>NW_019379676.1:271040-295293 GCF_000648655.2 Copidosoma floridanum
TGATATAGATATGCTAGTGGGGCCATGACCCTCTGCGCGCCAACCCCCCCTCCCGGTTGCGTAATAACTATAATTTTTTCGAATTAAGCTTTTCATTGATATTTTATAAGGCCTTGAAAAGTAATAAAATTAATTGTTAGTAGGAAAAAAATTATATTAAAGTAGATTAGACGGAATTCAGAGGACTAAGGTAAAATGCCCAATACTTGGACAGGTTTTTCGAAACTAATTGTAACGCTCATATTTCGAAGGTAATGTGAAATACTTCCATATTTTCAAAATATTAACTAGTAATTAGGATGTCTTAGGGTTATATAACTCACAAAAAATGTTTTAAATTAGCTCTCAAATAATAGTTATCGTACATTTTAAAATATGTCCACTTATCGGAGTAGTTGGACAATCATTCTTGAATGTCGTAGTAGTTGGACAACCTTAAAAACCAAAAGTTGGACAATGCTGCAATTCTTGGACAAGTTGGAAAGCAGTACTTAGACGGAAGGTATTTGACAGTTCTGGTTTTATTCCTCGATTTTATTGCCATTTTTCACTACTAATATTTGAGCGCACCGATTTGAGAGAACAAAGTATCATCGGGTAGCATGCACCATTTTTGCATAACGTAACTGGATTGCGCAATATGCTGCTACTTTTTAAAGTTATTTTTGGCCGCATTTAAATGGTGCGCTGCGCGTGTGCTATGAATATTTAATGATGTTTGTGCGTGTCGACTTCCATAAATATTTATCGAGTTGATTACTTTGAAAATAGATATGGTGTACTGCTACTCGTCACTACCGTATCAAATAACTTAAAAAATGTTGAAAATAATGATTTAGAAAACAATTTCTTCATACCTCCAATATACATTGGAGGTCCAAGGTATATGCAAAAACCGAAATGTAATGGCAATAATGCGAAAAACCTGATTTTTCTATTACTGTTACTCGTAATCTAAAATGCAAAGAAATAGGGAAAAGTTTTTTAAAATTTTTTAAAGGTGCTACTCCTTGAATATTACTGTCTGATTACTTCATAAAATAAAAATGCACATTAGATAAAATACGCAATCAAAATATTTTTGGAAAAGTTATTTCTTAAGTTTACACAATTGAATTTCAAAAAAGGGACTATTCCATGCCCACATTATTGTAACTTTACATCCAAATAATAAATTATTCACTACTACAGACATTGACAACTACATTCCGGCAGAAATTCTACTTGATTCATACATGAAAAAATTAGTTATCAAACATACATGTCATGAAACTCACAATAAATATTGTCCTTGGCTTACCAGCCATCGAAATGTTTGTACAAAAAACTTAAAAAAAAAGTTTACTGAATGTACTATTACTATATTTAAAAAATGATTGTTTGGTTATTGGCTTATTGGCTACTAAAATCATTTGGTATTCTTGAAAAATGTAAATTTGATAACGTTCGTAAAAAAATTTATCAAGATCAAAATAGTGTGGTGAATAATATTCTTAACAAGGTAATTTTAACTCAGAATTAATCTTGCATCTTAAAAAACAAAATTCTAGGTATAATTAAGAGAATCGAACATTACAGAATAGATTATGCTAAATATAAAGTTAGTGATCGCACACATGATAGAGATATAAATTTTCCAATCGAAGCTCTCAATAATATACATAAAGGCTTACCACCACATGTTTTAAACTTAAAAGTGGTCGCAATTATTATGTTAATAACAAACTTAAATTTATTCAACCGTTTTTGAAATGGATCTATTCTTCGCATAACTAAATTATTTAAACACAAAATTGAAGCAGAAATAATAAGTGAAGAAAAATCAGGCAATAAAGTTTTCATACTAGAGATTTCATTAGATATGGATAATAATTCATTTTTAACGTTTATACGATACAGAAAACAATTTTGTTTTGTTATAGCTATTTTTATGAGAATTAATTAATCACAGGGCCAAAGTTTTAATAAATTAGGATTTTATTATAAATGACCCTTATTTTGTCACTGTCAACTTTACGTATTGCTTTCAAGATGTAAGAATCTTTATAATGTATGTATGCAAAATAATTATGAAAAAAGTCAACTATTTAAATTATAAGATGGAAATAAATTTTTTATAATTTAAAATTAAAATTTTTTTTTTTTTTCTAGTCAACAGTCACAGACAATTCTTATACTAATGAAATTGCTTTTTACACACGATTATATAGAAAATTTACCTTTTTTCCACATTACTCTCTTCAGAGTATTCTTTACACCAAGAGTTTCGATCACGAGTCTTACTTTTGTATGAAAAATTTCATCATTTACAAAAATAGTAAAAAAATTATGAACACCAGAGTATAGTGTTAATAAAGTGATCATTGAAATAATAACTTTACTGTGTATTGTTTGGTATTTTTATAATGTTGTCATAAATTATAATCAATAATTTGCTTTTAACAACTACTATGAAGGGTATCAAAGAAGAGGCTGGAGGGAGGCCACTTGAAATGTGAGAAAAGAAGGAAAGAAAAAGGGGAAGGGAGGAAATAAACTGGATAGCAGAGATAGTGAGGCCAATACCTTAGAATAATCAGGCGACCGCGAAGTCTCCGACAAACGTCAAGGAGAGAGGTCAGTTGATAGGTCCAACTGCCAACGGGGCCCAACAAGGAGCGATCCCTAAGCGGACAGCTGGCTGAGATTAAGCTGTAGGGGGAAGTGGATTTTATACCACGTGATACACCTGCTGTGCCGTTGGTAATCGTTCTACACAGTGCCTGGAAGGGCTTTGTTATGCCTGTAGAAGCAAAGGACACCTAGAACGAAAGTGTTGAGGACACCCCCGGTTGATCTCAAGTCTAAGCCCGCTATTGAGTGTCAGGTGTGCGGTACTCTGGGAGTAGTTTTCTCGTCCTGCCCCAAGTGTGATTTCTGGCAAAAATCGATCGAAAATGGGGGATGCGGGGGCCAAAGTTAAACGAGTTAAATTCTGCAATCTCCGCGCTCCATTCGAGGCTAGAGTTAGAGGAAAATAGGATCGAGATGAGATAAAGAGGGGAGGTTGAAAGTAAGTTAAGGGATTTGGTAACATTAGAGAAAAGTGAAGGGCAGAGAATAAATAGCAAAAAACCGTTGATCCTTGGAGTAGATGGCCTATTGGTTTTGGTCCTTAGGAAGATTCAGCAAGTAAGTGCCACAGTGTAAGAGTAAGGATAAACGCTCAGAGGTACCATTAGAGGGTAAACGAGTGCAAACGACTAACAATGTTCAAGACACGGCCAAATTCTCTCGGAAAAGTCTTGACAGACTAAGGGAGAATAGTGTGAATTAGGCTTTGAAGTTAAACGGAGCCACAGTAGAAGAAAAGCTAATTAGGAAATACGTGAAGATGAGTAAGAAGTTGGAGGTGTGATCTCCAGAAAGAGATATCTTATAGTGATACGGAGAAAAAGAGGGGCCTTGGTCACGTGGAAATGTGGCGATCCTATATGGTAGTCATGGAAAAAAGAGTGAAAGTGAAGGTTATCGAGAAAAATGAGTGTCAGGTCCAGACAAAGACTTCGATGTCAAAGGAGATAATTTTGAGAGAGAGCAAGATTTGAGAACGGAGAGAATTCGTTATCATGAGGAAGTCTTCGAGCTGAACTCAAAGAAAGTCAGGACGACGATCGATTGGGAAATCAAGCTGCAAGAAAAGAAAGATCAGGTTGGGACGTCAAGGAATGAAGGTGAACTGTAGAGGACCCGTAGAACGTCTTCAATAAGGCTTTCAGAGACAAATTGGATAACCACAATTTTTGGAAAACAAGCTCAGATGCAGTTCTTTACGAGAAGGACGAAGCGTAGGGCCGCTATCAGACCAGGCTTCCAGGCGTCAATGATGGAAGTTTCGAGGGAAGCCAGGATAGGGAGGATAACATTCAAGAGATCCCGTGAGAGGAGGTGGCAGGTATCAGTAGTGAGAACCGACCTTATTTATCAGTAATGTAAGGGGGCCAAGAGTATAGCGCCCTTCTTGATACTCGGGCCTACTCGTCGCTGGTAGGACCAAAACTAGTTGAAAGATTCTGAAGTGGGTTGGAGCCTAATAATGCGGCCATCGTTAGCGTAAATGCCACCTTTTCGCGGTTTGTTGGTGCTTTGAAAATTAGCTGTAAGATTGATGGCCACGTACGAGAAATACAGGTTAGGATAGTCACCGATATCAATCAAAAGATTATTCTGAGACGAGATTTCCAAGATAAGTTCAATATGGATCTACAGTTGGGCCGAGAGATATTTTGGGTGTTCGAGAGAGACTGACACTCGTTTAAATATATGGGTGATACGCACAAGGGCACCCTCCATACGGAAAGTGCGGGAATTAGCGAAATTTTGACAGAAGAGATCGAGCGGCTCGTGGATGACATTTTAGGATCAGCCAAGAAACATTTGAGGAAGACCCCTCTCACAGGACATCTGATTTAAGTGACAGCTGATAAGTCCATACGCTACGCGTACCGATGGATGTCTCCAAATATTCACGAGGTGGTGGTCAAGGAGGTAGAGCGGTTGTTCTAAGAGGGAATAATAGAGAAATCGGCTAGTGATTATTACCAGGCTCCTGTTTCACACAAGAAGCTGGATAGAACTTATCGATTCTGCATTTTAACTTTAGGGATCAAAATAAGGTAACCGAGCAAGACGCATACCCCATGACAAGCATGGAAACTATTTTAGACTGGTTACAGGACGCCAGGTATTTGTCTAAGGTAGACCTAAAGCAGGCATATCACCAGGTGCCAATAGCCAGGACGAAATGAAAATTTACGGCCTTTGTCATGCAGGGATCGGGACTCTGGCAATACAAGAGGATTCCTTTCAGACTAAGCAATGTGCCGATTACATTTCAACGTTTAATGGACATCCTATTTGGAGAAGAATTGCGAACCTACGTGTTTGGGTATTTAAATGACATAGTCATAGCCACAAACACCTATGAGAAACACAAACATTGTTTTAAGTTGGTTTTGGAGAGGTTAGTCGATGCGGGGTTACAAGCGAAAAAGGAGAAGTGTGAGTTCTGCACGCCGCAGTTGGCTTATCAAAGATTTGTTTTGGATAACGAGGGTTTGCGACTAAATCAGGAAAAGGTGGAGTCCGTTTAATTATCCGGAGCCGAAAAATGTCAAACAGTTGCGAAGTTTTCTAGCCATGGTAGGATTGTATTCGAGGTTTACAGAGGAGAGCTTCGAGTTAAAGGTACCATTGGTCAAGCTGCTTCGTAAGAAACAAGCATGGGTCTGGGAGCAAGATCAACAGGAGGCTTTTGATGGTCTAAAAAGAGTGCTTACTACAAGCTTAGTACTTAAATAGCTTTACTACTTATAAGCAACACCCGACTTCTCAAAGCCGTTCGTTCTACAAATGGACGCGAGTGGTTACGCCCTGGAAGCCGTACTCACTCAAATGGGCGAGGATAGGGAATATCCTATTATATATGTGAGTCGCGTCCTTTCCCCTGCGGAGAAGAACTACAGTACCAAGGAAACAAACTGCTTAACAGTGATCTAGGCCAGTAAGAAGTTACTCCCATACTTAAAGGGGTACAAGTTCACCGTTATCACAGATTATGCCACTCTCGAGTAGTTGAGGAACTTGCTATACTTGCGAGGAACCAACGGCGAGACTAGCAAGGTTGGCGATTAAGATGCAGCAGTGGAATTTCAAAATAATAAATCAAAATGGGGCTTTTTATTATGTTCCAGATGCTCTATCCAGATTGTATGAGGAGAAGAAGTTGGCGATTGGAACGTTTGAAGAGATATCGGACCCAGAGTATTTGATATTAGAAAAGGAAATATGCGAAGCTCTACACAAATTTCAATTGTGGTGGGTCGAAAAAGTTAGGCTTTACAGGCATCACTACGATCGTTTTCTGAATTCTACACGTTCTCAGAAGAAGACTGGAGGTTAGTAGTGCCAGCCGAATCATGGGAAAAGGTTATTTTCGATGCGCATTGTTTTTCTTCCAGTGGACGACATTTGGGAATAGAAAAAATGTACGACCAAGTAGCCTGAGAGTATTATTGATGAGGAATGTATTACGATATGAGGAATTTTATGAGAGCTTGTTCTGAGTGCCAGATGTTTAAGATGACCCAGGCTGAAGCTCAAGGACTAATGGGGAAGTGGATAGTGGAGAGACCTTGGGCAGTGGTGGCCACCGACGTTGTAGGTTTCCACCCAGTAAGAGTGGACATAAATATTTGGTAGTTTTTCAAGATCTTTTGACGAGATGGATCGAGGTAAAACAGAAAAAAGTTCACGATGAAACTCGTCCCTTTTGAAGGGCCCTATTAGATAATCGAAGTTAAGTCACCACGGTCTATGTGTTAGAAGAACGGGAATGAAACATTTGCCGTCTTAACGAAGCTCACGTATCGGAACTTGAAGGATATGTGCCAAAGAAAGGCTAAAAGTAGAAAGTGGAGAATAGGGATAGGATAACCAAGTTGTCTTTGATTTTTTTTATTCAGGTGAAAAGGATCCAGCAGGAAAGAGAGAGCTGAGGTATAAAACGTAAATCAGAGATGGTAATGCAGTCAGCATAAACGGAGTAGCCTTGAATTACATATGTAATTGTGGAATTTAAATTGTGTAATAGCATTGAAGTATCAGAGCACGTATACAGATAGTTTTATCGATTCTGTAGTGATTATCTACTAAGTTAAAAATGTAGCAGCAAGTGCTCATCATATTCTTAGAACTCAAACGCAAATTAAGTTTATAACCTTACAAGTTTGATGTGAACTTGTCTTGTGACATGTTAATATATCATGGATAGTTCAACTCTTGTATAAGTTATGTGAGTTTTAACTGTTAGTTTAAATAAACAGTTTATAATTTATTGATTTGTTAGATAATCTTTTTGTTAACAAACAGATTTTAACTTCTGATAACGTACATTGGTTACTATGGGACGCAAAAGGCATGAGTGCTAGGATGGCTTTGAAGAAGTCAGAAGTGATGAAAATGTTATAATTTCTGCAAAATGCATAAAATGTGGTTCAATTTATGTCAGACGTGACAAAGTAGCTTTCAAAAAGCACATTTAAGTATGAGAGTTTACTAGAGATATTATTTAATTTTATGAATTGTTTACCGCATTTTCTATACAATGTCTTGCAGTTATTTATTGATTCCTTTATGCATGTAATTATTTATAAATGACTTGTCTTATTGCTTAAATAAGCCTAATATATCAACTTCTCAGTGCACGTACATGTATAATTATTAATATAGTATTAGTTATAAGTACAATTTTTCATAGATACTTGATTATTATCAGATTTTTGTCGAATAATAATTGTGCATCATTCTTTCCCAATTGAATGGTATACCAAATTGTTGTTGCTTATAAATCTATAACAATTTTTTTTAACAGAGAAACATGCAAAGGGCACAGCTCCCCACAAAATAAAAACTCAAATGTGGAGAACCAAGCTAATGTAAATAATTTGAACAGAAGCTATGACCAACTTACGGAGTTTGAAAATCCTTTAACTCCTCCAAGACCAAATTCATTAGTTGAAGATCAGCTTGATTTAGAAGAAGAAGTGCACCATTCACCTCCTCAAGTGAGTATCAATGCAGTTCATTGTCCATACCACTAAAAAATTCGTTTTTAAAAGCGTTTGTTTACAAGATCAAGTGTGACAATGAATGTGCTATGTGTACACGACGACCGTACATTTTTTTTAATTAGTAAAATCTTGCATGACTGTATGAATACCACTAAATTGATCTCTCAGTGATGTTTTCATTTCTTAAGACGTTAAATTATAATCACTTACTGTGGTGTACGCACCAATAAACTTAATAAACTTTGTTTTTAATTCTTTATACTGATAATTTTTTTTTTCCTATAAAAGATTATATAATTTTGTCTGCTTTCTATTACGAGTTTTACTTCATAAAAAAAGCATACGTGACTACTATGAGGTGTGTTAAAAAAATAACGAGAATGTTCGTTTCATGAAAAAAATATTTATTTATTCATCAAAATCTATTTTGTCCCCTTCAAAATAATCCCCCTCGGATATAATACACTTGTGCCAACGCTTTTTCCAATTCTCGAAACACTTTTGAAACTCGATCTTTGTAATAGCTTTAAGCTCTTTCAGCGATTCGCTTTTAATGTCATCTATGCTTGTACATGGAGCCATATCTAATCTGGCGAATATGGAGGGTGAGGCATCGTTACAGTTTTGTTTTTGGCCAAAAATTCACGAACAAGCAATGAAGTGTGAGCAGGTGCATTGTCGTGGTGCAAAAATCATGAATTGTTTTGCCACAAATCCGGGCGTTTTTTTCGGATTGCTTCACGCAAACGGCGTTGAACTTGTAGGTAGTACTCCTTATTGTTTGTTTGACCTTGTGGCAAGAATTAATAATGCACTATTCTACTTTTTTCACGTTTTCATCGGTTGTTGATGTGCTTGGGCGTCCAGGTCGTTCGTCATCTTCAACGTTTTCGCGGCCATCTTGGAAACGCTTATACCACTCGTAAATCCTTGCTTTACTCATAGCAGACTTACCATATGCCTTTGTTAATATTTTACAAACTTCACTACACTTTAATTCATTTTTTACGAAAAATTGAATACAAATTCTTTGATCCATTTTTTTTCACAAACGAAAATATGCCTTTGTTAACATTTTACAAACTTCACTACACTTTATTTTATTTTTTACGAAAAATTGAATACAAATTCTTTGATCCATTTTTTTTCACAATCGAAAATCGCTGAGCTCGAAAAACACGTCTAACTTTAGCGGCTGCCACTTAAAAAGTAAGCAATGAATATTGCTGAAAATTTTTTCGTAGTTCAGGGGCATGTGTACCAACATAATAAAAAAAAATTGCATACAGGCGGACTCTCCAAACCCGTGAAATTAAAAAATTCTCGATACTTTTTGAATACCCCTTGTATATGTACTTTATATATTTTTAGTAGAACAAAATATATGACCATAAATAGATATTAAGTAAAAATTTAATATGATGGTAATCAGAGTTGCATTAAATATAAATAGAAAATTCTACGTAAATGCAGACAAAACAAAAATTTTTTCCCTTTAAACTTTGTTGATGGATAGTGAACAATATTTTACCTTTTTTACATTTTTTGACCCACATTATGGCCGTCCCTACTGAAATTTCTCAGGTGATTTCTAAGGTGAGAAAATTTCTCATCTCAGAATCTCAGCTGAGAAATTTCTGTTTTGTTTCGAAAGGTTATTAAATGTAAATTTTTAATATTCTATGTGCCTCTTCGATACTGCCATCTCAACAATATTCAAAAAAATATGTTTTGAAGTAATTTTTGACGTATTTTATACATTTTTGACATTCCACTTATTTTTCGAGAGTACGTAAAAAATACTTTAAAACATGTGTTTTTTCAGTATTGTTTAGATATCAGTACCAATGAGGCACACCAGAATACTAAAAATCCACATTTAATAGCCTTAAAAAAAATATATAAATTTTTTAGATGAGATCTTAAGATGAAATATTTTCTCACTTAAGAAACTACCCGAAAAATTTCAGTAGAGGGTAGTGGCGGCCTGTATGTTAGAATTTACTCGTTAATTTAACTTGTTAAATTTGCTGGAAAATAGAAAAAATCTTAAAACTAGATTTTTTTCGTAGAATATGTAAAAGTATTTTAAAAAATTTTGAGGTTAGCTTTTCTTATTACTTTCTAGTTTTCAAATTTAAAATCAATTTTTTGGAATGGATGACACTTTCGTTGTATTTAGTTTTTTTTTCTAAGTTAATTTTGAGTAATTTTTGAGGAGTATGGCTATTGAACGAGAACAGACAAGAAAAAGATTAGAAAGTAAATAATGAGGATTCTTTAGTCATAGCTAAAAAATAATAACTTATATTAAGGAGATGGAATACATAGTTTTTGGGGTCGCTGATGACGAATCTGAGGGCGGATGAACAAAAAACAAAATGGTGGAACCAATATGGCAAACGGTTTTTTTAGAAAATTTTTTATTACAATTGCCGTCTACAAGAAAAAAACATTAAGTAGTGAACATGTTATGGCCGGATAAAATTGCGAAATTTTTTTTTTAGGCTGAGTGAGGCTAATTTTTGGTAAAGCTAGCTTCTGCTTCGTAAAAAAGTCACTTGAAGTGATGTTATAATAAAAATCTATCTGCTGTCTTCAGTAATGTTACGTCATTGATGTTTGTCTACATCATGTCTGGAAATGAATAAACAACATTTGGGTGTACATTGATAGTAATTGTTATAAAAGCCAAAAATTATAATTTCATCGTTTCTAACTCCCTTCTTTCGTACATCTCCTTTGTTACTACTTCAACTACTACTTTTTGACAAGACTTGAGGAAGTTTTTAATCCTTTTTGAGTTAGTAATGTTTAGTATTCCGCTTAATTCTTTTTCCAAACGAATTGCTTTACCTATCTCTCTTTTTCAGAATTTTAATTAGTTTCCTGCTCTTTTTTTTTCTTCATAAATCTGATTCTTTATCCTAATTCTAGCCTTCATATAAAATCTGGTGTAATTTTATTAATTCCCATAGCTGTTCTCACATACCTCCCCTGAACGTTTTTAATCCTTTCTCTTCTTTTCCACCACGTAATCTCAGCCCCATGTAAGCACTCTAACTTTACTATTTAACCTTTAAAATATAGTCTTTTATTTCAAATTTCTACAATACTTCTCCGGTAACTTATCCAAACTATGTTCATCGTTTTTTCAGCTTTTTCATTACTTTGTTATTGTGATAATTACAATTACGTCTTTCATTATACCACCATCTTAAGTATTTGTATTCTTCAACTATTTCTAACTGCTCCTCTATGTATTTTCATTCTTCATTCTTCTTAAGAATTCCACCGTTTCTAAAGACTACAACTATTGGTTTTTGTGTTTTATCCTGTTTTTTGAGCTAAATTTCCCCAAGCCCTTAATAATCCTGTTCAACAGTTATATACTGTCTGCCACTGTCACTACGTTATCGGCGAACTTTTACCGAAAACTTTTTCATTTTTTTTTACAGTCTGTTTTTTCTCTCCCACTCCTTCTCTAGGTCTACATAAATATCTCTATAAGTGTAACGTAGGGTTGGACTTAACGGATAGCCTTGTCTTACTCCTTTAAATTTTGTAAAATTTTTAATAAGTCCTTTTCCTGTTATAAGCTTGTTTGTGGTTTATATATATTCCTTTTTGATTATTTGGAGCATCTTGCCTTTTATTCCTCTTTTTTATAATTTTTTCGTTACAATTTCACTGTCCACTACATCAAATTCCGTCTCAAAGTTAATAAATAAGGCATACACCGCCTCTTTCATTTTATTTCCTATTCTGCTGTGCAAGATAAGTATTTGATCTCTTGTTCCTCTTGTCTCTCTGAAAACTGGGTGGCTCTTTTTGATTTTTCCTTTTTCTTCAATCCAATTTCTGATTCTTTCTCAGATAATTTTTGTTAGTAATTTATTTCCCACGTCCAATAGCATCACCATCCTGTAATTTTTAACATTTCTATTGTCTCTTGCTTTATGTATGGGATATATTCCAGCTATTTCATATTCTTTTGATATCTCTGCTTTATTGAAAATCACATTTTAGTACCTGTTAATTCTACTTTTTAATCTAATGATGCTTCTATTGAAAATTTTACTACTACTACCTTTTCCATTTTTATCCTTTAAATGCCTACTTCTAATACTGTTATTTATGTGTTCATATATTTATTTTCCTTGATTTTTTGGCTTGCTGCTCTTGTCTTTTTAATTGTTTGATATGTTTTTTTGTTTTTAATATCAATAACTTCCGTCCCTTTATTTTCTGAAAGTGTACTTACCATTTTTCTTTTTCGTTACTTTTCTTGGTCTGAATGGTCTTATGGCCCTTCAGAATTTTTTTTTTTTCTTTATTCATGTCTAAACCGTTGAATTTGTCTTTCTCTCATATTTTCAACTTTTTTATTTTAATTTGATTTGGTTACTTATTTTTTTCCTAATTTTCTTATTTTCTCTATCTATCACAATTTCTTACTTGAACCATTTTTCAACAGACTTTAATTCCATTTTCCTGTGTACATCATACTCTTTTTTCCAATTATTCGTATGTCTTACATTCCTTGATTCCACTGTTTTCATACCTATAACCCTTCTTCTACTTCCCAGACATTTTTAGTTAAGGAATCCCATCTTTCTTGTACATTTTTCCCTTTTCACTTACTCACATTTATCTGGTTGTACTACTAGATCATGTACGAAGCTGCCCCCCTATCTTACATAGGTAGCTTTTCCCTCCATCCCCCTTACTTGATCCTTTTTTTCTTTATACCATATTTATCATCTTTTTTTACATAAAAATCTCCTACAATTTTAATGTTGTAATGAATTATATTATCTTCAATAATCTTTTCTAATTTTGGAATACATACTAAATTCCTACGTTATTTTACACAATTATTCTCGCTCTCTTGTTATTATTTACTTTAATTTTCAAATATCCCATTTTTCCATTTTGGCTTCCTTTATATTATCCTTAACTCCTGTCATTGCTCCTTCCTTAGCCCTATCTTTTCTATTTTCTCTTATTGTCACCTTACAAAACCGCTTGTACTTACCATTTTATATATTTCAAATTGTTACTGGTCTCCTCCTAGCCAAGTTTCTTGCAGTATAATTATATCAAAAGTATCTAGAAAATTCTACCATTCTCTTACCTTTTTTATCTCCATTAAGTTTGATTAAACTACTTTTATGTTTATAGTAACTTAAATTTGTTTCCTTTTCTGCTCCGGCTCTTCGTTGTGTCCGAAAAAAACTACTTGTTCTCCTATCTTCTTAAACTACTTTTTTTCTCTGACTATGCAAACCGTTTTCCGTTGATACTAATTTTTGATAGCCAATCTCAATTCTTTCTTTGGCACTTTTTGCCTTGTCAGCTATTTTTCTTATCTACCTTTGAACTACTTCTTCCCTTATCTTTATTACCGTTCTTTCATTTCACACTTAGCTTTATGTTTCGTCCAGACCATTTTCTTCGTCCGTTGTGTAAGGATTTTTACATACCTTCCCCTCCCCCCTTAACACTTTGACATCTATCTCAATCTGTTAAAATCTTTTTTCTTAGTCATCTTTCAATGTTTCTTGTTCCGTGATCCAAACGTCTGCTTTTTTCAGACTTTCTTCAAGTTCCGCTACTATTTTTGCCTCTGCCGATAATTTTTCTGCTTCCATTGCCTTTGTTATTTCTTCTCTCTCGCTCAATGAATTTAGCATTATTGTCTCCAACCATTCAATTATGTCTGTACACGAACTATCCAATAGTTTGTTTATCTTATTGTCTTTTTTGCCTTTGTCTGTGTTACCTACTTCTGCATTTTCTACTTTCTCTGGTTCTTTTAGTAAGTCCTTTACTGATAAACTATTCTCATTCTCTGACTGCACTATCCCTGTTGTTTGCGTCTTTTCTGGTATTCTGTGCCTCGCTGGCCAGCAGAAACATTTCCTCAAGAGTGGCCTGGTCTAGCTGACTCTTTATACTTTACCATGTCTCTGACCCTATCTCGTGGTTTACACTCATTTTTTTCTCGCGATCCTTGCGTGGCGCATTCTTTTTCTTATTTTTTACTGGCGAACGTACGACTTTACTTTTTTTCAGTAAAGTTAAATTCAAACTCTGTACTGCCTCTTTAAAAATTTCTCCATCTTCTGTGCCCCTCTTGTCATCACACTGCTTTCGTTCTTATTCGGGTGACCTCATCCTCTTTTAACTTTTTTAATTTATTGCTATTTTGTGCCTTTGTTTGCATTAAGTAGCGTTTTTCTGACTCGCTTACCTGTTGTTTTAACCTTACTATTTGACTCGCACTTTTTGATATCAATTTTTGTGTCCTTGTTTTACTTTCATTTACTAATTTTTTTCAGAATACTCGTCCCAACTCTGTTATTTAAAGGAATATGTATTTTTTTCTATTCATAACGCTTATTCACGGTTATCTAATTTTTTTATACATGCTTCATGTCATGACAGAGTATATTTTAAGGAACTTTTACAACTGCCTATTCTTTCAAAAACAAAAAATTAAGATTTTGGAGGTATGTATAATATTTATGATGACGAATCATGACTCAAGTTGTACTTATTACTTTTTACGTTCATATTTCTATTATATAACACGTAAATTTGTTCATACATATGTATGTATGTATATCGTTATTCATTATTTGATGATTCAATAATCTGCTAGTCCATGTATATTCACAAAATGTGTGGTTAATTTTGTGAAATTTATCCATCGCTGCTTCGCTTTCTTAGATTAAAAAAAAATATTTTATCATTATTACTCCCTTTTTCTTTACTTGATTTAATTGCGAACCAAATGAATTGTAAAGTGGCATTTTTTTAAAACGTTGAATTTCTCACGATAGAATACTTTATTTTTTCCTTGATTACACAATCACTAGCGGTTTTCTTTATTTCGCCTATTAATCTTAACGTAACTAACAATTTTCGATTTTATAGATGCCCATTCCCAATTCACAACTATCCTTTAGGTCACAATTTTTAACTTGGCCACTAACCATCGCCGGTAAAAAGAAAGTATTATTAACTTTTACTAAGAATCAGCAGTATATGAATGTCGTAGGTAAACATTTCTCTATAATAAAAAATTTATCAATTTTGCGTTTCATGCATAATTGTGTAGTCTGCTTCATGAATGTAGTCACTCGTTTTGTTTCTTCTTACTTGTCTTTTATTCAACATTTTTATTTGATTTTAGACGTTTTTAATTCTTATCAATTTGAATAAATGGGGCTACATAGCAGATAAGTTAGTTAGGCATACATATTTAATTACTTAATAGCATGCTCTAACTTTTATTACTATTTTGTGTACTATTTATCTTGCATTTTGTTTTTTTTTATTCAAACAGATTGTTGCTGTGCGAGCTTCTGCGGGAAAAGAAAACAGTCATATTAACAAAGAAATTGCAATGCTAGAATTTTTTCTTTTGAACGGCTTAGAATGGAAAGTGATACGTAATCCCATCATCGTAAAACTCTTTAAAGTATTTGACAAAAACTTTAAATTGCCTGACTGTAAGAAATTGAAAGGAAGAATCAAGAGGCATGCTGGATCTGCCATTGTTCAAGAAAACCGAACAAATCAAAATCTGAAGGTACTAGTAATAAAAGTTTTTAAAACCGATGGGGTATTGTTTTGTCCAACTGTTTTTTGCAATGAAGATAAAACTGCGAAACCTTCTTATATATATTGTATTGTTCTTAATAAGGGAGGTGATATGTCATCAAAAATAAATATTTTTCTGGATGACTCCGTTAAAAATGTACTTTAATATTTCAAAGTTAGTGTTCAAGTCGTTCTTTATGAAGCATCGGTAAACATACAAAAACAAAAAACTGTTAAAATTAAGAAGAAAGATAACGAAGTTATTACATTCACATATCTCCGGATTCGCGAACTAAACACAGTATTAGACAAATTGAGACGTGCTAGGATTTCAGTTAATCTTTCTGCCTTACCTCAACTTACTAAATTTCAAGAGTCATTGACCACTCTAGGAAATGACATTCTATTACACAATATGAAGATGTATGATGGCGTGGAAAAGTTATTTCTACTACTTAGTGGTGATTGCATTTTTAATGACTTCGCATATGCTACCCTGCTTGGTGACATAATATAATCAAACATGGAAGATGTTTATTTAGCTTGCAATTTTTCCACCCTATTTATAGAGGCTATGCATTTTTAGACTATCGGAATGTGTTTGATAAGTTGAAAAATTTTTTGTAGGGGACCTTACCTACGTCTGCGTTTGACGCACTAGGTTATTATACAGAAAAAACGACAGTTATATTTAGGAGAGCATCAAACAGATTATGTCAGATTTTGGAGCATTGCTAAAGACGAAAACAAAAGTTTAGGTGATTACTGTTTAGAGTTACTAAGATTAAAAATGTGTTTGAAGTAGTTATTAAAAGTAATTAAATCAATACCTTTTGACTAGACATAAAGTAAAAAGAGTTACAAAGTTCTTCAAAGATACTGTGATCATTTTATCGTCTTTACATTTTATGTAAATATAAGTATTTCACGGTATGAAGAAATCAGTGCCAATAATAAGTATAACTAAATATTTATTATTGTTTAATAATATTTATTTTTTGTTACGTGATTCTATTTTCTATCATAACGTGTAAACACATTGTACTTATCCTAAAAAAACTTAAATATTGTAGTATCGAGTTGTTTCAGTCGAAGAATCACATTAAAAACCTCTTTAGATAGAGGTCTTAAAACTTTCCAATGGCGTAGCAAAACTTGATAACCTTTAAAAAAAATTTTTGACTTCATAAATATATACAACAGTAAAAAAAATGAAACCTGTAAAGGACCACCGATGTAAAATGATTAGAATTTGAACGTTAAGTGCTAGTTTTTTTTTAATATTCAAATTTTTTTTGTAATCATAAATGTGCGTATCGTTATTAAGATTACTTGAGCAAACGTGATTGTTCATAAATTTGCTATGTGCCTTATCATTATCTAAACTTCGAGTCGGCGCTATTTCTTAGAAAATTATAAGTACTTATAAGTAAATTTTTTTTTCGTTATGTAGATTATTACTATCTGTGATAGTTTAATATACGATGCCCAATAATAATTAAAAACTAATTCTTTGATTAAAACTATAACTATAATATTTGGACATATCAGTCTGTTGTATGTCCATTGAAATAATAAGTAAGCAAAGTTGATTAAGACACTGTGGTCATTTATCTTCAAAAAATTATTTTTTGTAATTTACATTTACATAATTGTAAAACTTGATTTATTTTATACGTTAGCTTTGATAAGACGCGTTATATTATATGTGGCAATATAAAGATAATTTTTAATGAACGTCATATCTGTGTACTTTGATGGTAAGTTTATTTAAGCGCATTAAATCCATACGATGATACTCTTATGCTCCTAAACTGTTCTTTCTTCATAAATTGTATTATTAATTTTAGTTGAAAATAAAATTTTTCCTTATTAAAAAACTTTTCTATATGGTTTATTTTTATATTGGTTAAAGAACTTTGTTTATTTTCCTTTATTTTTAAAAATAAATGATGATACCAACAAATTTTTACAAAAATAATGTTTCAAAGTAACATAGTGGTGTTCGCGTTTTATATAATTATAATCATTGTTCGCTGACAGAAGTAAATTTATGACTCATTTTAGTTCTGCGAAAATAAATAACTCAAATGCAAAGAAAGGTGATGTTTTGAATCAGCACAAAGAAAAGTTATAATCCAGATTTTCTTGAACCTTAATTTTCTCACCTCATTCATCGCTTGTACACACTCTTAAGGTATAATAAGGTATTTTATTGCTCTAGACATACCTCCATGTCAACTACTTAATAATAAGGATTTTGGCTATTTCTCTCTAGAAAATGGAAAATTCGCATTTTTAATCTTATAAGAAGACGAAATCCAAGTTTCCTCTTTTGAAATTCTTCTTTTCATAAAAGTAATTCTCCGTTTTCACTCTTTTCAAAAAAGGAATTCCAAGTTTCCTATTTTCAAAATAGGTATTTAATCTTTTTCCTATTTTGAAAATAGTAATTGTACGTTTTTACCATTTTTAAAAGAGGAAATCTAAGTTTCCTCTTTTGAAAATAGGGATTTCTGATATAACCTCTTTTCAAAAGAGGAAATTCTCAAAACTACTATTCTTAAATAGTAATTTTAAGATTTCCCTATTTTTAGAATAGTAATTTCGAGATATTCCTATTCCTACCGTCAATTTTTACTATTTAGACTTAAGTGTGTAATTTTTCACCTCTCTTCTCACATTGTACGATCTATCTTACTCAAATTCTACAGCAAATTAATATAATAAGGTTTATACATATGAGTCACTGTGATATATTTATTTTATATAATATATTAAATAAAAATACTAAAAAATAAACAAATTTTCCTTGAAATTCAATGGAGATTAAGTTGTTTAATGTTGAATTAATACGTAATACACTTCAAATTGGTATTGTGTATTGATATAACTTGAAAATCGGACAAGTGAGAACATTAAGGCAATCAAGTTTTTGTCGATGTCAAAAGTTTTCAATTTCAAACTCGTTAAAAAGTCCTAAAGACAAGTTATAAATATTTCATCAGTTCAGATATTCAAGACAGGTAACGTAAATATTTTAAAATAAGTCTCTGAACAAATTAAGCTCTCTTGATTTCGATGAGAAAACTGTATATTTACTAGTATTTTTATTTAACATGCAACTAAACATAAATATCAAGATAATTATTATAAGCTCCATATTTACAATAGTAGTAAGATTTTAGGATTATTTTATATCGGGGGTAAAATAGACTTCAAAGGATAATATCACGAGAAGGTTCCACAGGTTTAGAAAATACTCATTTTTTGATAAAAAAACTTACACCAGCTATATTTATGAATTTTTAAAACTGTTACTTTCGTAGAAGACAATATTCTCTGACAATATACTCACAAAGTGACACGAGGAGTTAAGGAAGGTCAAGTGATACTACAGAGAGATATGGACGAGGGTGAAAAAGAAACAGTTGGAGGATATAAGGAAGAGGAAGAAGTTCGAACGAAAGGTACGCTGACAAAAAGAAGAACACGAAGGTGAAGATAGGAAAGGAAATGAGAGAGAAGAACAGCAGGAGGCAAGAAAAATCGGAAGGCGATTGGAACTAAACAGAGGATCTCGTTCTTCGGGAGGATAATTTTTATTTTCAGGAACTAGGACCAATTAGAGGAGAGAAAGATATTGAATAGGAAAAAACCTGGGCCAGACTAATAATTATTTATTTCAAAAAACCAAGAGACCCAGAAGAGGAGGAACAAGGAACCTTCAGGGGAGAGACCCTAGGTAAGCGTCTTTTCATTAATTACACGAGGTAGTCGGTTATAGACGGCTTTAGACACTCATGGGAAATGTCTAGTCTAGGAGGGGGGGGCTTATTAGCTAAAACTATCACGCCAATATGTATTTATACTAGTGGAGCCACGCGCCAACCCCCTATTTTCAGTTTAAAATTGATTAGGAAAAAAAAAAATTTTCTCAATCTTTTTTTCATTATAAAATCTTTTACCGAAAAGTAATCTTATAAAAAATATTACTGCATTGAATTCCAAAAAATTATATCCAAACATGACAATTGTTTTAATCTTAGCAATACTTTTAACAAATTAATTATTTATTATAAGCTGGTCTTTGCACGCTCTGTGTGCCATCAACATCAACGAAGAATTTTGTGAAATAAATTAAAAATACTATATGTATAATCTGAAAGAATTTAAACGTAATATAATTTGATATGACATTGAGACGTCCCACCTCGTCAACTACCTTTGTTTTGAAAATTTTTCTTTGTTTTGAAAATTTTTATTTATAATCAAATTTATTGTATTAAGATAGATCATAATGAAATAGAAAAAATACCAACTCAAGTTATTGTACAGTGGAGGTGAGGTGTTGACAAATATAAAAATAACGGATATCTAAGAATTCTAATTTTTTGATGAAGGGGAGTGGTGGATTAGCCCTTCTTTTCCCTATTATAAAGTAATCTCAAAAAAAATTATAATTCAATTTAGGGAGTGTGCAAGGAGCTGTGAGGGTAAGTATACCATAATGACCCTATAATAAAGTATCTTTATAATACATTCTAAGTTTTTGTAGGAAGATGTGAGGAACGGCTGTGATGTGGGCAAATCACCATACATGTCCCCTTCTTTATTTTCGTAAAAACAGGATGATTGTAACATTTTCTCAAAATATTCTAAGTTTTTGTTGGGGGATAAGGAGAGGTTGTGGAGGGGCCACTAAATTCACGTGGGTGGCTGGGACAGTTAAGTGGGAGGGAGGGTTTAAACAAATTTTGTTAGGTTCAATTCACAGAGAAATAAAAAAAAATTTTCCTTGTATTGTGTCGGAGCTGTGATGGGACCATGAGGGGCGTGGAGGATTATGTGGACAGCCCCACCAAAATAACTATGTAATGTAAGACGATATGTATATAAAAATAACGGTTGTAAGACCAAATTCAGTTTCCAACGCCCCTCGTCTCTCTTAAAAATTTTGGAATATCTTCTAAGCCCCCCCCCCTTCAATATAGGGTAAAAATCTCAACATTTCTCCGTTATTTTTACCCAATAAAAAATATCCATTTCTTAACAGACCTCCCTCCTACCTAAAGGAATGACATGTCATAGAATATATCGATTACATTAAATTTGAATAACATTAAAAGTTATTTTTTAGAATACTTAACTGATAAAAAAAAATTATGAGAAGTAAATATCATTAATTGGGACGAAACTTTAATGATTCCTAAAGAAAGCTTAAGAAATAGTGGATAAGACTTTAACTTAATTATGTGATGATAATATTTCATTCACTGGAAAAATATTTATTTTAGAACGTGATTTTGGATAAATACTTCCAGTAATAAAGTATACGTGCAAAAGTTCAATAATTAGTGGAACTATAAAGTATTCATTTCTATGGAAACACTTTTAAATTTTGAAATTGGAAAATAATATGTGGAGTACAAATTTACAACTATCTTATCGATAATGGACATTTGAAATGAAACCATAGTCTTTTGACATTCCTCAGAGAAGAAAGATTTAGAACGTTTGTAACTAAATTTATGGAGATGGTAAAAATAGCTGCCTAAACAAAGTAATTCTAACAACTCATCATGAACTTTTGTATATTTTAAATAACAAAATTTTGAATTTTATTAAAGGTACAGAACATACTACAGCATAGATTATGCAAAATATAAAGGTAGTGATCGCACTAATGAAAGTTTAAATATAAATTTTCCAATAGAAACTCTAAATAATATACATGAAGAATTACCGCCACATGTTTTAAATTGAAAAGTAGATGCTATTGCTATGTTAATAAGAAACTTGAGTTTATTCGATGGCTTATGTAATGTCATTAGGCTACGTATAACAAAATCATTTCAATATCACTTAGAAACATAAATAATAACTGGTAAAAATCTGGTGATAAAGTTCTCATACCAACAATCACTCTAAATACTAATAATAATTTATCCTTACCGTTTATTATATACAGGAAACAGTTTCCATTAGTTCTAGCTTTTTCCATGACAACTAATGAATCGCAAGGTCAAAGTTTCGAAAAATTTAGATTTTAACACAAAGGATCTTTGTTTTATCATGGTCACCTTTACGTATTGGTATCGAGATATAAAAATTCTAAAAATAAATTCATACAAAATGATTTGGAGATTAAAGCAAACATTGAAAGTATTGTATGGCAAGAAATTTTTGATCATCGACAAATTTATTATTTTTTTGTAAAAGCTTATTTCTTATAAATTTTTCTTACTTCTCTGAGAAATTTATTTTTTAAATATATAAAGTGCATCTTAAAACTTTGACTAGAAACAAGTGAAAATAAAAAAAAATTACTTTTTATCATGACACTATATATCATAAAAGTTCTTACATTGAAAAAAAATACAAATGCTCAGATGAAATTTTTTATGTATACTATAACTTTGACCTTTATCTNAAACTGTATGCATTCCGAACAAATATGCTTTTAATAAGAAGATTTTTGTTCTGAGAAGAGTCAGAAATAGATGTAAAATTTTTAACTGAAAACGGTTCACATTGCATGTCAACACACTACGGTGTTCCATTTAGTGAGTCTCGGGCGAAGCCGAGACAGGGGGGCCTGCATCTCTAAACGAGGTAAAAGTATGATGGATATCACGTCATTTTTAGTTAAACTATTTTTTCCACACACCCCCTCTCAATTTTTCCTACACTTTTCAAGAAAATGACCTCAGTCTTTTAACAATTTTCAGACACATTGTCTAAGCAACGCTTCTATATTTGCTGTAGCCCTTTTCAGACATTTTTTCCCACTTCCTTAGAAATTATTTTATCTATGTAATTTGTTAACGCATTTTCATACCACTCTCAAGGCAGTGCTATGTCGTGCTGGTTCGTTCTATCTTTAATTCTCAGTTAGTTTATCGATTGCCTTATTTCATATCAACATAAAAGTTGTTTCCAATTCAAATAAAGTTTTTAGAAAGATAAGCCTTTATAAATATTGTTTAGAAGTTCAGTTGAAAGTTGATATAAATATATCAGATAGATCTATCAGATTTATCATCACCATATTTGTAAGGAGCATGGTATATGCTGTAACATGTTTTCATTTTTCTTACATGATTTAGAATTATACTATTNCGTGGCAGACCAGTCGAAAAAAATTTTAATTATATATTTTTTGTGAGCTTGGAATCTTAACAGCTTTAAAAAATAGCTATATTCATAGACTATACGGAAGAAACTGCAAATCAACGGCCTTTCAAGGCCAACGATTATTTTATGGCATAAGGAATGCACGGTACTTTTTAGCATAATTATATTTTTTTCACTTTTTACAGCTTTTTACTGGACCAAAGAAACTGTATGCATTCCGAACAAATATGTTTTTAATAAGAAGATTTTTGTTCCGAAAGTAATAACAGCGTCTTTGAATGTACTATAAAGTATTCCGTTATCTGTTCTAAATATTTCAAAAGATTCTGCTCCATTATTGCGATTTAAAAGTACTTACTACTTTTTAAGGTAAGAAATAACATGACTCATAATTAAAGATTAAAAATAGACTTGTTATGGTGAATCACACAATTCTTATTTTAATATAGAGTATTACATTTTGAATAAAACCTTTTGCATCTTACCTTAAAGCCTACGTAAAGAATTACACTTCGTTAATAGCGTAGTATGAGCACTGCTCGAATATTTGTTCCAACCGTCTTTAGACATTTTCCAACAGTCCCCCAGAAATTATTTGATCTATGTGATTTGTTAACACATTTCTGGACCACTTTTAAGGTAGTGCTATACCGTACTGGTTTTTTTTTCTCTTCAATTCTCAATACGTTTAAGGACGAAACTTTAATGATTCCTAAAGAAAGCTTAAGAAATAGTGGATAAGACTTTAACTTAATTATGTGATGATAATATTTCATTCACTGGAAAAATATTTATTTTAGAACGTGATTTTGGATAAATACTTCCAGTAATAAAGTATACGTGCAAAAGTTCAATAATTAGTGGAACTATAAAGTATTCATTTCTATGGAAACACTTTTAAATTTTGAAATTGGAAAATAATATGTGGAGTACAAATTTACAACTATCTTATCGATAATGGACATTTGAAATGAAACCATAGTCTTTTGACATTCCTCAGAGAAGAAAGATTTAGAACGTTTGTAACTAAATTTATGGAGATGGTAAAAATAGCTGCCTAAACAAAGTAATTCTAACAACTCATCATGAACTTTTGTATATTTTAAATAACAAAATTTTGAATTTTATTAAAGGTACAGAACATACTACAGCATAGATTATGCAAAATATAAAGGTAGTGATCGCACTAATGAAAGTTTAAATATAAATTTTCCAATAGAAACTCTAAATAATATACATGAAGAATTACCGCCACATGTTTTAAATTGAAAAGTAGATGCTATTGCTATGTTAATAAGAAACTTGAGTTTATTCGATGGCTTATGTAATGTCATTAGGCTACGTATAACAAAATCATTTCAATATCACTTAGAAACATAAATAATAACTGGTAAAAATCTGGTGATAAAGTTCTCATACCAACAATCACTCTAAATACTAATAATAATTTATCCTTACCGTTTATTATATACAGGAAACAGTTTCCATTAGTTCTAGCTTTTTCCATGACAACTAATGAATCGCAAGGTCAAAGTTTCGAAAAATTTAGATTTTAACACAAAGGATCTTTGTTTTATCATGGTCACCTTTACGTATTGGTATCGAGATATAAAAATTCTAAAAATAAATTCATACAAAATGATTTGGAGATTAAAGCAAACATTGAAAGTATTGTATGGCAAGAAATTTTTGATCATCGACAAATTTATTATTTTTTTGTAAAAGCTTATTTCTTATAAATTTTTCTTACTTCTCTGAGAAATTTATTTTTTAAATATATAAAGTGCATCTTAAAACTTTGACTAGAAACAAGTGAAAATAAAAAAAAATTACTTTTTATCATGACACTATATATCATAAAAGTTCTTACATTGAAAAAAAATACAAATGCTCAG
>NW_019379676.1:308714-340336 GCF_000648655.2 Copidosoma floridanum
AGGTGTTGATAAATCAGATGATAATATTTATATAAATTTTCCCGTAGAAATGTTAAACAACATTCGTGAAGGCTTGCCACCTCATGAACTTAAATTAAAAATAGGTACAATAGTAATGTTAATTCGAAATTTGAGTATATCAGACGGATTATGTAACGGCACACGATTGCGAATTACTAAATTACTGAAGTATAACGTAGAAGGCGAAATAGTAACGGGAGAAAAAATTGGTAGTAAAGTTTTCATTACAAGAATTACATTAAATACTGGAAATACTTCATCATTACCTTTTATTTTATATTGAAAACAATTCTCATTAGTTATAGCATTTGCTATGACTATAAATAAGTTTCAAGGTCAAAGTTTTAATAATGTGGGATTATACTTAGTAAAACCTTTATTTTCTCATGGTCAATTTTACGTGGCTTTATCAAGATGCAAAAATAAAAATGGAATTTTTGTTCAAGTCGATAGAGAAAACAGTTTCGAGATTGAAAATATAGTTTGGAAAGAAATTTTTGAATATAATAATGTATCTAATATTCATAACATGATTTAATTATTATTTTTTTATGTATAGGTAAAATTTATTAATTAAAAATACATATCATGAATGGTATATCGTGTTCATCTATTGGACCAATTTTAGCATTAATTTAAAACAGAATAGAAATGGACGTTAGTCTTCGTGGTTTAATCAGGCTTTATAAGATGATTCATAAAGTGATGCGAAACTTTCATTGTTTATAATAATTATACTCTAAATTTAATTTAAGTTAATGTACGTAAAAAGAAGAATTGTGTATTAAAGGACTATATTAGTGATGATGATATAATAATTATGCACACAAATATATGTGTATATATTATTTGGTTTCTAAATATTGTTAACTTCATATAAATTGGTTTTTAAAAGAACTTAGTTATATAAATAATGATGTTTTGCGCAACAACCCCCTATGAATGAATTATATGACTTTAAATTTCTTCTTGATGATGAAATAAATCATGGCGACAAAACAGTTTTGTCTAAAGATAGGTAAAGACGGTATGATCACGGTCAGGTTCCCCAAAAGTAGTGTGTGGGGGGGCGGTGGGGGCCATTACAAAATTCGTGGGGGTCGATGGGAGGGCCGTAGGAAGTAGGTGGGGGGATGTGGGTGTTTTGAGAAAAAATACTATACAATATTTCTATATGATATGGTAGGAATGTGGTAATAGACTTCAACACATTGACAGGGCTGGCAAAATGCAACGTTACAAAATGCTAACAAAAAAAGTCTGCCCACCAAAAACTTTATGCTTACAAAAAAACCAAGGGTTCCAATAAATCGAAATACAATTGATTGTATTTAAGTTTAGCTGATTATCGTATTGTGCACTAATTTGTAACTATTTGATTAAATATTAAAACACACATGGTTATTATACCATGAAGCCATATTGAACCCCCTGGCTTGAATAAAGACTTATACTATACTTCTATACTATACTTATAATATTTTGTAGGGGGTCGATGGGGGGCGGTAGGGAGCCATGAAAAAATGCGAGGAGGACTGTGGGGGGTCGGTGGGGGGGCTGTGGGAGTTTTTAAGAAAAACTACGATATGTCAAAATAAGCAAATAAGCAAGAAAATGACGGATTTCTATCTTATTTTGTGGGGGTTGTTGGGGGGGGGGCAAATAGGGGGCTACATATTGATTNCAGCAGTTAATGTGCCTGAAGCATCCATAGACGATACTGCTGGCACATTGATGAACATTGATGTGCCTGTTGATTCTAGGGTTGATGGTATGGTTTGCGGACAAAATGATGTTGAAAATAGTGACAATGTGCTATCTGAAGAGATTTCGAGCGTGACAAAACAAGCGAGTGATGTCATGTATCCTTCTGGAAAACTGATTTTTTTTAATTTTGGAGAAGTTAAGATAAATGAAGGTTACTTAAGCTTTGAAAGACTTGAACAACAAAACAAAATCGTAAATGCCAGTAGTAGCATAAACACTAGTCATATTACAGATACAAAAACAAAACTAAAATTTAGTTGTAAAACTTCTTCAAGTTTGAAATCAAAATCAGTTTTGTGTAAAGCTCCGCAGATGATTATTAATCTGAGAAAAAGAGTAGTAGATTTAGAAGTAGATAAAGCCAAAAACCTTTGAAAAATTAAAACGTTAAAACAACAATTGATGACGTTGTAAACGGCAAAGTTCTTTCTAAAACTGCTCCTACTTTGGTAAAGATGCAATTCAAACGTGAGAAGAACAAGTATAATGAAGATGAAAAGAAATTATGTAAAATAATATATTTTCATTCTGCGGCGTGCTATAGTTGGTTGCGAGATTTAAAGGTACCATCAGCAGGGGAATCCACAGTCAGAGGGTGGGTTGCTGAGTATATGTTTTACCAGGTTTGGATGATGTAGTTTTTCACTCGATGGAAAAAAAATTGATGTCGTTGCCACCAGAAGAATGGGTATGTGCAATGAAATTTGATGAAATGTCGATCAAATCAATCGAAGAATTTACAAAAGCGCAATATCTTATTAAAGATTTTAGAGATATGTGTGGAAATCGTAGGGGAGACAAGTTAGCTCGTCATGCTTTGTTAATATGTTTCGATAGTATAAATGCGAAAAATTCTTGTCACCAATTGCTTTCTTTTGGTTTCAATGAGCATGGTGCATTGCCTGAAGAGCTTATTAAAATATTCAAAGAAACCCTAAGTGCTTTATTTAAAATTTGAGCAAATGTAAAAGTAATCGTGTTTGTGATTATGGCCCAAACAATCAGATACTTATGTGGAAATTATTTAATGTAACTGTTAAAGAACCTTATTTTTTTCTGGAAAATCGAAAAATTTACGTAGTCTTTGATTGGCCTCATCTTATAAAACGATTGCTTGTCCAATTAAGGTCTCATAGATACATCTATGTCGATGATAAAGTTATAATGAATTTTTCTAACACACTCAAAATTTGGGAATTTAACTCGAGCAGTAGCACTTCAAACATATTAGGTCATTTAACTTAAAGTCACTTCACACCCAGTAGTTTCGAAGTTATAAATGTTAAAATAGCGATGCAACTGTTTAGCCGTTGAATGGCAGCTGTGGTTCATACAGCTTCGCAAGATCCTTATGGATTGGTATCCGATAATGCGGCAGATACTGTTAAATTTATTGAAAAGTTGGATGCTGTAATTGATGCTTGTAAGAGTTATTCTTTGCGAACTGTAGATAAACAAAAACGCCTCTTATCAAAACAAAATCCAGAAATTCTTGAGCTGTTAAATGAATTTGTTGAATAGTATGAAAAATGGTACACTGTAGTAATAAGTAAAAGTTCCAAGGGCAGGCGATTTGTTAAAAATTCAAGACCATCTTATTTCAAAGCATTTCCACAGACGGTAAGAGCTTTAGTTTCATTGTATAAAGATTTACACAAGGAATTTTAAAAATTTTGAGTTGGTGACAGGTCTTTGCAATCAAGACAGCGTTAAGCATACTCACTCGCGGTTCCGAGAAAGGTGTGGTTTTAATAATAATCCTACTTATCGAATGTACCGCTTAAGTTTTAGACACGTTTTGTCAACAGATGCTATCAGGGCCAGCAAACGAGGTAACATCACGATAAATGAAACACACTCTCTGGTAAGCTCGAGTGAGAATTCTCTGGTTAAGGATGTAACAATTTATATTGATACAAATGAAATTTCTCAATACTCGAAGACTGATAAAGTAGTTATTCAAGAGAATGAAGAAAGTTTAGTTTTTCCTGAATGCAACGATTCTGAAGTTAAAGAAATTAATGAGCTAGTAAACATGGGTGAAATGATGCAATCGTTTGTACAGAAATGCCTGATTTTGAAGCCAAACAACTGTATGAACAAAATTCAATTGCTTTTGTGAGTGGTTACATCTGCAAAGCATCATTGATGAAAAATAAGTGTTGTGATTGCGAAAAAATGATGTCGAAACAACTGACAGAAAACTTATGTAAAACTGAAATATATTTAGGAAAAAGAGAATATCCCAATTCAGATCAAAATTTACCATCAGTAAATTATTTAACTAGAGCCAGCGATTACTTTGTTAAAATTATTAGTTGTCAATTACATGCTTTTAATGATTATCACGCAAGTGTTTGGCATCAAAGAAAATTATTACTATCTTTAACCGAAATTGTCGAAAAATATACAAATGACGTATTTTCTGGATGGTTTAATAAAAAACATAAATGTTACGAACACTAGTTTTTTGATTTACAAAAATTATTAGTAGTCAAAATTTATAGAAAAACGAGTGATCATAATCATGGTAGACGGAATGAACAAAACAATACTTATGCTACTAAAAATAAGAAATTAAAAATTGTTCAAAANCTGACATTAAAGAAATAAAAAATAAGAAGTTAATTTTGAAAAAGCTTAACTTTTTATTATAATTAATAAATGTTCACTTCCAACACATCTATTCATATATTTTTTTTGTCAATACTATGAGAACTTTTCAAAACTGATAAGTAGTTAAGAACTAATTTTTAATTGTGTTTGACGTTTAACAATAATTTCTCTTTCAAGAATTCATCTTTGTATTGCTAACAAAATAAATATGAAAACGGCTTAACTGCGTTGTACGTTACTGAGTTGAGATGCTAGCTTCGAGCTGTTAACTTTTTAATCCATCTCACTAGTATTTACATAATTATTTTGGAAATCACCAGAAAAGTATGCAGTGACACTCAAATCATGCAGTTTTTTTTTTGTCGGTGTCTGCCTTAATTTATGTAAACAATGATTATAGTCTTACAATTTACGAAACGGTATATTTATGCAATAGACAAAAGTGTGTAAGAAGTTTTTAAAAATCTACTATTTAATGTGGTAGTATTTAAGTACGTCTCAAAAATACCTACCCAACGTTTAATTTTCAAGTATTAAATACAAAAAAAATGTACTGATGATTTATCAAAAGTACGTTGTACCTGAACGTGACTGTCATCTATTTTTTTAAAGTATCATTTCTGACTATTAAAATAGTTTGATGATCTTTAAGTCCCAAGGATTCGTTGCATTCCAAATTAAATAAGATCTTGTATCATGAATTTGCAATATAGCTTTTATTTAATGTTTAGTATGTATACAAGAGCTCATTGAATTTTGAATGCAACAAACCCTTGAGATTTAAAGGTCGTCGAACTATTTAAATATTCAAAAATAATATTGAAAAATAACAGCTGAGGTGCAACGTACTCTTGATAAATTATCTGTACAATCTTTTATATTTAATACTCGAATATGAAACGTTGGGTAAATGTTTTTGAGACGTACTTAAACACTACCACATTAAATAGTAAATTTTGAAAAACTCCTTACACACTTCTGTCTATTGAATAAATACACCGTTTCGTAAATTGTAAGACTATAATCATTGTTTACATAAATTAATGCATACACTGACTTTTCATTAAAAAAAAAAAAAAAAAAAAAAAAAAAAACCAGAATCCACATAAACTAAAGATCACTGCATACTTTTCTGTTAATTTCCAAAATAATTATGCAAATACTATCGAGATGGATTTGAAAGTTAACAGCACAAAACTATGATCCCAACTTAATACAAATCAATGCACTTAGGGCACAATAAATAACTGATAATTTCTAATTGAGTATTGCCGTTCAATAATTCCATAAATGTAAATCATTGTACAGATACTTAACAATTAGTTATCTAATATAAACGTTTGTAAAATATTAGTTACAAACGCTAATGCCAGAAAAGTATTTAATTTTAATGCATATCATACATTTGTGTAGAATCAGTATAGTTGCACATTATAAACACTTTAAATTGCATCATTCAGCATCTAATTTATGTGTGTATTTATTTTATACTATTACGCTGGTGGGCGAATGTTATGAATTTTGGCAAAAGAAAATTGTAAATGTTGCTAAATAGTAATATAAACGCATGTTCAATCATCTTAAATAACTTTTTTATGACTCAAAAGTTCGAACGTTCCAGGAACAAAATTAGAAAATTAGGAAAACTACTTTTAAAGCAGCCACATCCCTCATTCAATACCGAATAACAGCGTTGGTCAATTGCCAGAGACTTTATATCACTGACAATTGATCAATAATGTTTGAAGGTATTACGGATCGTATACATCAAACGTAAATAAATACTATGGTCACATAAACGAAATGCTTGTATCATTAAAACATAACGAAAGAAAAAAAAAAAAAAAATAAAATTATGCTTTGAGTAAGATTCGAACGCCGAGAATGTCGAGGCAAAGTAAATCACGCAGTGTCTTAGCTAACTAGGCTACCGAAACTCTGACTATCTCATGATTAAAAGTAAAATATGTTTATAACGAAGCTTCAGGACTCAAGAGAAAGTAAAACTTGGCTGACGTTGAAGTAACGAAGAATAAAAAGTTAATTTTGAAAAAGCTTAACGTTGTATTATAATTAATAAATGTTCATGGGTTGGGTAATAAAATTGTAGTAACGTAGTTGCATGCGATTCTGTTTATTTTAATGAATATATGTATCTAAGAGGGAAATATTATTGACCAATCATCTATGTGTAATATTTTTAATAATCAGTTAATATTTCCATTTGTAGACAGTTTTATACATATATCGTGACTTAGTTTGTCATCATAATGTAAGGGATAAAAAACTGAGTGCTGTATTACAGATTTTTTTTTTTTACTTCATCACGAACACTAACAAATACATAAATTCATGTATTTGATATACAAGCTACGAGAACAGAGATGGCCATGAAAATTTTGTACATTATTTCTCAAAAAACGAAAGCAGAGAAGCACTTCTCTTCATGAGAGTTTGTGCTGCGACACCCGACTTTATCAATTTGTTGATTAAAAAATCATCCAGAAAATATTTTTGTTTACTGTCTCTGATACTTAATAGTCTTATTAATTATTTAGTAACATTTTATGTGATCGTTAATTATGTTATGAAAAGTGTGATCCTCTTCGAAAGTGTTAATTATATTTATACCAGCGTCAAATAACTTAGAGTTATTTCATTAAATTTGAATAATTTTTAAATATACCAATAATAGTTGTACATCCATCTAAACAAAGATGATATTTTAATAAACATGTACCCCGTTTTTAGCATTATATTGTTACAAAAATTAATTTAAATCTAAGGGAATCCCCCAATGAATAAATTAACTAAGAGTATTTTTTATGCAATGTAACCATGAAAATAAAATACAATTATTGAAAGAATTTTATACATAGTCATATCGAAATGAAAAATTAAAAAAAAATAAAAAAATCCAAATGTAAAGAAAAAAGAATATGCCGTAACAGAGATTTAAACCCTGGAGTGATCAGTGCAAAACTATAGGTAGCGACACTTAGCTGCCTCGACTACCGACACACTTTTCCTCCATGCAATCAAAGTGACACATATTCATGGTAAAGCTCCAAGGTTTAAGTTTAAGTGTTGATTTTTTTTCTCTATTATTAATTGATTTAAAGTTCAAGTACCTGAAAGCAGAACAGTTATTTTTTTAAATAATTTAATAATTATTTATTCCTATTGGAAAGGTTACATAAGGGGACTCACGTTATTATTACTCGATTTGTCATTTTAAACGAGGAAAAACTCAGTATTTAGCGGTATTTAGCTGTACAAGTATCTAATACTTCTCTATTTAACGAGTAATATTTGACCGGACATAATAACATTCTTAACTGTCCAACATTCAAAGCAAAATATTTTTTGAGGGAAAACAGCGCATAGGGAAAATATATAGGTATACATGCATGCGAGGGCTGCGAGCTACAGCGAGAGCCGAGAGCTCAGGCAGGAGGCAGCCAAAACATATATAGCTATACCCATGTATACGCACATATTCCTTCCCCCACTATGAGGTAGCTATTGCACGCACATTTTGGTCCTCCCCTCCACTGCTGGAAACGTGCGTATAGTTCGACTGGTCTGCCGCGACGGTACGCTCAAATCAGTGGAAAAAAGCGACACACTCTCAACCATAGGCACTGGCAATCTTCCTACTAATCTCTGAAGGCTACCAGCGAGGTCCAAGACTTAAATATTCTATAAAACTATTCGTTGTTTTTAAATTAAGTAAGAAAATATTGTGTCATGTTATCTATATATATACATAAAATTAATAGTGCAATTATTAAACGTATTGAGAATTGAAGAGAAAAAAAACCAGCACGGTATAGCACTACCTCAAAAGTGGTCCAGAAATGTGTTAACAAATCACATAGATCAAATAATTTCTGGGGGAATGTTGGAAAATGTCTAAAGACGGTGGGAACAAAATTTTGGTTAAAAGGTTTTTTATATAGCTATCATTATGAATAGTTGTATCATAAGCATTATGAAAAATTCAATTCTTTCGTCAAAATGGCCCTCAGTTGCTATATGTTACAGAAATATGCGTTCTTAAGCTATATTTTCAGATTGGGTACGAAATTTTATGTAGATAGTTTTTCGTATATCTCTAACAATGAACGGTCGTCTAGCTCGATCTATAGCAAGTTAAATTTTGTCATCCAAACGACCTTTAGCCGCTGTATAATACGATAATTTGCGTTTTCAAGGTATATTTTGAGATGAGGTTCAAATTTTAGTGTTGATAGACGGCTGTACAGCTATAGTTCTAAATATAAATATAACTTGCACAAAAAAAGTTTAATTTTCTAGACTAAATGCTATCAGTCACTATTAGTTACAAAAATCAACGTTTTTAGGTATTTTTTGAGGTTAGCTAAAAACTTAATAGTCACTGGTAGATAATATTGCTACAGGTGTATTGGGCCGTCAAAAATACATGAGAATATTGTCAAACCTTAAATTTTAAAGAGCCAGGATCAAAGTACAGTACATAAAACTGTTATTTCACAGTGATTTCTGTTGCTTGCTGCCACCATATTGGAACCGCCATTTTGAATTCTTGCAAAGGACCACTTGGCGCTTAAAAATATAAATCATAAGCTAAAAGTTTCTTGGTACTTCGTTTCAAAAAAACTCAAGGAATTTTGGGCAGCAGGGGGTGGCCTAGTTGACGTGAAATGCCTCATATATGTATTTGTTTCGGTGGGCTTTGTGCGACAACCCCCAGAAGATTTTGATTTATTTTGTAAATCACATCAAATTAATTAAATAATCTGTATATAACTAATATTGAATAAAGTTAAAGGTGTGACATAATTAGAAGATTCAAGAATATTTAATGGAACCATGTATAAAACATTTAAATATACTGCTGTATCAATGGGATTGATGGAATGTGACACCTAAATTGACAATATATTCAATAAAGCTACTCCTATCGTGTTGTCTATAATTGAGGCAATTTGTTGCAGGGTTCTTACTTTCAAAAAATATGTTTAGTGAAAATATTTGGAATAAATATAAAATCCATTGACGATTTAATATTATGAGGAATCGTTGACTAAGATTATATTAGATGAATCTTGCATGGAAATAAAGAAAATTTTGACTCCTTATAAGAAGGGGCTAAGGTGGCCAAGAAAAGTGTAGAAAGAGATTATTGGGTTAATTTCAGATTAAAACAAAAACAATGTTGCCTTATTTGAGGACGGTGAGGGGGGTTGTGGGGGAGGGGGGTTTAAGAAAATTACGGAAAGAGAATGAGGGTATGAGCATACCAAAGAACTAATTGAGGGGTGAAGTGGGGGCTGAAGGGGGGTAATAAAAAATGTCATCAGGTTTGTTTTACATTGAAATGAAAACAGTTTTGCCTTGTTTTAAAGGGGGTCTGTGGTAGGACTGTGGAGCTGATAAGAAAGGAGAAGAAAAATGGTTAGGGGGCCGAGGGTTTAAATTATGACAACAAGGGGCTAAGTCAAAAGTATATTGGGTTAATTTTTCACTCAAGTAAAAACAATATTTCCTTATTTTGAGGGGGTAAGATATCAGGGGAGGGGGGCGAGGAGGAAAAGGGTGGACAGCCCCACCTAAATAACTTTATATTGTAGAAAGATATATATTTCTACATTATATAATTATTTGTGTGGGGCATTCCATATAAACCTTCCACAGTCCTTTATAACCCACCCATAATTTCTCCACGTATAAGCTCAAATTTGACCGTATTTAATGCTGATTTGATGTATATTTTGTTTTTTGAAAATCGCTAACAGTTTTTCACAGCTTTCCACAGCCACTGCAACCCGTCACACTCTAAGTATTAATAATATATTGCTAAAGGAGCAAACACATGGATTGTATACGTATTAATGAGTTATAAAATTAATGTTTATTTATGTAATAATAGTAAAAAATAATATATTAAAAAACATAAATCAATCGTTATAAAATTGTTTTAATTCATCAATATTATTTAATGATTATATAACATTTTTGTTTGTATACGTAACTGTATCATGTATATTATGTCATTTTAATACACATGATAAATAATAAGTTGCTCATTGTTTTATAACAACAGTCACCACAAATTAAACGCACCAAGAAATGCATAGTTATAAATGGACTAGTAGCCCCCCTGTCTCGGCTTCGCCCGAGACTCACTAAATGGAACACCGTAGTGTGTTGACATGCAATGTGAACCGTTTTCAGTTAAAAATTTTACATCTATTTCTGACTCTTCTCAGAACAAAAATCTTCTTATTAAAAGCATATTTGTTCGGAATGCATACAGTTTCTTTGGTCCAGTAAAAAGCTGTAAAAAGTGAAAAAAATATAATTATGCTAAAAAGTACCGTGCATTCATTAAGCCATAAAATAATCGTTGGCCTTGAAAGGCCGTTGATTTGCAGTTTCTTCAGTATAGTCTATGAATATAGCTATTTTTTAAAGCTGTTAAGATTCCAAGCTCACAAAAAATATATAATTAAAATTTTTTTCGACTGGTCTGCCACGACGGTGCGCCTAAATCAGTGGAATGTAGGGGCTTACCCCCACTCTTATACTTGTCGTGCGGTGTAACCGCTTACAGACAACTTCAGACCTTGCTGAGCTCGAGTGCGAGCCACACATGTAATAACAGTAAATAAAGCACACATTCATATACAAAGTCTCTCAGGTCATTTCAGCACCTTCTCCCACGACGATATATATATATATACAGGGACTAAAACCCTACAAACTCTGATGACCATTGCGCTGTAACAGATACAGTTGGCTNAGCTTAATCTCTACGTTTTTTATCGCAAAAAAAATACAAACTCTACCTATTTAAAAATCTGGAAGATTCCAGAGATCACTATGAGGGTTATAGTGAAAAAATGATCCCTCACTTAATAAATTCTTTCGTCATTTTCTTGACGCCTAAAATTGTATTCATAAGATGCATTTAAAGTTTTCCTTCCTATTCAACTTTTTGTGACTTTTGGAATAGTTGAGACTCATGTGCGTTCTCAAAGCTATTTTTTTTAACTTTATAAGGTTGAAATATATTTGTTGGCAAGGTAGTTCAACGTCCGATGACCCTGAAAAGGACTGGTGAGATTCTTAAGTGAACTCTTTCTTGACTAAAGTTGCCAGCAAACGTGATTCCCTTTATACCTCAGGGTGATCTTCTGTGGCCTGTTATTGCAGCACCACACTGATCAGGAAGAAAACTACAACTTTTGAAGCTTTATAGATAGTTGTAGAGCTCTTTCCCAACGTCTCCTCGTATAACGTCGAAGACGTTGTTGTCCAAAGTACCTTTATTTACAGACTCAGTTGTTTTGGTGATCTAAGGTGGAGAGGTTCGTTCATGATGCTTGGCCGTTGGAAACTGTCCCGTTGGCTCACATTTATTATTTTTCCTTCATAGCTGTTAGGTTCTCCCAGCAGAAACCTTGAAAAGGATCGGTGATTCCTGGTTGAATGCTTAAGTCGAGGAGATAATATAGGGTCGTCGGTCATCGGGGTTCTCAGCCTTGTGACGAACAACTCTGCTCGTGATGTCTGCCAGTGAATGACTGACTTGGTTTAATAGTGGCCGGCTTTACATAGTCTTTTAGTTGATGAATCATCTCCGGAAATCGTAGTAAAAATGTATTTGTTGGTAAGGTAATTTAAACTTAGGTAGTCCTTAAAAGAACAGATGAGATTAATGGTTAAGTAGGGAACGCAAATACTTAGAATGGCCCTGAAAAGGGCCAGTGGTAAAACTTGCAGCTATTCCTTATTATTATTCTTGATGATGGAGAGCCAGATGTGGGTACCTTAACTCTTATTCTTGGAGTCTCTGTGTACGGAGATCGTACTGGTGGGAGTTACGCCACTGACCAAAGAATATCTCGTCTTTAGCTCGTTCCCCCGTCAACTATAATTGTTCATCCTTAGTCAGGAAAGTGGGCCTGGAGAATACCTTCTCTGTAGGTATGCTGTTGGGACGACCACTAAGAAGGAGGTCGTTGTGGCTGCCGGTACTCTGCAGGGCTGTCTTTTCCGGCTTGCATTTGAAGTAGACAAGTCTCTGACCGCACCAGGTTAAATGGTTGAATGGCCACAAAACTCTGAAGTGTTGGAGCAGGTTGTGCTTTAGTTAGACACATCTCCTGGTATTCCGCCGAGGTCGTTGACGTTCCAAACGCCTATTTTTCCGTGGCTCTCGGTTATCTTGACGATCCGGGGTAAAAATCGATTTATTTTGCTTGCCCATGATAGAAGAGTGTCATTGGTAGCCGAGATGTCCAGCTGCACGACTAAAAACTCTGTTCTTGGTGTACTGCTGATGAACGACTATACTAATCGACAACTCGATGGAGCATCTTATGGCCACTCTTAACTATCTTTGATTGCAGGTGGCTTCAATTTTACCTCGACGCCACCTGGCGGATTCTACTGAACTAAAGCGCAAGGCTAGCTTATCAGAGCAAAACTTTGAGATTATTTATCGCTATTGTTATTAACTTTTCCAAGAAAAAAACTATGCGAAAACCATCTCGGAATCATCAAGAATCAGTATGCGAAATTTCAGCAAAGTCGGTCCAGTAATTTTCGTGGTAAGCGATTACAACGGTCTTAGCGACTTTGCGTTGTATATTAGTAAGATTACATATTTTAATTTAAAGAACCCTGTTTGTCTTTTACCTTTTTTTTCGAGGTATACGTCTTATAAAATAATTCTTAATGTACATTTATTTTATGAATTCACAAATTAAAATTTATTTCTGCAACTACAATTCAAAGTATAAGTGTGGTCACGTGAGAATATAGTTGTAACACCATGCCGATCGTGAGCCTAAGCAGCAGCACTAATTCATTTCTCCGTTCGTGGAGCAGCGGTGGAGAGCCCTCGTGGGTGTTACAAATGTAGTGTTTTTCTCACTACAGTAATACAGTTTCTTCGCTCTCGAAGCCCCACAGCCTACATACACATGCACTCACGAGGGTATCCCCACCCTGGCTCCTCGAGTACTTGGGCTTCTCAACGCGGCGATGTCCCACGCTCGCTCTCTTCGCCTACAGACCGGTGCGCGAGTAACACGTGCGAGAGAGCCTGTCGGCTGCTGCTGAGCCACGACAGCTTCCATTTACATCGTGCTAGTCAAATACGTGCTATCCATCTACTTTTGCTGCTTGTGATGTAATTCTTCTCATCCTCGGCTTGGTGAGCCTAGTTTTCCATTCTAGAAGGTATTATTGTTGTTAAAACTCCCAGAGTTGTACTAGTTGCATTCATAAATTAAAGTTATTTATTGATTTAAAGATAAAACTGCAACTTCTTATTTCATCATTTCTTCCAATTGTATATTTGTTCGTATCGCTATACTAATTCAATCGTGACACTGCTATCGCTCTCCACTCGAGACTTGATTGAATAAGTCTCGAGCGAGCTAAGCAGTGCATTAAACAAGTGATGATAAAATTTTTCAAAAGTTTAAAAAACAATGCTATAATGACTTTTTGTGACACGTATTTCAAGCTATTATATGGTATTACAAAAAATTTTCTTATAAAAATTTGAGATTTCTTTGTCTGAAATATTCAAGATCGAATTTTTTAAACCAAAAAGTATTGTCATGAAAAAAAATGTCATTTTATGTATTATGAGTAAAGGATGAAATATTAGTAAATATAATAACTTTTAATTTATTGCCATAAATTTTGTCGATTTATTTCTAAAATATATCCAGTAATAAATTTATTATGTAAAAACTTCTTAGCAAACAATTTTTTTTTCTATTTCTGTATCCTTTTCCCTTCTTACTTAAATGAATAAATTATTTTTATTTTTGCATCTTGATAAAGGCACGTACAATTTACCATGAAAAAATAAAGGTTTTCTTAAATATAAACCAATATTATTAAAACTTTGACCTTGAGATGTGACTATAGTCATAGCAAATGCCGAGCAAATGCTACAACGATTGGAATTAGCTTACGATACAAAATAAAAAGTAATGTCAAGATATTTTCTCTGTTAAAAGTTATTTTTAGAATAAAGACTCTATTTTTAATTTTTTCTTTAGTTATTATTTCTTCTTTTGTAATATATTATTCTTCATTGTGTTCCTTTACACAGTCCATGTGTCCATGTGTATTATTGTTGTTATTAATAATTTATTAGGAGTTTTTAGGTTTATTTCATGAGGTGGTGGTAATCCTACTAAAATATTGTGCAACATTAATATAAATGTTTTCGTTCGATTCGTCAACTCTTTCATAAGTTGCGTTATTTATACTATACTAAATTCTATTGCCACCAGTTAATTTTTTGAGAATTTTGTCATTTAAATAGCTTGTTTACTTGTTATGCAATGTTAGTATAATACTATTTATCAACCAATTATAGGTTTTAGGAAATATTTAAAAACATACATCATTAAGAATCCAACTTTTTGTAAAATTAAAGGTTTTTATTTTCCCTTCTACAATTTCCAACAATGATTTTGAAAATCCTTTATCAGAAAAACAACTATTAATTCCTAAGTTTAAAATTTAGAATAAGTTTCACAAAAAAAGATTGAATAGTTTGGTCGATTATAATTCTTCTGTGACTAATTTCTTTTCACTGGGAGAGTTCAACGGAAATCACCTCCTAAAATAATTAATTTGTTCCCAAAATATTTTTCAGCATCACATGTATCTCTTTATGTCCTGTCTACTTTTTCCGATGCTTTTTTGGGAATTATTGAAGCCTCCTTTCAAAAAATTAAATCAACTTCTCTCAATTTTTTTTTATCTGACTCGAATAATAAAAAGGTACTCTCGATACTATTAAGATCTAAAGAAAGTCTGAAAGTTCTATGAATTGTCACCCCTTTTGGAAGCAAAATTAATGTTCTACCAGTACATGTCGTTAACAAAAATTTTTTATTTAAAGATACTAAACAATAAGTTAACGTTTAATATGAATAAGTTTTTTCCGACCCTCCCGGACCATCTACAAAAAGAGATATCATTTTTTCATTCGCTAATAATATTAAATATTTTTTTTCTGTTTATTATTCAAACTTATTGACATTAAATTAAATATTTTTTACTGAAACGTATTTCTTTATCTAGATCATTTTTTCTCCTTTTTTTGCTGGGGTAAATTAAAGCACTGACACGATTTATTTTTTGATTCTTAAATTTTATGATTAAGAAAAAGAGCTAAATTATTTTTCCGCCCTCGGGTGGTTTTGGAAGGCTGGTACTTCCTCGGGCGAAAAAGCAGTTTTCCGGAACTCGTTCGAAAAGTCTCCTTTACGAACCTCGTTACGTCCCTCGCCTTCGGCTCGGGCCGCAAACCTCTCAGTTCGCAAACAGAGACTTTTCAAACTCGTAGGAAAACTACTATTTTGCAATAGTGTACGGAAAATAGGTGTTTCCCCCACTAATATTAGCGTGGGAAATTGATTTTCCGCATACTGTGTGGAAAAACCTTAGCCGCACACCTTTTCCACACACTATGTGGGAATAGTAGTTTTCCTACGAGTTTGAAAAGTCTCTGTTTGCGAACCGAGAGGTTTGCGGGCCCGAGCCGAAGGCGAGGGACGTAACGAGGTTCGTAAAGGAGACTTTTCGAACGAGTTCCGGAAAACTGCTTTTTCGCCCGAGGAAGTACCAGCCTCCCAAAACCACCCGAGGGCGGAAATAGTAGTTTTCCTACGAGTNGCTTTTTTAAAAATTCCATTTATTTTTTTATCATCATCCATCAATCCCATTGCAATTGCAATACATTTGAACGTTTCATATGTTATTTCTTTATATGTTCCAATAAATTTAAACAATGTCGAAGAAGTTACTTCATTAAATACAAGTTTAAAAACCAATTTTTTATTATCTTTTGGAGATACAATGCTTAATCAACCTATTGCAGTATGTATTATTACATTTTTTGTTCTTTCCCAAACTTTAAATTTATTATTAAAAATGTAGTATTCCAGAATGTTCACATGGTTTATGGATTTTGCAAACTTATCATGTTTATTTGATTCAAACCCAGCTGTTAACTGTGTTTTGCAGTTTTTTATAACACTTCTAAAATCATCTGCTTTAAATACAAGTTTTTGTTTGTTTTCAAGATGAACAGCTAAATTTGCAACTGTATGACTTCTACCACAAATCAGAAATTCTTGTAATTTCCGAGCTTCTTCCATCGCACCTAAATATCTAGCATCAACGTAACTATTTATTTCATCAAGTATTGCTTCGTCTTGGTCTTTTAATTTTTGATTTTTGATGTATCCTCGGTTACTACCTTTATGTATGTAGTCATAAGTATATTTTATACTCAAAATAGATGTAAAAAATTTGACGTTAATATGACCTTTGATTGTTTTAAAAAAAAAAATTTATTATACGGTACAACCATCAAACTGTTTACTAAAATTTTTTCTTCCCTTCAAAGATTATAAACGTGTTACTCATAAGTATTGTTGTGTTTTTTATATTCGGGGTAACCATTCGTTTAACATAAAGTTTCGTTTGTAATAGATTGTGCTAAACCATTGCATTAATTTGTTCAGGTATAATCATTTTTTTATCAGGATGCAAAGTTATTAAAATATGGGCTTAAGGTAGACCACGTTTTTGAAATTCGATGGTGTAGTTGTATGCTAATAATTTATCAAATACATTGCTTGAAATAATGTCATTTAAAATCGACATTAATTTCAAGTGAAATAGTTTAACAGTTTTGTTTGAAGAATCATTTTGTCTTGTATTTTTAGGAAGTTTTGATAAAAGTAACTTTAATTCTTTTTACTCATGGTAACATGTTACTATTATAAATAAATCTTGTCTACTATATTTTTTCATTGTAGACGTTGCATTTTGAAAATGTTTCTGCATATATCTTGGACTTTCAATATATGTAGATGAAAGTATAATAGTGCATTACAATACTAGTGCGCAAGGAAGGCAATTTACACACGCGTGTCAGTTCGGACATGAGCGCTAGTGAGTATGTGGAGACACGCGCGAGTCGATCACCTAACCTCTTGCACGTGTGGTGTATACAATTTTTCGACACAACTCTGCAAAGTTCTCGACGTACACACGCACTCGCACGAGCGCGATGCACGAGTTGTGAGTCACGTGTGTAAATCGAGATCCGTAGAGCCACAACAGATGGCTCATAATCGAAGTCCCCGCGCACGGCGTGTTGAAAAAAGATTTTCAATGGTTTTGTTTGTCTCAAAATTTTTGGAAGTATTGGATGCGCTTGTAACAATTGCGTAAGGTCAATGTCCCAATTATCGCTCACGTCCCAATTATCGCTCAGTAAAGTATTATTGTTGTTATTAATAATTTATTAGGAGTAAGATATTGTTTACAAAATTTACATCGTAATCTTTGATATTTAATTGATATATGTAGTGATTCAAAAGTTCGTTTTAATTTAAATTTACCGCCAAAAAAAAAAAGTTGTCTCGCTGTTCTGATACAGAGCTATTTTTCATAACATACTGTTGTTCTACCTATCGAGAGTACGCGTGCTTCTCAAGCTTTTTTTGGTGAGTAAATTAAGTCAAGATAGTTTAAATTATATATGAGGCGATAGAAAAACTCCTGAACTATTACTTCCAGGTGTAAGAAAATACGAATTTGTGATAGTGTAGTGAAAAAAAAGGTGATCGGTGATGTTGTCATAGACACAACCTAACTGTACTAGATACCGCTCACCTAACACGTACGTAAGTACCGTTCGTGGCTTGTACTTACTTTTTTATAAGTATGATATCTTTGTTGCATTAAAGAAACTAAATACACTATTGTAGGTTAAAGCTATGTCGAAAAAGAAGGCCAAGGTTGTTAAAAGTAAAAAAAAACACGTGAAAGTGAAAAGGATGCAGTATAAAAAAGAAGACCCAGTCCAAGCAGTTGCTGCTGCTAAATCAAAACAATTGTCTGTAAGAAAAGCCAGTATAAAATACCGAGTGCCATTCTCCACGTTGAGAGATAAAATAAAACAAAAACAAGATCCTGAAAAGAAGCCTGGCCCTACCCGTGTCTTATCGACAGAAGAGGAAGCAAAGCTCGTTGTCTGGATAACTTCATTAAGCGAAATCGGTTTTCCTGTTACAAAAACTATGTTACTTGACAGCGTCTATCTTCTTTTGGAAAATGTACGCAGAGAAAATCCATTCATCAATGGTAGACCTGGACGGCATTGGTTCGAGAGTTTCCAGACTCGGCATCCTCAATTATCAATGAAGAAAGCAAGAAATTTATCCAGTAGCAGAGCAAATGTTACTGAAAGTTATATTCGTAACTGGTTTCAGGAAATAACGAAGTACTTAAAAGACAAAAATTTATTAAAGATAGATTCAAACAGGATTTTTAATTGTGATGAATCATAATTCATGCTAAATCCAACAGGGGATAAAGTTTTGGTACCCAAGGACAACAAAAATTCTTTTATCATGTGTGGATCAAATGACAAAGAGTGTTTGACTGCTTTAATCACAGGTAATTAATAAAATGAATTTTTAAATGACGATTCCAATGATATTACATTTTAAATGTGTTCAATTTCAGGTAGTGCAGCAGGAGATTTAGCGCCTCCATTAGTGATTTACTCATACAAAAGATTGCCAGCTAACATTGTTGAGTCAACGCCGAAGCATTGGGGTCTTGGCCGATCTGACTCTGGCTGGATGACGGCTGAAAACTTTTATGAATACGTTACTAACGTTTTTTATCCTTGGTGTTTGAAAGAAAATATAGAATTTCCTATTATCCTTTACGTTGTCAGTCACTCTTCACATGCAACTCTGCCGTTGAGCGATTTTTGTGTTGAAAATGGCATTGAATTAATATTGCTTCCTCCTAATGCAACGCACATTATACAGCCTATGGACGTATCAATATTCAAATCATTGAAAAATTCTTACAGAAAGTGTGTAACTCAATTTAGAATGCAGCATGGTGGAGATGCTTTGAGGAAGCATGAATTTGCGCCCGTCCTTCAGGAAGCTTTGTTATCGATTGATTTACGTACACTACTATCACATGGATTTAAAACTTGTGGTTTGTCACCGCTTGATGAAAATGCAATAAACTACAACGTTTTACTTGGGAATAGTAAAAAAAAAGTAGTTCTTTGACATTGGTTGATGAAAATACTGAGATGTTTAATATTCTGTGCCAGAAAACTTCAGATTTCTTATCAAGAACACTTGATGAAAAATTAATTACAGAATTTAAAGTCACAGAGTTGCACAATGGAGATATAAAGAGTTTTTTAATACACGGAAAAAATGTCACAAGTCATCTATACTGGAGAATGAAGAGATTCTGGTTGATGAAGTTCTATTTATTTCCAACAAATAGTTTTATATAAAATTTTCTTTAATAATAGTTTACTCAAAAAATTTATAATAATTATGTTTTGTTATAAATATTTGTTTTAGAGTTAAATTCAATACAATCAACTTTTTAAAGAAAATGTATTAACTTTAAATTAGATAACTTTTTTAATGTTTTATAATTTATTATTACAAAATTATAGATTTTGAGTAGAGCCATCCCTGAGACACCCAATCATAGTGGCATTGATAAAAATGAAGATTTTTCTGGTACTAATATCAGTTCAACAATTCATGAGGAAATAACAGATCACGCATCTCTTCTAGAGAACACACCTATTGAAATAGTGGATTCCGAAAATGCTGTTGATGAAAATAGTTTTGCTGAAGCTGAAATCGTTTGTTACCAAGATTTGCCATTAACTACTCAGTTAGACGCGACTGAACTTATCAGTGTTGGCACACCAGCGAGTAACTTGGTGAACGAAGCTCCAACAACTTCAAAAGTAATCAGTGAAGACAAAAAAACAGAGGACAGTGAGCTTTCAAATATTTAAGGTAAGAAAATATTTCGTTACCATTATTTACATTTGTTCTGAAAAGTATACACAATTTTATTTTCACGCAGATGATGTCCAAAACGGTATACCGGATTCATTCAAGTCAACTTTATTCTGGCCTAATAATTTACCTACAAAAGCAAAAGATACAAGACACGTAAAAAAAGTCAAGCTACCTACAACTGTCACATCTGAAAATTGGCGTAAATTTAAACAAGACGAATTGCAGAAAAAGAAAAAAGAAGAAGACGAAAAAAAATTAAGAAAACTTGAGAGTATCAGAATCAAAAAGGAAAAGCAAGAAGAAAAATTGAAACTGCAAAAACAACGTGAAGACAGAAAATTAAGAATATTAGAAATAAAAAAGGAAAATACATTTAAGGCATTAAAAACCAGAAAGTTGAAAAAGTAATGTAATTGTTAAAAGAATTTTTTTTAAAATCTTTCTCATTTTTGTTAATTTCACGCAATTTTTATTGAACGACTGAATAATGTATATGACCTCAAAAAGATATGTATGAGAGTTTGATAGTGTATTATACGTTGCATTATTTATAAAATGAAGATCATTTCATCTCATTCACTCTTGTTTCACTGCATCTGAGCTATTAAAGTCTGTGGAAAAATATATTTAAATGTATGAGCGATAATTGGGACATAAGGTGAGCGATAATAGAGACAACTGATTTTTCGTGAGCGATAAGTGGGACAATGAATGCGTTTGTTTAATTCAAATTTTTTGTATGATTTCATGATTCAAATAAATATTTTTCAATAGCTAACAATGATTAATGAATTATTTTTAAAAAAGTAGTTTGATTTTCAATTAGTTTTCTATTTTGGAGTAAATACAGTCAATTATAGAGTGGGAGCAGAAGCTTAAATAAGTGATAATTGGGACATTGACCTTATAATAAACCTTGATAACATTTAATCACAAGTTTTTTTGTACAAATGTCAAATAATTCAAACAGTTATGATAAATTATTACGTAAGAATGGATAAAAAATTAATGTGTCAACTGTTCTTCATATAATGTATTAGAACTAACTTTATTTAGTCTGTAAGATAGTCTACATAAATAATGTTAAAACATAGTTATTTTTTCGCTCTTATTTGAGTAATTTTTTTAATGGGCAGTACTCTAATTAATTAGCCTTAATTTCTTAAGGGAAACATTAACGTAAGCACTACAGGATTTCCTTATTATATACTTAAATGTGTGGAGAATTTTACATGATAAATTTTATCAAACTGTAAAAATTTTCACATTAAATTAAGTTTTAACGTATATCATATAAGACATATTTTTATAAATTTTTACACATTTATAGAATAATAATTTTAAAAAGTCAACGCACTTAAAACCTTATAATAAGGAATAGCGTAAAACTATTTAATGAAATAATTTACGTCGTTAATTAACTGGATATTTAATTGAAAAAAATTTTTTCAAGATTATTTGTAACTACAAAGCTGATCTATCTGCCTCATGAATGGTGTGAAAACGATAAATATTGTATGATTGTAATAGTTTTTCCTAAAAGTTTGAAAATATGCTCAGAATGTAAAAGTTAATTTTCGCTAAATGATTCATTAAAAAGAGTATTACTCGAGCGCTCGTACCGAACGCACGCTTTCTGCGCACGCCCGTGACGCATCGCTCTTACTCAGACTTGAGTTCTCTCTAAACGGCCCGTTTCAGGGCTATCTCCTTCTCTTTCCGTAAACGCGACTTAGTCGTGCCAAACGACTGTGTTTCCGCTAAATTCTACACCCGCTAACACGCCGCCCTCAGGGGTGGCCCGATTGGCTAGCCCTTCACTAGGGCACAGCCAAAAAATGAGCACTGTGGAAAATCCACAATTTCAAGTCAGTGTGACTAACTCTTTTGACGCGCTGTTGGAAGAAACAGACTCCTCATCTGCCGAGATGTCCGCAATAAATGGTGCAAGTGACAGTGCTAGTGCAAGTGACAATAGTGCACAGTTCCCCGCAGTGTCTGACATGACAGTCAGCCGGCCAATGGACCAGCGATCCCTCAAGCTGAAGAGCCGAGACCTCCGCGTCAACTGACGCAACTTCCAGCGGGAACGCAACCCGCTCTCCTGGGACACAGCTATGCCTCCTGCAATACGCAATGCAAACGCCAAGGAACTCGACAAACAAAAACAGAGGATCGAGTACTTGGAGAAAATAGCGAGTGAGTACTCAGTTCAGCTGGAAAAATCCATCCAGTTGATAAATTGTTTAAAAGCCTCCAACGAGGAGAAAGATGCGACCATCGCAGCAGTCCTTGCGAAATCCCCTCACACAGCTAAAATCCCGCTCATAAAAGGCCCAAGCCTTATAAATCCGTCCCCAGGAAACAGTGACCCCCTGAATCTCAAAAACTCTTCCACTGAGGAAGTTGAGCAATTCTCCGCGCTACCAAAAACAGTAAACACCCCAGCGAACTCCCCAAGTGTAAAGCCACCCCAGAAAAAACGGTGCACGCGCGATCTCGACGTGGGAAACTCCGCAGCCAATTTCTCCGACATGAAGGTCAAAAAATCCCCAACGCAAGTGTCACCATTCAGCTCTTCCCTGACAGGGAAAAATACTTTTAATGGTCATCTTAAGGACCAAAGTCAACATGACGTGGAGGCAGTCAGCAGCGCGCCCAAAAAAAAGGCACCCCCACCGATCACAATCTTGGACCAAAAATTATGGTCCAAGATTAATAAAGCCCTCATCGCGGAGAATATCCCTGTTTGCCACGTCATTACGACCTCCGAAGGTACACGCGTGCACCCCGACAATGTTGACGGCTTTCGACGTATCGTCCATGACCTTGACGAGAAAAAGGTCGAATTCACCGCCCATCAGCTTCATGAAGACTGTGAAATGATGGTCGTCATCCGTGAAGTCAACATTGGCTACACGAATGCAGAAATCCTGGAGATGATCCAGGAAAAAGTACCATCCGCCCGTCGTGTCTATCGCATGACCAAAGGTGACCGAACCTGGTCACTAGTCACTGTGTACCTAGATGCGTCAGATGTCAGATCCCACGACATCTACAACATCAGGTCTCTCGGGGGCACTTCTGTCAGAGTAGAACAGAAGCGCAAGTCAAACGACATTCCCCAGTGCCGTCGCTGCCAAAAATTCAATCACACGGTGGCCTACTGCCGTACGGCCTTTGTACCACCCCTTGGACAACAGCCCAAGGCTCAAACACCATTCACCCGGGGATTTCATACGCGAATGTGGCATCTTCTCAACAACACCAAACAGGAGATCCTCCCCCGACTCCTCTGCTCAACACACCCCTGACCACTGAGACAATCCTCCACTCAATACTGACCCTGCTGACTCGCCTCGACCAAAGAGTGTCCAGTCTCGAGGACAACAGAACAGCAGCACGCTAGACAGAGACTTTACGCTACTCAACTGGAACTCGAACAGCATCACACAACAAAAGGACTGAACTCACACACATACTCCAGACAAAAGACATCGACATTACATGCATCACTGAAACACACCTAGACAACACAAAAACACTCTACATATCAAACTACACGGTGCACACACGTGTCAGATGCGAAAAATCCCATGGTGAAGTGGCTATCCTTGTATGCAAGGGCATCCGCCATCGAGTCATGAGTACGGACGCTGCCAACTGCAAAGCAGTTGGCATCACAGTACACACCACCTCATCTACTTCCATCAGGATCATCTCCCTCTATTCTCCTACAACGGATGATCCAAACCTCCAATACATAATCCCGCTGTTTGACTCCAACATTCCTACGATAGTTGCTGGTGATTTGAACCCCACCCACAAATCGTGGGGATGCAAACATGAAAATTCTAAGGGTCGTTCCCTCCTTACACACTTGCGCAACCTCAACATCAACATTGAGGTTCCGAGTGAACCGACTCACGATCCCAGCTTACCAGACCTAGATCCAGACATCTTAGACATATTCCTGACGAAAAACTTGACCATCCCTACGGAACCACGAACAGCCCCAGACCTCCCTTGCAACCATAACCCAGTCTACCTAGAGATCCCAAGATCCCTTCTCACCATACCCGTCACCATCAGCCGCATAGACTGGGTCCACCTTGCGTATAACCCCATCCTCCCATCAGGTCCGGAACGAAACTCGACATAGCAGTAGATGAACTCACTGACGAACTCAACAGATGCACACAAGAAGCCACCACAACAGCCACAGCTCCCCAACACACACTTAAACTCCCTCGCGACGTCCTGCGTCTCATCAAGGAGAAAAAAAAGTCCAGAAACTCTGGCAAAAAAGGAGAACCCCTGAACTTGAAGTTCATCTTAACTCCCTTGAAAGGGAAGTCAAATCCAAAGTCTTCGAATTCTGAAACAAAGAATTTAACAAATTCATAGCCGAGGCAGGGTCCCCCCAAGAAATGCTTGGAAGGTCATTAAAAAACTCCATAACAAACGGCCTTCCCTCCCCCCCCTTCAACCAGGGAACAAATTCTACTCGCTAGATTCGGACAAAGCAGAGATCTTTGCAGATTCGCTGCAAAATCAATGCTCTCCCAACCTTAGCGCTGAAGAACTAGCGCAGGAACACGCGAGGATCACTCACATCGTGCGACAACAGGTCCTTGACAATCCAGATTTCGAACACTGCACACCCTTCGAAATCAAAGGCATCATCTGCTCCCTAAAAACTCGAAAAGCCATTGGCAGTGACGGTATCTCCAATAACGTCCTGAAAATCCTCCCTCAAAAATTCATCACGGCGATTTGCAACATCAACAACGCCGTGATGCGCCTTCGTTATTTCCCAATTGCGTGGAAGGTGGCTACGGTCATCTGCCTCCCGAAGCCGGGAAAATCCCTTAGAAACCCCGCGAGCCACGGACCCATTAGCCTACTCTCATCGCCCAGTAAAATCACTGAAAGTGTCATTCTCACCCGCCTAAACAAGCACACCACGAAAAATAACATCCTTCCAGACGTGCAGTACGGTTTTAGAGCCAGACATTCGACCGTACACCATCTTCTGAGAGTTACCGAAGACCTCTCCGATAGCCTCATTCACAAAAACTTCACCGCGATAGCTTTCCTAGATGTACAGCAGCCCTTCGACAGAGTTTGGCACGAAGGCCTCCTGTATAAGCTTATTTAGTTAGGTTTTCCGCACTACCTCATCAGCACCGTCAAATCTTGCCTCTCCGACCCCCGTCCAATAACCTCCGGAGTCCCCCAAGGCTCCAAACTTTCACTCACCCTTTTCAACATTTTTTGCCACGACCTGCTCCAGCGCGAAAACATCAACACGTACGTCTATGCAGACGACGTCGCGGTCAGCTGCACGTCAAAACAACACTCTCGGTGCACCACTTTTCTAAACGAGCACATCGTCACTCTTCATAACTGGCTATGCGTCTTTGGAAACTGGTCGTAAATGAGGCAAAGACTATAGCCATGCTCGTCTCTTGGAAAAATCTAAGGAAGAAACTGCAGAAGATAAAGGTCAACGGAGTAGAAATTGACTGGGGCTACTCCGCCCAGTACCTCGGTGTAACGCTAGACCACCGACTCACGTACGTTCGGCACATCAACAACACCTACGGCAAGGCATACGGAGCCTTCGTGCAGCTTAAGCCCTTCTTCAACAACAAAGCAGTCTCCCAGAAGACCAAGCTGCGCACCTTCAACGCCATAATCAAGAACATCAACACCTACGCGATACCAACGTGGGGCGCTGCAAAGGGAAACCGACTACAGGGCATCCAGGGCCTTTTCATGAAGATACTGAGGTCGGTCCTGGGTATTCCGTGGTACATCAGGAATACCCAGATTATGAAGAAGTTTAACATCGTCCCTCCAATTCAAGCAGCCCCCATCCTTGCCTCTAAAATCCGCGCCTCCATTACGGACCACCCAAACCCCACCATCGTCGCACTCGCGAACCTCCAACCTGGTCGCTTCGACCTTATAAGACATCCCTGTGCTCTAACACAGAACCCTGAGGACCCTCAATATACTCTAGGTCTTCAATCCCCCCTGCTTCCATCGGATGCATCATCTCCATCTTTATGATCTCGACGAAACGAACGCGACTTCATTTCGTACGCTCCCTTCAGGAGCACCCTTCTATCCACCGTATCCTATACGGCCTTAACTCTATACAACACTTACACTTATCACAAGTACACTTTCAAATACATAATACCCAGTGGACTCACACATCTACACACAAACATATAATAACACAAAACTTAAGCTTCTCTAACTCTATTCCGGCGCAAGCCAAGATTCGAGCTTCGCCCAGATGCGTAAGTGCCCCCTTATCTCATCTCTTCGAGAGCGAGTCGGCCTCCGAAATTCTTCGTTATTTTCCTTCTTCTTTCTTCTCCTATGCCCTTTTGTCTTCTAGGGGAGTGGTCCTCATGGACCTGTCCCATGCGGGGAAGTTAGTTTTTAGTCGGTAGGCACACCGGGTAAATCCGACACTACCACCGGATTAGCTGGGGTGTCTATGAAGATTTTCCCCTCCCCGCTCCATCAAACAAAAAAAAAAAAAAAAAAAAAATTCATTAAAAAGACGTAAGGTGAATGTACATAAGCAAGCGGCTAAATTCATGCAACCACTTCAAAGAATAAAAAAGTTGCTGATGCCAGTAGGCTTTTTATATCTTTATAGACGAGCTTAATATTTTCTATCTTTACTATTTTTTCATTAAAATGCCACAATAAATAAATAAATAAAAAAAAAAAAATTATTCATTACCAAGTATGTGACGTGAGGTACTTAAAAATTTTAGAACAAAAATATAAATTGTATTTAATTTTATTTTATTGTATGGTATAATATTTATATTCCCTGTATATTTAGGTTAGCAGAGTTTTTATGTATCCTGTATTTGTAACCTTCACCATCTTTGTTCCTTTTTTTCCTTTATGCCTTCCTTTTTCCCTAAGTATGCTAGTCTTTCGAGCGGTCCCCCTTGCAAAGTCTCTCACAGATAACTTTGTCATCCTCCATTGTTGCCGATTTAATTAAAAAAAAAAAAAAATAGAAACTTACAACCTTTCACTTCTTAAAAACTGATTTATTTCTATAAACATTTTACGTGTAGACTCGACCATGGCTTAGGAAGCAATGGAACAAAAAGTCGTTTACTTATTGTTTTCTTCAAAGCAAAGAAACAAGGGAAAAATTAAAAATTAGTTGTAAAGGAAACGATCGTCGTCTCGTATAATAAAAGTGCGTCGTGACCGAACTCCAGTGAGAGATTTAAAATATTCTGTTTCGTGGCTCTTCTCACTTTACCGATTAGATTAGAGATAGGTGCCCCCGATCAGCCCTTATTCGACAGATCGTAATGATCTCATAGCTGTATGGAATACATGCTATGTGGACATGCCTTTACACTGTCTCAATAATAATTATTAGCAATAACTAACGAACCTTATCAAACAATAAAAAAATTACTATATTACAACAATCATACTGAGTATTATTTACAGGTTGTTGCAATCGTCTCGAACCCATCCAAAGTTAGCTGGCTAGATGCTAGCTTGATTCGAAAAGAAAGCTCCTAAAAATCCAAACATCCCCAAGTAAGTTCTAGTTTTTTTTTTTTTTTATCGGTATGAGTGTTTTTTGCATCCTTAGTACTTATCCTATCGAAAAAGCCCAAGAAAAGAATCTCGATATTTTTTGACGGGATTCAAACTGACAACCACTGGAGCTTCTCCAACTAGGAGACTAGCATGCTAACCACTAAGCCATCGAAGCTCTTCTGATTAAATTTGATTTTAATATTAATGAAAAACAGCTCTTACTTTAATTGTTTCTATGAAAGATACATTACAGAGTAGTACTCCAGATCATTATTGTATTGTGAACCAATTTTATTGTAATTATTTCCATAATTTAAAGCAACTTTTTCATAAAATCCAACAAACAAACTACTTGACATATCCTAGAAATTTAACAAATATCAAAGAACGAATAAAATGGCTAATGTCACGTGACAATTAGTCTTTTAAAGTAGGGTTCATAAAGTAAATAGACAAAAACATTTAATTTGACTGTATTTTGTTACATTGGATAGCGTAAATCAGGTAGTGGATGAGATAAAATTAATAAAACTTGCCACTAAAAGATGTTTTCAGTTTTTTTGCAAGAAAGCAAGTAGGAATGATTGAGAATCTTCAAAGTATAAAATAAATTATATTTATTTTTTCATCTTTACATCAATAAAATTATCAGAAACAAGAGTACGTCATTGTTTTATGCTACAGTTACATCTAGGCACGTACAGAGAGTTAATAAAATAAAGATAATGCATGTAATCAAGTTACGTGACATTACTTCAACTTGTAAAATATTAACTTTTTAAAATTGGGTTATTGATATTTCATATCATCTGTCAGTAATATACAATAATTTAAGTGTCATCAAGTTATGCATATAACCGTGTAAAAAATCAGACTTTCAACATCACAAGAAAAAATATATGTGAAACCATTATCAAAGCGCTGCCTAAACAATTTATTATTTTTAACATTTTTAGCTTCAAAAAAATTTATAAATACCTTCCCACTGAGAAGCATGATAAATTTTATGTAAAAAATACGATCTCTAAATATATTCAAGTAAAAAGAGCCGTATACATTTTTGACAAAACTAATATATCACCTTATTTCACTTGAGTTACATGATAGAAAAAATAGGTGGAATTAATTTTGAAAAAAAATAAAGGAAAGTTATGGTAGTTTTCGTACCTGGTGGCGCATGTCGCCAGGGCTAGCACCAGGCCCGAATGACTCCTTGTGCTTGCCCTGGTTTTATACGCACCAGGTGCGAACCCTATTTTTCATACTGAGGTTGCACTGAATGTCTGAATTAAAAAAAAAAACGCCCAAAGAAGGAAATAGTATACTTCTCATCTAGGGCAAGCAAATAAAGTAGGAAACCATTAATATCGGGCAGCAAAAATGGGACAGCTCGAGAAATGGACGAACGACTTACTCGTTCCTAAGAAATGTCAGAAAGAGACTCGATACTTAATGGTTCGAGCCGAGCCACGCATATGTTCAGATACTAATTGGTCACGGTAATATCAATGCGAACCTATATAGGTTTAACTTGAAGGACTGAGATACCTGCAAATGCGGGGAGCTTGACACCGCGTATCATCGACTTTCGAAATGCCCAAAAACACATGAAAGTCAAAAACAATTCATGCAAAAAACAGGGCTTGAGACCTGGCCAAAGGAAAACGAGTACTTCGTGTCAAGCCAATAAATCTTCGGCACCTTTTCATAGCTATGCGAAAGCATAGTAAAAGATGGGGGCTCCGAATGTGTGAGGTGATCTTCGTAGCAAATACAAAAATTTAAAAGATGGGTGTGAGAGACCTCGGGGACTTGGCTTTCAGGGAGTGGTGCCCCTGCCCGTATCACAGCTAATTAAGGTAAAAGTACTAGTTACTGGCCACTTAGTAGCTGTTATCAAAAGAACATCATATATTTTAAACAGCTTTTAAAACTTTAACTTCTGTTAGGTATCATTTAAAAGCTATGAATGTATTTTAAACTATACGATCAATATAAGTCGTAAATCCGACCTTAGACAATAATAGTTTATAATAATCTGAGTATGTCAGATGCTTTAGTACATGGCCACTGAAAAAAAGGTTGCTTTAGTGGCCCAAATTTAAGAGCCAGTAACTGGCCACCCCATGCTAAATGTACATAAATCGAGGTGGTCGGCTACTAGTGCTCGCAGAAGTGAGGTTATGTACACATTTTATGTACAAGTTCTCTAGAACTAGGCCACCACTTTTTCAAAATTGTTTTTTAAAGTGGCCAGGTACTGGTCGCAGCCAGTAACTAGTGCCTTTACCTTACGCGGTTCCAGGCGAGAGCCGACGAACACGCCGCCTTGAGGTGCCCCGTGGATGCGGCCATCACTCAAGCTGTCAGCGAACGGTTAGATCTGGAACGACTAATTAAGAGTCGGGGCAGCTGATGGCCGTAACGAAAGTGTTCGTCCCGGATTCAGGGCACAACGCTCATAGAGGCTTGATAAAATGTAACTTCAGGTCTCTATGGGAGATGTGACCTGTACGACCAACGGGCGTATAAATTTTTCCAAGTTTGACCTAAGGCGGGTTTGGCTGGTTGCAGATGGTAGTATTTTCCTGATTTCCCTTGTACTGATAAAGCGGTTGTTAGGCCCCCTAGTGGTCTGATAAACCAGGAACGGGGAGCAGCGTCAGCCGCCTCGGAGAACATCGCTGAGCACCCCCTCGTGCGTCATTTTCCTCATTTCTTACCTAGGGCAGAAAGTACAACTTGTGCGTCCGAAGGGTTGTATGTTTTCACACGAAGTGAGAATGAAATTTTTTGTAACGAAGGGCAGAAAGTGAAACTTTGCGCTCATAGGTACACTTCCCGCCCATGGGCAGAAATAAGCCGGTAAAAAGTGTGCAACCAGGGCAAATACTAGGAGTCCCTTGGGTCCTGCTTCGCAGGTCCCTTAGTACTTGCCCTGGTGACATGCCCCACCAGGTATGAAAACTACCATTATGGATTCACTACGTGAGATACGCACAATATAGTTTAAAAATAAGTCAATCTCAAACATATCATACCAACAGACATTCATAACATCTAATGTTTGGTTTGGTTTATCTTTGGTACATTTTTTTGGATTGGATACTATTGTATACAAACCTAGCTACTACTTTCCTTGCTGATTTCATTAACTTTTTTAAGTTCTCAAAATGCAATTTTATTTCCTTGATTACATATAAGAATTTAAAAAAATATAATTCTACAGAGTTGTCATTTCTCTATACTGCTTGAAAGTTTTAACACAAGTTTCAATTATTTGAGCAACTACATGATACTTATATGTAATTATTTGTGAAACTTGTTTTGAAAGACTTTTGAAAATTACTGTTTGCAGTTCAGAAGTGTTTTATATTTTTACCACAGGAAAGTATCTCATCATACGGGAAATTTACTGTTAAAGGAATACAAAAAAATTTAATGCATAACAGCTATGGTTTAACAATGAACACCCGTTCGATAAATTTATGCATACATATATACAGTAAGGTGTCTACTATTTTCTAATTCTGATTTTTGTATTATGTACTTTTTGAAATATTTTCATCAGTATTTTATAAAAACAGAAAAAAATACATACTCAGAAAATCTAAAATTTTTGGCGTTGATTCCCCGCAAGATGATTCCCCGTTTCAAGTAGATATTTTTTATTCTTTAGACCACTTTCAATTTTTTTTTTTTTTTTTT
>NW_019379676.1:346761-368238 GCF_000648655.2 Copidosoma floridanum
TTATTATTATTATTATTATTTTATTCTAAGACATTTTTTTGCACTCACGTTTTAAGTTGCTTGTATTATTTTGAGTGTTCATTTTGGAAAACCCGTTTTCTTCTGACGTTTTAGGCAGTTACATATAAATCTAAAGAAAATTCAAGAAAAAGTATCAGGTAACTTAACGAAACTTATATATACATGTTAAAGTAAAACTTAGACTCCATGTAAGATTGATAAAATTAAAATTAAATTAAATGAAATTCAAACTTGCTTATGTAGCGCTATCACACAACTTGATAAAAACTTACACTTTGTTTGTTAATCATTTTGAATGGAGTATAACTTTGACAATACATTAAAACTATATATGTATATAGTTTTAATGTATTATATATATATATATATAGATAGATAAGTTGAATATGAATAACTACATTAAGTATGAAGAAGAGGAAAAACATAAAAATCATTATCAACTGGAATTCTAAAGGCTTTTCGCTTAATCATATGCACTGGCCATTGACAAAGCTCAGATAGATTGTTTACTTTAAAAATTTGAAGAAGATTAGAATTAATGGGGTAGTTATCAATAGGAGAATAACTTAAAAATTTGTGACCTAAAATAACTGGTTTGGAAAATTGATCATGACATATATGTTTAATAATGATAACGGAGTCATCCGACAAGTAACAGCAATTGTCTCCCTGTTTCAAGTTTAAGGAAAAATTTGCAATCTTAATCTCAACGCAAGGATCGAAATAACCTCTAGGAAGATCTTCCTGAAAGTTTTTACCTCTTATCAATGCAACGGCACTATCATTACAATTGTTATTTTTAAAATAACTAGATGATCTTTCAGAAATCCTATTACTTATTTGGGATAATGGATAAGCAGCTTTGACTACCATGTTACCCAAAACTCTCAAATGATCCTCAAATATATAAGCACTAAATGATTCCAAGGTCCCGAAACGTAAAACATCGTCACTAATATGCGTCAAATTATGTACATTATAAATAATATGCTTTTCCCCATAAATATCTTTCATTTGTTTAACGAACTCTAACAGTAATTTTTTAGCACATGTATTATTTTTTATACAATGTTTTTCTTCACTCAAAATTCTGGCTGCACAATTTAATAAATTAAAGTGGTACACCTGAGCTTCAGAAATATATTTTCTGAAAATAATAACCCCAGTGTACAATAATATTAATCTATACTCAGTACATTTAAAACTACTAAAATACTTTAAAGAGCGAGTGCCTCTCACAAAATCACTTGGAATCCATTTATTCATGCTTAAATAATCGTTGTTCAATTGAATTTGTTTTTGGGTAATTTTGTTGCCTTGTCCTAAAGAATTGTAAAACATCAAACCTAGTTTTTTCATTACTCCAGAAAATAAGTGCATAGGGTCTAAAGGAACATCTTTTACTATGTCAATGCCTACTCTTTCTAAAGGAGATTTGACGTTAAGAAATTGAACAGGTAGATTATCACGGTAATTACTAGATGACCTGAAAGGAGCATGATGATCTAAAAAAAGTCTTCTATTGGAAACAGTTTTACTTTGCGTACACCGACCACATCTGCTATTGTGAGCAGGAAAAATACATACATAATTTCTTGCTACTGTATCAGCTACTATAGCAACGAGTTTTATTTTACATATGTTATTGCTGTACATAAAGCCATAAAGATTTAGATCAGTATACTCTTTTAATACAGGATCCAGATACTCATCAACATTTGATGGTTTGCCCAAATCATGTCATGCATAAATGAAGAAGGCTTTAAATTTTTTCATATTTGTGATTTTGCCCAAAACTGGCCTCAGTTGATCATTACTGCTTTTAGATAAAGCCAAACCATCGATGCCAAACTGTATTTCAATAATTAATGGAATCTCATTTGGTTTATAAAAATTTAGTTGTTTACAAATAGCTTTTCGTAAATCATAATAAACAAATTCACCCGAAGTTAAGGATATAATTTCATTTTTTGGCGAGGTTTGTTATAAGGTTCGCGAGGCTACTAAAAAATTTTCAAGATTAAAAATATTTTTTAGTCCTTTTAATGAAGTAAAAATAGCATTTTGATGAACTGAAAATTGAACTGAACACCGTACGAAAAACTGTTTTAGTAATTTACTAGAATTTTCACTTTTATCTTGTTTAATTGATGGAGTATCTTTGATTAAAAATGTATTAAAATATATATTTTCAGGGTTTTCAGTACACGAAATATCATTTAAATTTTCAAAGCTCATGTTTTCCATTATTACATTGTTTTCAGGATTGATGTTCAAGTTTTCGCAATCATTACCCACAAAACATTAAGGTGACAAAAGACATCTATACGACATCATTGAACTGTCAGCTGATATCTACCGAAGTTATCAAAACTAAATCGGCAAGATGTCAAATTGACGCCTAATTATTATCGATAAGACATCGTATTGTTATCAGTTGTCAGAAAACAAACATCAGCTAATGACAACTAATTGATAACGTTTAGACGTCTGCTGTTGTCATACCGTAAATGTTTTTGATCTCTTATGGATGTCTTTTGAGCAAGAATTAAGGATGTCTTTTAGATATCTGTGGTGCTAAATTCAATGATATCTTACAGATATCTGCTGTGTAAATTAAATGATATCTTGAGGGTATCGTTTAAATAGTATTAAATAATATAATAGTAGCATTTACGCAACTCAAAGAACCACAGATACCTTTAAATTGAACAAATTTATAATTCATTTGAATAATGGCCTTTAAATTATAAATTAATCAATCAATTCATTCAATTCAAAGGTATCTATAGTTCTTTGAATTGCACGATGCCTTCATTATAATAGATATTTTTAAAAGTGTATTTTTTACAATTGTTTTTTTACGATTACAAAATACTTTATACTTATGTCATACTTAAGAATCACTGGTTTAAGCACAATTAGAAAATTAATCACAATATAGGCTGTTGATTGACTCCTCTCTTTTTTTTCTGCCTGTCAGATGGTCTACGCAACCAATCTTTAATGCGTTCTTGTACATCTGTTACAGTAGATGCAATTTTTTTTCGTGTAGCACCTATAAAAATGTTAGCGATTAATAAATTTTAAAAAATACACAAGTTTTCAGAATCAAAATACATACTTATGATTATCGATGGAAAATGGAGATCCTTTACAGCAAGAGTTCCATGAAAACCGTACCAAGTTAGTTGACGACACAGTTCATCTGTTATAATGGTAGGCATAATCTTATTAATAGCATTAGACAAACTTGTTCCTCCCAGGCTTAAAATTTTTTTTTCCTAAAGAAAAATATTCAATGTTTTTTAGTTATAAATGCTTAAACTAGAACTAGAAAATTTGTAAACATACCAAATACTTACAAATTGAGATGACAAATTTTGATTTAATAGAAGGTCTCTATCAAAATTTACTAATTCCACTTTTGAGTTGAAAGAAGAAGAGCCAGAGAGCACAAAAATTAATAAAAGATTAAGTGTATAGATTTTATTGAAACAAATGACACAACCTTTTGATGAAGCCTCTGACGAAGAGAGCTGGACAAAAAGCGAACGAGATCCGATGTGGCCTGCTTGACAGCTGATGCAAGAAAGAAGGAGGTTATAATCCACATCTAAGAACCGTGCGCCCCCTATATATAAACCGCAACCAATCGCACCGGCTTTATCATAATGATGTCTGAATAAGATAAAAATAGTGATATCATTTTTACTTATCGTAAGTTATCGTAATGTTATCATTTTCTACATTAAATATGGTAACTCCAAAATTGTTTTTTCGATAACATTTTGACAATACTTAAAAATGATATCGGTCAAAAAATATAACTCTAAGTTGTCTTTGAAAGTTATCACATAGACGTCTTTTATAAGACAACTATAAGGTATCTTTTCTTTCGATAACGTGGGTAACTTTAAAAAATAATTTTATCGATAGCATTTTGATAACGCTTAAAAAGGATACCAGTAAAAAAGAAAACACTAAGTACCTTTTAAAGTTATCGTGTTGCCATCTTTTACAAGACAACTATAAGACATCTTTTCGATAACGTGAGCAATTCAGTTTTTCAAAAACATTTTGATAACACAGTAAAAAATTTTGCAGTAAAATTACTACGCTATGCATTGGAAATAATCCGATCAACGCTAGAGGTAGTATATTAACTATGGATATAGTTACAATACTTCTATAGTAAAAAAATAACTATGTGAATAGTGTAATAATCAAGAAGAAAACCTGTCCATAGGTATATTTACGACAGCGGTAGAAAGAATACTATCAGTCTTGTAATTTTCTAACCAGGTGGCGTAAATTTTTATTGATGTAGTAAATAGACTACTTTCGTGGTAATAATAACGTACTCGCTGGGAATGATTGAAACAAGTTATATTTATACTGCGATGGTAATTAAAATAGGAGGATCATTTAAAAATAAATCAATGTCTTGTACAAAGTATAAACTTTTATTCCGTGATCAAAATATTTGCACAGTGTTTATGTCAATTTTTATTTTATAATTCAATCTTTAAAAAAATTTACGCTATAAATCTTACAATTTTTATGCAATTCCTACGATCATAGCATATTTTCTGTGAGTGCTCATTGAATTCTGAAACAATAAACTGAGCACACTTATGTAATTAACACAATCGCATTATATAAATGTTTTCATCCAGTTTAAAAAAAATTGTTATCCATATCATAAATAAAAAACAAACTGAGTTAGTAATCATTTAAACATACTAATCAATAATTCATAAACAATTTATCTTAGACAAAGTACAATGCTTAACAACAACTTGTATTAATTTTTTAATTAGTTACAACTACTACATTAAATTTTTTTCACGCTTAAAAACGTATTGATCAAAACATTGTTATGAAAAAAAAGTAGTTAACGACATTTGCGTAAATAAATATATAAATACATTTCAAACAAGCATTATACATTACAAATAGAGACTCCGACACTCACAAATGATTCCCTTGTAATAGTGATTATATAAAAATTTTTATGACATTTTTCTCGGGCTAAAGAAATAAGTCTACACCTACTCCTTAATAAATAATGAAACTCGTGTGATTGTTTGCAATACTACCTAGTTATCAATTATCAATTAAAAAGCTCCATACTGACAGATTTTGCATAATACTACAACTGTTTTTATAACACTAACTTAACGGCTATAATTCATCAGATTACTATTTTTTTTTATGGTTAGCCTTAATTTTTTAAACTTTCTTTTCAAATGATAATACTTTGTCGCACACCGTTTTCTTCATTCCCCTATTCGCACCATTAGTAGGTAAACCATGGCGGTTCTGGCACCCCCCAGCTCCCCCTGAGGTGGTGGTGGGAAGAGAGGCTCTAGCTATAGCTGTGGGTGGAGGAGAGGCGGTGGTGGGGGGAGAGGCTGATCGGGCAGTGGGAGGAGGGGCACAAGCGATATAGGAGAAGTAGTAGGGGCGGTGGGTGGTGAGGACTACTCGGGCGGTAACGTCAGGGGAAGGGGCCTCTTCCGGATGCTGTGACGTTGGATGGTACTGACGGCTCCCTTCCTTTCCGACCGCAAATCGAGCTCCAACGTCATCAGGATGGGTCCGAAAGGTGTAGGTGACAAGCCCAACGTACAGCGTGAGAGGAAGATGATCAAGCACGAACTTGTATTTCTTATCAGCGGATTTTTTTTTTCTTCTTCCGCTCATTGTCTTAGGAGTCTCAGCGTAATCATTGTTTTTTTTTGTTCTTCTCAAGAGCGGGCGTATCGAGTTGTTGGAGAGAAAATTTCATTGGGGAAAGCGGATCGCGTATCCCGTTTAGCTGCGACCAACGTTGGCTTACTCGACGCAGTACCTTGCCAAGGAATTCAGCCAGCTTATGAATTTAAGTTTGAGATTTTTAGGATAGTATGTAAGTGGGTTTCCATAATAACAAAACTTTAAATTTAATACACATATATTTTTGGTAGCTTCAAAAAAATACACAAGAATTTCATGGTTATTGAATTTTTTTTTTCAATACATCATATATATCTTTATTTTGATAAGAGCGAGTATTTTCGAAAAAACAATTTCCTTCCACTTTTGGTTGAGATGCCTCAACGTGCTTTTCTATAGGGGTAAACGCACCATCTACCGTACACCCGTAAATTAACTTTATTTTNATATCATATCCATCTTTATTTGGATAAGAGCGAATATTTTCGGAATAATAATTTCCCTTAACTTTTGGTTGAGATGCCTCAACGTGCTTTTCTATAAGAGGTTTTCGGCTATTTTTATCTTCCTCCTCCTCCTCCTTCCTGAGGCTCTCATATTTTGGTTTGCTAAAGATCGGACCCATGTTGTTGATGTTGACTGCTCAATCGTCATAGGATAACTGAAGCAATACGCAAATTCTCATCAGCTTATAAGACGGTGCTAATTTCTTTGTACTACCACACGGCAAGATGTACTTTTATTTTTTGATCTTAAATTTTATGCTTACCTTACTCTTTTTTTTTTTGCCTACACACGGTCATCGTTTTTGACACCAACATTGGTATTAGTTCCAGAGTCACCATCAGTATCAGTATCATTAGTATTAATTCTATCAACAGTATCCCAACTAGGAAGCGTCTTAGGAAATTTCTTCTTATAACTATTAAGCGCGTCTAAAACACATTCTGAGTCGGGTTCAATGCTACTTTCCACCAAAGAGCAAAGCCACAATTTTATTTAATGAGCTTTACTAAGTGCGCAATTTTGCTTTCTACGTAGACTTTTTTGTACATCATGAGTACCACACATTAACGCCTTTGTTGAATATCCCATATTTAGAATGTGACGCGATAGCACCATATACTGCTGAATGTAAGTCACAGTACACCCTATAGTCGATTCCAAATAAGTGGCTGTATTTTCTTCATAAGCGTAAATTCGATGTGCATTTTTTGCTACAGTGTGGAAATGTTGCTGTAATTTTCTAATGGAACAATCACCCTCGAACCAGTGAAGTCCATGCACTCTCTTTGACTGAAAGTCGTTATTTTGGCGCACATCCATAAGTAAGGTGGAAAAGTTGCATGGGGGCCGCACAATCCAATGACTGATTGCTGGTCTCATAAGCGACACCACAGCCACTTCTTTTGGTAAAAACTGTCGAGTAGCGTCCAGAAAACCTTTAATCTCAATAACATAATCCTCGTAAAAATCCATTTTTATTTTGCAGCTCAAAAGCGTCGTACTAACTGCGATATACACGAGTATCCATAGCGTTTGATGCTGCGTGATGAAATAAGCAGCTTTCTGCACCAAAATTAGTTTATATACACGTTAGTGTAGGCACTGCGCAAGTGTGTGTTTTATCAGAATGAATCATCGGTTCTTAATATTTTAATCTTAAACTAGTTTTGAGAGAAGGGCTACATAAATAATAACAACAATATAATTCAATACATTTATTTATGACATAATTTAAAAAAAAAAACAGTTTCGTTAAGTTATTTATTATACGTCTTCTTCAGAATCAGTAACATCTTCCCATTCTATATAAAAGTAGAATTTTTTCATTCGTTTGACATTGTGGGTAGCACACATAGATTTATACCCACCATTATGGTAAGGACATGCAGTAGTTAATGTTGGGAGTTCAAACTCTGGATAATCAACCATATCATTAACTTTAAAATCAAACCTTTCGAGGGACCTTTTCTTCTCTTCTCCAATCACAAAAATCTTCTTAGCATCTTTGAGAGTTTCCCGAAGAACATAACCAATTTCTGTGTAGTCGATAACACCTGATTTCCAATCTAATCCATGATAGGATAACTCAAGCCATAAATTTTCACGTTTGTATTCATCATTTAGTTTGCGCCAAGGAAATGGCGGCTTAACGAGAAATACTTGAGGCTCATCACCTCCATGGAGTGGAAGAATCGCCAACTCTTTAAGCAAATAATCGTTGCCAGGCTTCTTAAAGCCCTGCATGTCCACCATGTACTCCATCATGATAAAGACTGACTTCACTGCTAGTATTTTTTTTTAAATTTTGTATACGTGCTTAAACAAGTTTTCTCACGTCACCACTAATGGGATTGTACTCTACGATGCGATCGTGTAGAATGAGACAGTAAGCAAATACATTTTCCGGGAAATTCTCTCGTGCTTCAAACTCCAAGCGCACGTCCACTGACGCGCTTTTAAAAGCTTCATTCTGCTTAAAGCAGTCAATTACAATAAGAGGCATGTGTATGATAAAATCTTTTTTATTCAGCATAGGTTCTGGTTCTTTTCCGTGATAGGCGGCTTGAAAACTCTTATGCATATCATATAACGTTGAAAACTGATTTTTATTAATATCAAGATTAAGATTTCCATAAGGATAGTAGTGTGATTTTAAGAAAAGCTTAATATTGCTGATATTACAGTGATTAAAAAGACTGGCTTTAAAAGCAGGATCATTTTTTCGCTTATTCTGAAAGCCCAAAATAACAAAACAAGGCTTTTTCAACTGATTGAAAGTTTTGACAGTCCACACATGCCTAGAAGTTTTTGGCAGAAGAGGATACTCTTACAACTCCCAATTGTAAAAACTCATAGAAATAGGCTTGTCTTTTGCAGTAACATCAAGCAAACAAATTTTTCGTCGGTCTGATGCAGTTATGTAAGGCACAAGCCATTTAATCTGAGTCAATTTAAGCTTATACTTTTCGAGAATTTGATTTTCATGTACTTGTATAACGGCGCTAACATCATCTCTTGATCTTGTGAGAATAAATTCATGTTTCGCATTAACCACAACTTTACGATAGTCCTCAGTGAAACTAAATATCATACTCAAAGGTATTGACACTTTAAAATAAGAATGATCATTGATAATAGATTTTTTCTCTTCAATATCTATCCAACCAGCATTTTCAAGCACAACTCTGACTGGGAGGGAAAGATATCCATCCTTTCATTAAAGTTGTCAATCCAACATTCTTACACCTATCAATTCTGTACCATTTAGTTCATATCGTTTTTTTTCAAACTGATGGCAGATGGCGTTATTAACTAGTTTTGCTTTCTCAAGAGATTTATCATCTCCAGTTGTTATACGTCCAGAAATACGTAGGGAACTTTGAGAGGATAAAAGACATAAATCTTGATGTTGAATAAAGATGCGAATTTCATCACTGCTATTAAATGCTGATGCAATGTGGGGTTGATGTGCATGAATTCCGTAGTGTGCAACCGACTCATCAAACACGACACCTGGCTGTATCCCAAAAATCTCTTCCATCACAACTTTTTCTCGTTCGCAGGCAGTAAAAAAGCACAAGTTTTTTGCCACCAAGAGCTCTTACTTTTAGGCCTAAGTTTTTGAAGAACTGCACGTTGTTACGTGTTAACGCTTTGAGCGTTCGTCGACGACTGATCCGTCTCATCCATTTTGGTTTATTCTAATAGCTTCGTCCAATTTTGTTGTCTCGTGGATGACTATTCGTCCTCACCCTCGTTAATTTGTTTTTATAGCCTCGTCCAACTTTACTATTGTTGTACACTATGCCCATTTCAGTAGAGTTGTTTCAAGTGTAGTCTTGTATTTATAACTTCTCCAAGAAAATTAATCAAGTTACCTTCCTGATCAACAATGCGTACTTGAAGATGATCTATAATTATAACAGCAACAGGTAAATAAATAATTTGCGATGGAACTTTGCCAATCTTGTATCCTGGTGGTACAGCAGGAAAAAACTCGTGGATGGAATGAACTTTTTCTCCGTTTACATAGGCTCCACTAGTGATATTACACTCAACTCTCAATGTATTAACCTTGAGAATAGCAACAGGTAAATCTGAGATGTGAGTACTGGTATCTCTAAGAATTCATTCAGTAAAGCCTAAAAGACGGCCTATAGAATCTTTTGGCCTGAAGTCAATAGTATGACTACACGTTATCACACTGCGAAGAGTATTATCATTTGGTTTGATGCCAATATCTATATCGTCAAGTTGTAACACGTCGATCAGAAATGACTCAATATCTTAAATTTCGTAGCTGCCAGTTGGAAAAACAATCACTTGATCGCCTACGTAAAATTTATTATTATCTTCGTCGATATTTAGAATTGAATTGAAAGTTAGGAGTTCTACTAGACCAATAACGTAGTTATGTGCTGGTGACAACTCGATAGGTGAAAAATATTGTGCTTCAAGAATAGATAATGTTCCTGATAAACTTAATGTCAATGATTCTTACATGACGATTTGTCAATGACTAATGTTACTTGAGTATTGGGATACATTTATATTGGCTGAAAATGGAGTTTTTTTACAAAGAAAGCTTAAGCAAAGATGGCCGCAGTTGTATGTACCAAAATCTTGGGACCTTTCGTAATTATATTTGACACATCTAACACCAAGATATAGCAGTAGATCAATCGGTGGCTGTTGGTCACTAAAATTGTCGAAATACGTCACGTTATTGCCTCGCTTTCTATAGGATACCCAGTGAGTACCAGGACCTTCCTTATCATCGAGATTGACTATTGCTGATTCGGAAAAACGTGGGCCATCGGCTGGCAAAGCATTTCTCATGCAAACTCCACGGAAATGCGGTATTTTCAAAATTTTTGCATACTTGATAAGGTCATAGTCTGTGAGAGCTCGGTAAGGCAGTTTAACGTAGAAACTTTTTTTCCATCTTTTAAGCCTTTTCCAAGCCTTAAATGTAGACCTAAGCCGTTCTTATGTGGTTGTAAAAACAGCCCCTTTTCAAGTAAGAGTGCTTCCATTTCTTTATTATGCCTCTCACTCTCCTCTAGCTGTTTTCGAGCAACTTTAACATCATTAATAGCCTTGAAAACTCCAGTTACACCATTAGTAATAGTGCCTATAGCACTTAGGCCAGCAAATGCAGGAATAAAGTATGGTAAGAATCCTCTAGTTTTCTACGGGATAGGCAATACTCGAGGTATTACAACATTTTTGTTACCACCAGCTTTTTTCACAGCATCCTGCACTTCCTTTAACGCCGAACTTATAGCTTTTCGAGCACTACGATTAGGAATCATGGACTTTAAAGCACTTCGAATCAAGCTTTTCAAAGTAGTTTTCTTCGGCTTCATTTTATTCTTACTCACTTTACTAGAATTCGTACTAGGGAATGCTCCCATTCTGAGTTTGGATTTCAATTTCATGGCACTGGTAATAGTAAAAGCAGCAGCCTTTTCCCCTAAACTAGCGTCTGTGGCTTTGAATCTTTGCCACGCCTTTACAGCGAGAATTTTGTCAGCGGTGTTTCTTGCTGTAATATTTTTTCGATCCTGAGAATAGGCTATATCGTGTTGCTTGCACGCCTGATCCAATGGATTGATACCCAGATCTCCGCGAGCTAATCTCTTGGCTAGTATAGTGCCCGGTCCACAATATTGATATCCTGGTACGTGCAGCTCTACAGGCAGTTTATTGATGAGTGTGTTTATAATTCCACAGCCCTTGCGATGATTAATAATCGTTACTTTCCTAAGTGCTTAACGATGACTGAGCTCGAAAATATATGTAGAGCACTATTTATCGTTTCATATTTCAGCATGCAGTCATCACGAGCTCCGGGAAACAGAATATTTAACTTCCTGTCATAAATTTCAACAAACTGATGAGCAAGATTAGAAAATTCGATGACAGATGAGTTTCAAAATATAAAGGCAAACCATTTACAGTATCATGTTTGAGTCTCAGTTGAGTCAGCATACAGTAGAAATGAGCTTCGTAGATCAGAATATAAAACTTCCTGTCGTGAATTTCGACGGAATCGTTGAGCAAGATAAGAAAATCCAACGCCATGGTGATTTGCTACCCGATACGATAAGAACTGTTCTCTGTGGTCCCTCAAACTGTAGAAAAACAAACAGCTTGCTGGCTATAATTACTCACCACAACGGATTGAGATTTGAGAATATTTATCTATACTCAAAGTCGCTGAATAAGCCAAAGTATAAGTTTCTAGAACAACTGTTGGAGCCCATAGATGGTGTAAAGTATTTTTCATACAGCGATCATGAATCAGTCATATCTCCAGGTAAGGCACTACCCAACTCCATAATGATATTTGATGACATTGCCTAATGTGAAAGCCTTTTTCTGCATGGGACGTCACAAAAGCGTTGACTGCTTCTATCTATGCCAATCCTATGCTCAAGTTCCAAAGCACTTAGTCAGAGATAATTTGAACCTTTTAGTAATATTTCGACAAGATGACATCCATTTAAAGCACATCTATAATGATCATGTTAATACTGATATGACGTACAATGAATTCAAAAAATTATGTGTAAACTGTTGAAGAGTTGGAAAACATGGATTTGTCGTAATAGACAAGGAAAGAGATATTGATAATGGTAGATAAAGGAGAGGATTTGATTCTTTTGCTATAAATATTACTCATGCTTATTAAGTGCGTATTAGTCTCTTGTTAACTATCAAGCGATCAACATGGACACTTTTTGTGAGGAAAAAGACGTTCTTCGGCAAGTTGAAAAAGCTAGAGAAGCTGTTCGACGTAAGCATCGATTGTTAAAGTCAGGAAGAGAAAATTTTGAAAAGCAGATTGGAGAGACTTTCAAGCCTATTACTGATCCACTTCTTAAAATTATCGATGACATAAAGAAAGTCAAAAACGTGCCACTTAGCTCTGAATCTTTACTTAAAAAACGATTCAAGCCTTTTGAGTCAAAAATTAATAATACCGACGCATCAATGTTCCAATCAGCTAATAGTAACAGTGATGATGAAGAAGATACTTTTTCGTCGAATGATACTATCAAAGACTATGATACCGTTGTTGAAAAAAGTGATGATGATGATTCAGCGCATGACATCGATAAAAATGAACCTATGAATCCATACTTACAAATACTTGATAGAAAGGAGTCAGAACTGGATCGGATTTACGGAATAACAATGGAAAAAAATTGGACAACATATACTTGGTGATTCGCCTATATATTTCAAAAATAATCAAATTCAAATAAAGGATCTAAGATATCCAATGATTGATGGATTAATGGAGTTAAATATAAAAAAGCATTCTGATAAAAAGCACATAACACCAGATAATTTAGTTAAATAAAAACAAATCTAGGAAACGTCAAGTGTGCATAAAAGAAAATTTGACAAAAATAAAACGATTCGTCCATACAATAGTAATAAACTTAATAATGTTATTGCCCCATTATTTAATCGCACCCAAATTAAGAAGAAAAGCAGGTCCATACCTTCATTTAAAATTGCTAGGCTGAACATGCAAATGGACTACGTTTACTGGGACTATCCTAACGAGCTGGTCAATCGGCTAAGTTTACTAGTGGCAGAAAAATTAGCCGGTAATCCTAGTCACACTAATGAAATGAATTTAATCGTTGAGGAGCTTCGTGAAGCTAATATCATATATTGAGCATTGTTATCAATTTTACTGTAGTGTAAAAATGAGCATCGACGTGTTCGGACATGGATCAGCTAAGTCGGAAGGTGGTAGTCGAGGTCCTCGAGGAATTGGATATAATCTCACCGTGGATGGTCAATTTGACTTGGAAAATAAAAGGTTGTGCACCAGCTATTCAACCTCACGATGCTGTTAATCTCACTACTCTACAGAAAGAAAAAAGTTTTATTTTGGATGAACAAGAGAAAATAAATCTACTATTGAGCAATTTAAGTGATGTATTCTCAGAAACAATACTAAATTTGCAGCGTGAAATAAATACACTTAAGGAGATTGTAGCACATATATCTAGTATAACTCCAGAAGATAGTTAAGAGAGATGGAAGCAGTAGTGGAAGAGCTTCATAAACCTGCGACACGCAACTACCTTCGCCGAAAGTTTGATATTCAAGGCTTGGATGAAACATGGCAAGCTGATCTTGTGGAGATGATACCTTATGCTCATGAAAATAAAGGTCATAGGTATTTGCTTACAGTTATAGATGTATTCTCCAAGTATGCATGGGCTGTGCCCGTAAAGAATGAAACTGGTAAAGATGTGACTGCAGCTATGAAGTCGATATTAACAGAGGTAAGAGTTCCAACTCATTTGCAAACAGATCATGGCAAATAGTTTTACAATGTGAATTTTCAAAGTCTCATGCAAAAAAACAAAATTAACTTGTACTCGACTTATAGTAACCTTAAAGCTTCTATATGTGAGCGATTCAATCGTACACTAAAGCATATGTGGAAAAATTTCAGCTTGCGTGGCAGATATAAGTGGATTAACATCTTACCTAAGTTACTGACGGCCTATAATAATCGAAAACATCGGACAATAGCTATGAAATTAAAGAATGTGTCAGCTGCTACTGAAATTGAAATTTTGAAAAAAAATTCATCAAGAACAATGGGGATAAGAAAACAACCGAAATTCAAAGTGGGAGATAAAGTGCGAATAAGTAATGCTAAGCAAGTATTTGAAAAAGGATACACACCTAACTGGTCGACTGAGGTATTCACTACAACACGAGTAATTCTAATCAATCTACCAACTTACCATTTGAAAGATTACCAAAATCAGCCAATTTCTGGAGGCTTCTACGAGCATGAACTGCAGAAAACCAAGTATCCTGATACTTATCTTGTTGAAAAAATTCTTCGTCAACGAGGAAATCAAATATTCGGCAAGTGGTTGGGCTTTGACAATACCCATAATAGTTGGATTAACAAAAACAAAGAATAAAAGTGATATGTACTTTAAAAAATTATTAAAATTCAGAAGTTGTAAAAAAATATGTATAGATATAAAGTATAGTGTATATGTACAATTCTACACGTACTTGCACAGCAACAGTCAAAATAAACAGATCTTCAAGTAATAATAAATTAACACTTAGTTGGCTCACATAAACAGATAAATGCAGTGTTTTCCTACCCTGTAGCGGGAAGTCTTAATACTGTCAATATTAAAGATTCAAAATTCAAACTTAGATAATTTCAATATTTTTTTTTGTTTCCCCGTTAATGTTGGAAACTATTCCTAAAATAAATTTTAAAACTCAAGTAAACTACGAACATTCATTAACATCAGGAAGATTTTAAGTATACTTACTTTTTTTGAAAACCAAACATATTTAACAAACTTCGTTGCCCTTGAATTATTGTGTTCTTTTTTGTATTTGTTTTCACAACACGTTTACTTGCAAATCTTTGCTATAATTAACAGATATACTTATTAACAAAAGAAAGTAGGCAGACATTAAAATTTGAATAAATGGAAATTTACCACTGATAATGATGTGTCTGGGCTACTTCGACTTAAACTGTCCCTTTTCGGNAATAAGAAAACACGTTACAAACCTTTATTTCTGAGCTTTGCTGTTCCAAACAGATCTGCTTATCTCTGTAGACATTTTTCAACTACAAACTTGTTCTTTTGAGAGCTTGTTGTTGACCTGAGCTGCTTGCATTGGATGATGAAGCGGTCGATACTTTTATCTGCTCACCACAGCTCTGACTGAGCTCTGCTGGTTGATGCTGCCGATGATATAGGGAATCTCCCACTACTGGAGAAATCTCCCCCTCTACATTGGCTGCTTTTTCATTGGCTGCTGGTCTGCTATGATTTTCTACACACTTTCCAGCTCTTTATTATTCTTCTATTTATTGTTCTTCTATTATTTTAATCCTATAATGGCCCCAAGGTAGCGTATCTGTAGTGTTCGATAAAATATATCGTTTATCATCTCGGGAACAAAGAGTAATTTTATTTTGCCTCTTAGTGTAGAGCTTATGATGACGTGATCTTATATTAATTTGCTCTCGATTAATGTTTATAATTTGGTCACGTAGGCACTCAGTATAGTCGTTAAAATAAATAGTTGCTTTTACGACGTTACTCTTAACACCCTTTGCTTTTTTAATCACATTTTCATTTTCAAGAAGAATACTATTTATCTTACTTCTGAGCCCAACAAATTTCAATAAAATATTTCCATCGCACTCATCTTTCATAAGCCCGACAATTTTTTTATTTTTTAACGGCATCATAAATTTATTATTTTCTGGATAATCTAATGTGTCAAAATCATTAATATCCAATTTCATCATTTTATAAATATCATGGTTTGTCACCTCATATATTAGACTGTCTGTATCAGTGTATAAGAGTTTACAATCATTTTTGAGTTTGGAGAGCATAGAATCGTAGTGAAAACGATACATAAGTGTCTTCGATAAATCTAAGACACTAAGCCCAATGTATATTGGCTTTTTCATCATCACTTCTGCACGTTGTAGCTGTATAGCTACAAAATTCTTATCAAAAACATCACAGCTGTGGAAATTTGGCTTTGCAATGTACGATGCCGCACCATAGCGTCCATCCCAATGGTTGAGAAGTTTGACATCGATACGCTTTGTCTCATTTTCCATCGTTTTTCCAAAAATAGCATTATTAAATAGTTTGAAAAGCATTTTTTCAAACTCATTCTTAGCCTTCTTCCTCTCAATGCTATTAAGATCAATATATTTTTTTAACCATGCACTTTGCCAGAATTTTAAGGCTCTATATATTTTTGTCAGTCTTAATCCATGATTTGTGGCTTGCTTGAGGGCTTCATAATGAAGTACATATTTATGTTTGTTACTTAATTTTGTCATTAATTTAGGCTGCTTTGAACCTGGTGCTGAAATGTGTTTGGAACAAAATGGCAAATCTTTATGAGAATCGTGGAGCTCCTTTGGATACTCCAAATCCACTTCTAGAATGTATCCATAAGCACTTTCATTTCCAATATTATAAAAATCATGAGGCTATTGCTCAACATTTTCGACCCATTTAAATCCATCATAAGGAAGTTTTTTAGTTATTGCCCAACCATGCAAATTATTTACGTCAAAATATGCTATATTTCTTTCAGTTTCATCTTTTTTATAATTTTCTATACAGTGATTATTAGCTTCTGCATATCTGTTACAGCACTGGCTTATTTCACCTCGTATACCTTTTTCAATGAACGTAAATATATCTATATCAGTAATGAGTTCTAGTGAAATCTGAAAAAATTCTCAATTAATAACTAAAGCACACTTGACATTATATTCTTATACATAATACTTACTTTCGTTTTTCAACATGGCATCCCAAGTGAAGCCTAGAGTAGTGAAATAGTGAGCAGCATCTAATTTATAAACCTTGAGGCAATTATTTCTAAAGTTTTCAAATACTTGTGTTAACAGAAGTACATCAGTTTTGAGGTAAAGATCTGAATACTGTCCAAGAGTTATAATATCAAAAGTTTTCCATACTGTTTTAGCATGTATAAAATCTTCACTACTTACATGTGCATTATATAATTTACTATAAAAATCATCTTCAGATGGGAGCCCGATTTCTTCAAGTTTTTCGAATGATGCTACATAATCCTATGGAAATACACTCTTCCTCTTCAGCATATTTATTTGCTTGAAAGCGTATTTATCATCTTGACTGACCTTTTCTAGAGTATCATACAGTTATAAGTAAGATCCCAACTTATCAAGCGACGACGGCAAAAATCTATACGAGTCAATGAAGCGTAAATTTGTGCGTGTCCCTTTAACGTACTTCGTAAAAGAAATGTATTTTTCTTTAGTTTGAGGAATAACTTGTACTCTTCCGGAAAAGCAAATTACAAGTTCTTGTATAAATAAGTGGGCATCATAATTGCTGAGATTATGGAAAACTATTGGTACTGCTCACGAGTCCTTATACTTGAGGTTACATGCATTGTGAGCGGGGCCTCGATATCTGAGTAAAAAAAGCGAATTTCAGTTTCAAGGGAAAAATTTTCTTAATTACAAACTCATAAATATAATACTTACTCTCCAGTAAAATGGCAATGATCGTAAACTTTTTCATGATTTTTAATAGACTTCTCACATATGTGACATATATCAGTATTGAAAAAAGCAAAGTCCTCTTCTTTAGTTAATGATCTCATTGGCACTTGATTGTTAATGTAAATTTAAGGCAAGATCTTGCATTTTTTTCACAAACCAGGTAGCTGGATTCTCACTACTTTCAGTTTTTTTGCTGTAGAAAATATATTGTGATTTCGGGTTATCAAAACTGCATTTTACATAATATCTAACACTTAATGCTTCATGGTGTTGTATTGCTCGCCCACTATTATGCACAGGTTATAATAAACACTCAAAATCTGCGTATACTATAAATGGTACACGATTTTTATTTATGTAATTTTCAAATTTAAAAATTTTATTAACATACCCCGGCAAGCTTATTTTACACTTATTCACTTTAACGCACTAGACCGTATGTGTTCTTAACATTTCATCAGTTGTAAAGTTATGAAGACAGCGGTCGCATATATATATTTTATGTTGATGTTTTGTTAAAGAACTTTTAACCAACCTAGATATGTCTTTGATATATATAATGTATATGAACCACGTAGTGGTATTTTATATCATTATCAGCACTATTATCACCATCTTGGATTTCTTCTAAATGTTCTTCTCTATCTTCTTCTACCTTATCTTCGTCTATTGCCTCAGCATTAAAAAAACCTTCTCTATCTTCTTCTACCTCATCTTCATCCATTGCCTCAGCATTAACGAAATCATCACGTTCTCCGTCAATATTTTTTTGTTTTTTTGATTTTCCCTCACTATGCGTATTAATATAATAATTTTGTATAAGCAGCAAATCAATATGTTTATCCTTTTTTTCTGCTGTCAAGTGAAGGGGTAAAGTTTTATAACTATTTTTGCTTTTCTCCAAAAAATACACGTTAATAGACACATTATTCTGTTTTTCAAATTTTGTAACTTGCTTAGGCTGCAATGAAAAGGTGATTCCCTCGAAACTATAACTGTTTTCGTATTGAGTATAATTTGACACTCGTTGTGCATTTTTATTCACTGAATGTAAAGCTGACAAAATGGCCCATTTGAAGCATTGCTGATCTGCGTTCTGTACATTCACGCAAGCTTTTTTTTTCTCGATAGTAGTAGGGAGTTTTATGTAAGAACTACCACTCATTGCATTGTACTTATTTACATTTACTACTAAATTTAAAACTGAGCGTAAGGTCCATCCAGAATCGCGCTCCTGAAACTCTTCTACATCTGTAGAAATAGGCTTCTGGACATTCGTTTTAAACCATTTATGTAGGTCTGTCGTATCAAAAATGGAATCAGATTTAGTATTAAAATATTTAACTTTAACAGTCTCTGTATTATTTTTTACGGTCAAAAACTCTGCTGCTAATAGTGTATTAATTTTTAAAGCATTTTGCTCATCGAGAATTTTTTGCACTTTTAAAATGAATATTTTTTCCGCAGACTTAAGAAATTTTATTATATCTAAATGCCCACAATTTGTTATAACATCCGTTCTTATGCGATTTTTAAAAGCACTATTAAGATCTTTCCATGTCACAAAATTATAATCATCTTGATTGTCTTATTTTTCATCGATCCCTGACCCTTGCACTTCTAGAATTTTGTAAAATGCTGCTAAAAACGTTGATAAAAGATACTCAATATTCAACAACTTATTTTCTACTGGCGATGACAATTTTACAGACAGCTTATAGTCGGAAATACTTTTAAGCACTATTTCACTATTATCAATAAAATCTCGTATCTCAGTCATATTATCACTATGCAGCAAGCGTTGATATTCTATTCGCGCTATTTCACAGAAAATCACGTAACGCTCCACGGCGCGGCGTTGGCGTTAGCAAAATTATCGCGGAGTTGCTTCATTATACTTACAGCCCGTGTTAACGTACTCAAATGAATGATAAGCTGCTTGGACTTTTCTTTTATACTGATTTGCCTCTGCGAAAGCGATACGAGTGATAACTAGCGGTAACTAGCAGTTGTATATAAAGAGATGACACATCGATAGAAGGGTTAGTTAACTAATAGTCGTCACAATGTTAAGATGACGAAGTACGTGGTTGATGTTCAAGGCTTTAAAACCATGCACAACGAATTTATTTTTAAGGAGGTTGCTATTATACCTTTACAAGAAAATGCTACACCGTCAGTTTTTGTCTTTAAGTCCCCATATTCTTGGGCACAGCTCTTACCTAAAACAAATGTGAAAATCGATGGTTGAAGTTCAATTACCACGGTCTTCGTTGGAGCTCGGGAGAAGTTCCCTACGAGGATCTAGCTACAACCTTTCGAGCTATTATTCATGAAGATGATGTCATTTACGTAAAAGGTCTTAAAAAAATCGAATGATTGCGCCGTGTGCTATTTAATAGGTACATTACTCATAGTTTGATCATACGCTTTACTAAATAGTTGCATAATATAATTATTTTTATAGGTACATTTATGATATTAAGCAATGTCCAGCTTTAAAAAAATTAGTATGGATGATATCGAATGCATGGATCACCAATTTAATTTAGCTCATTGTGCTGTGAAGCATGTTGCAGCTTTGAAAAAATGGATTTTAAAAGAGCAGCAACGACAAAACGATATTTTTTCATCAACGTACACCTGATACACAATACTTATGCAATAAATTAGATCTTCATGAATCTATGTCGATTTTTTTCATTCACGCCTTCTTATTGCCGTGCCGATTAAAATTACTTTATCGTATTAACTGACTCTATTCGTTGGCAAGGTACTGCGGAGAAAAGGAGTAAGCCAAGCAATGTTGGGATACGCTTTCGATTATGAAATGGTATACATGTTCTCTCTGGCAACTCGTATCACTCGATACGCCCGCTCTTGCTAAAAAAAACAACAAACCAGGGAGGATAAATGGGTCATGGGACCCACAGTAAGAACGAAGTTCTTCAAACATGACATGAGTATAAAAACACAATTTCTCAGGTAACAAGGGGGTCGCCAGACCCGTAGGAAGAACGAAGCTCTATTGACGTTAGTACTGCATTCATGTAGTTCACTAAACAAAACATTGAAAAACGAATAAATAAAAAAATTTTTAAAAATCGTTCAGTACTCACGATAATTGAACTTTGTGAGTACTGTATTTATGCACAACGTTCTCACGAAGTTCAACCATCGTGAGTACTGAACTACTTTTTTTATTTTTTTTCTTATTCCTTTTTTCAAGTTTTTGTTTAGTTAGCTACATGAATGCAGTACTAACGTTTATAGAGCTTCGTTCTTCCTACGGGTCTGGTCACCCTCTTGTTACCTGAGAAATTGTGTTTTTATACTCATGTCATGTTTGAAGAACTTCGTTCTTACCGTGGGTCCCATGACCCATTTATTTCCCCTGGTTTGTTGTTTAAATTCCCTTTATATTTTATTCATTTAATAACTTTTTTGTTTTTTAAATTTTTTATTTATCCTCATTCTTTTGTACTTCTTTTATATCAATTCTTTGTTTATTTTTTTATTTAATCTTTTATTATTCATTCCCTTTTTTTGTTTCTGTCATTTCTCGTTTTTTTTTTATATTTAGTTTCATTATTTTTTAATATTACATTTTATTTGTT
>NW_019379676.1:368676-385000 GCF_000648655.2 Copidosoma floridanum
AAAAAAAATTAAACAAGAAATGAAAAAAAAAAGATACAACAAAGTAATGAAATAAAATATGAAAAAATAATGAAACGAAATATGAAAAAAAAAACGAGAAATTAAAAAAAAACAAATGAAAAGAAACAAACCAGGGGGTATAAATAAATCATGGGACCCACGGTAAGAACGAAGTTCTTTAAACATGACATGAGGATAAAGACACACAATTTCTGAGGTAACAAGGGGGTCGCCAGAACCATAGGAAAAACGAAGCGCTATAAAAATAAGTACTGCATTTATGTACTTCACTGAAACAAAAACTTGAAAAACGAATAAAAAAAAATAAGAAAATTTAGTTCAGTACTCACGATAGTTGAACTTCGTGAGTACGTCATGCATAAATACAGTACTCATGAAGTTCAACTATCGTGAGTACTGAACTGAATTTTCTTATTTTTTTTCATTCGTTTTTCAAGTTTTTGTTTCAGTGAAGTACATAAATGCAATACTTATTTTTATAGAGCTTCGTTCTTCCTATGGTTCTGGCGACCCCCTTGTTACCTCAGAAATTGTGTGTCTTTATACTCATGTCATGTTTAAAGAACTTCGTTCTTACCGTGGGCCCCACGATCCATTCATACCCCCTGGTTTGTTTCTTTTAATTTTTTTCATTAGGACATGGTTCAGTTTTATTAAAAAATGTAATTGATTCTGGATTTAATTTTTTTCAAGCAATGGCACAGCTTTCGAAACTTGAACTTGTATCAAGCAAATGAGGTTAGCCACTATTTGTCCCTTCATGCTCGTTGACAGGTACATTTTTCGGCCCATTGTCCATAGATCCAGTACATTCGGAAGAATTACTGGGTATATTGTTACTGCTATACTTAGACCACAACTGATTTTCCTCTAAAATGATAAATTTTTCGTCCTTAAGTGCCAATATGAGAATGATTTCATCTTCGTCTACATCCGTACCGTCAGACTCTAACACAAGTTTAATTTCTTGTAAACCGAGTTTTTCACTAGCTTTACTGATCACTGCTTGTCAAATATTTGTTGGCTCACTTACAATTACGAGACACTTTTGAGTACGACATGCAGACCACACTTTGAAAAGCGTCATCTGCAACAAAGTAAAACAAAAAAAAAATAACATGACACTTGTAGATTACAGAAATACGTTTACATATTAATACTATAATTATTTTTATTTTTCTTATGATTATTATTTTTTCTAAAGTACGAGTTATAGCTCATAAAGTTCTAGACTCATTTTATTTGCAGTCTCTATTAAAAATGAGTGCTTATATAATGAGTGCTTAAGATAAATACTCATGATTTCTTAGACATCGATATCGAATGACTCGTATTTTGTCAAGAAAATTGGCTTCCCTCTTAATTCGTACTGAAAGATGGGATCAGGAGATAAAAGAGTGGAATATGGGAATAACGCTCGATAAACTGACCTCTTTTGGTGACCTTTGTATTTAAGAATTTCATAAAAACCGATTTCAGAAATTTCAATGATTTCGAAAGTCTCCCCAAAGAAGTAAATATTATTTTTTAAAACATTTGTAAAAATTTGCTCTGTTTTGCATATTAAAAAGTTTCCATACTCTGACTTACCCATAAAAAGATAATCTCCCACCTTATAAGAAATCCCCCTAAAAGATACATCTGTGAATATGTATCCAATCTCTGCAGATCTATTTAAACCATCTACTGTTTTCAATATTTTTGGATCAAAAAAATCTTTACCAAATTTATTGAATCGCGTGGACTTAGCGAAATAATTACGGCAAGATACAAATCGTATTGTAGAAAACCTTCGAAAACGTCGTGTGCGATACACGGTGGAAGACCAGGATTACTAACATGAAAGTGCGAGAGTCTGTTCAAAGGGGAATTTTTTTTAACTCCTTTGACAATACGGTTTTATGTTTAGTGGATCACGTTTAAATTCCAACATTGTATTTTCATAATAACGACAGAAGTATTGTGTTTTACTAAAATTTTCAGTGAAGCCACCAATTTGGTGTGAGCCCAAGTTATCAGCAATTGCGCAAACAATACTACCTTTACAGTTATATTTACATCCATCGACGAATACGTCGAGACCATTCAGTTCAAGGTGCTGAATATCTTCAATAAGTACTGATAGGACTTGGTCCCATCCGAATGCTTTCAAGTCTACTTCCTTAAAGAGCGCTACTAATTTTATATTCTCCACCTTTGAACGCATATAGGGAGGCAAATTGAGAATTATCAAATGGATGCCCACTACTTTAAACTTACCCCGAGATGAGCCTAGAGGATTGCATATCTCAAATGCATCGACGTAAAGCCCTGACTTCAAAACATGTGGCTGTGAAAAAAAACATTTTTTTTATAACATAGCCATCATGAATATCAAAATACATATTTTGTTGTGTAATCTCACGATGTCTAAAAATAAAATAAGCAATTTCTTTGTTTCTTAACAAAACTTCAAGAATTTGTAAAATCAGTACGTATGAAAAATCCAAATTAGTTTCAAACCCGTTTATGTCTTTAAATTTTAAGTCAGCAGGTTGAACATAGTTAAACGAATGATGGAAGAAATTCTTTCTGTTGTACGTATTTCGTAACAACCCATGACTAGGGTGGAGCATGTTATAAATGCTTTGAAAATCATGCACAAACATATTTTTAACGATAAAAATTTTGTGAGCAACTGTCTACAATTTCAAAAAAATTTTGCACAATGTAATTAAGCAATGGTTCTGCCGCTAACAATCTGGCATTTAGAGTGAGTAGTACTTCTGCTATTGCTTCGTATACCCGGCTGGCGTAATTACTGCTGGTATTCAATTTTTCATTGTGAATGTTTGCACATGAATTTGACAAGTCTAGCAATGAAAAATCATTATTCGTTATATTATCCCCCAATGGTTGAATATTGTCAGAATAACTTAGAAAAGTTTCGGTGGTTTCTGAAACAGTCAATGTGTGAGGAAACTTGGAGTTTTCATTTTCTAATGGCTGTACCTGTATAACACTGACTGTTTTATCACTTAATGAAGGTTTTGACTGCGATGTAATTATACTTACACCCATAAGTGTAGCATATCTGTAGTATCTTGAGAAATGCACGTTAAGAGCATTTCGAGTAAGAAACGATTTTGTAGTACCGCAGATACGACAAGACCACTTGCTATTGATTCTTGCGCGAGTCAAATAATGTTTCCTCAACAATTTCTCACTTTTACATGTAAATTTACACGTTTTACTCACGCATGCATATAGTTTTTGTTTGGCAAACGTATGGTTGCGTAACAAATGTTGCTTAAAATTCAAGTACGAGTGAAACGTCATGGAGCAATTTTTATGTAAACAACTAATTTCTACATTATTACCTTGGCTGTGAATTTTTTGATGTTGATTGTAAAAATGTACATTTTTAAAACGCTTAGAACAGTTTTGACATTTGAACGCCATTATTTAATGAAAGGAATAAGAGGGATTATCTGTTAAAGAGGGTGTTCAAACATCACGACAAGATTAGAGTACGCAGTTAAAGTTTAGGGAGTTTCAATTTTTAACGTTGTTTCACATCTAAACAAAAAAATTATCATAAATATAACATGATCACACCGACTCCTGTAAGTCGCAAATCCAACACTTACAAACGTCTGCATCGTACACGATGAAGTACAGTTAATGAAAACAAAGTCCCATAATCAAAGGGTAGCAATGCATTTTAGGTGTCATACTACACAATAAAGGGTGTACTGGTTGTTGTCATTGGCAGAGACATCATCTAAATCTGTGGATCCACATGTATTGTTACGTAAATATTTAATACTGTTTTATTAAAATGAAATATTGGGCAAAAGAATTGTATACTTTGATAAAAATTATAATAGCTGCTTTGTGCTCAGGAAACTCTAGAAAGAAAAAACCTTAATACCTATGAATGTAAAAGCCTGATTGAGCAGTTATCAAGGAACAGTTTTCAACTAACTACGTTTTCTTAGTAAAAATATCGAATTCTTGACGAAACAAAAAATTAAACTGCTACCTTAAGTAAACCAAATAGCAAGAGTATACTGTTCAGTTCGTACAATTTTGTGTTCAAATGAAATGTCATCAATTACTCTAGTCAAGAATTAGAATATTTAATAAGTGAAAGTTGGTTGACTGCAAGCTCATACTTCTGTAAATTATTACAATTTCGGTACAGTTAATTCATCCCAGGCGGCCCCAGTTCAAGAACTTGTCAATATTAAATCTGGTTAGAAGGTAAAATCTTTACGAATATTGTACAATGGGATAACTACATCAATACATGTACAATTTACAATTAAACATGTGTGCATTGCAACTGATTCATAATATTTTAGCATGCTTCAACCTCATGTAAACATTTTACCACATGATACGTCACTTATTTACTAAACACAACTAAATATTAATACAGATAAAAAGAAAAAAAATGATAACACTTCCATAACTAGTTTCGTAAGTTAAAATAATGTCATCTTAATCATCACATAATCACATCTTAAACATGGTATCAAGAGGCGCACATGTATAGATGGCAGCACTTTTATACGAGCACTCTGTATCCTCCATACAAGCCCTTTTCTCAATATCCAATATACTAAAGATTGATAATACAAACTTTTATTTTGTTTTTTGTTTCAAGAAATTTTCTTAGAAATAAATAAGAATGAGAAAAATATCCTCCCCGGGTGCGGATCGAGCACACACCCTTTTTTTTACTAGACAGTTGCTCTACCATTTGAGCTACCGAGGAGCTGTACATTTACTCGCACCGTAGGTTTAGATAAGTTCTGATTCCTTATTTTTAAAGCTGTTTTTCACCTAAGCTCGATGTAGTAGGTATATGACTCTCCGGGGAGGATATTTTTTTTATTTTTGTTTATTTCTTAACGAAAAATTTTCTTGAAAAAGAAATTATGTGGTATAGTATTATGAATCTTAAGTATATTGGATAGTATATTAGATATTGAGAAAAAGGGCTGTGTGGAGGGTATAGAATGCTTGTATAGAAAGTGCCGCCATCTATACATATGCACCTCTTGATACAATAATTAAGATGTATCAATATTCGTTTGTATACCTCTTGGTCATATGAAATTTCTTAAAAAAACAAATATTGGATTTTTGGCCCTAAATGATGTTTGGCCCTTCTGTCTCTTCATAGAAAACTAACATGTAGCTAGCTTATCAGTAAAGTCACTATCGATTGTAAAAAAGGTTGGTACAGTGACTTAGGTAGTTTATTAGAAGGAACCTTTACGAATTTCGATAACAACTTAAGCTTTGTATACACGCTGCGAAAATTGACGCCGTAGAACTTTGGCAAGACGGTCTTTCTATAACTATTTACACGGGGAGCTTTACCCCGATTGGCCAACCTCAATTTCGTCGGGTAAATTTCCGCAGCGTGTATATGCAGCCTTAGATGTGCTTGAGACAATTGCTGGACCCTGTAAATATTATTCACTAGGAGAGATGTTTAAGTCATCTGAGGGAAACTTAGCAAGGGGCCCGCCCGAAAGACTTGCATACTTGGAAAAAAAAGTCGGCAATCAGCATAACTGCGATGACAAGTGGTGTGAGGAGAAGATTTAGTGGTCCGTTGTGTGCTGTGAAGATTCTTTGAAAAGTGTTCTTAGTTAAATGATTGACTATTGTGTAAGGTCTTGGAAGGAGAGTTTTGAAATTGACCTTTTGGAGTTTGTTTGATAGGTTTCCTGAGTAAAAATTGAGAATACGTGAAAGGAATCTCTTTTGGATCATCTTTGAAATTTTGATAGAGCAGCTGATATTTGTTCTGGATGGTGACAATGTGCTCCTTGGATAGGTTAGAACAGTTCTCTTTGGCAGCAGAAGAACATGAAAAAGAAAAATTACCGTTCACGATATCCATGGCATCTTCCCTAGTTTTGTTCTCACAGGCCATAACTCTCTGGATGGCACGTTCTTTAATAATAATAGGGTGGGATCTATCCATAGCGCAGTGGGGACCACTACAAGAGGCACAGTTGAGTGAATCAGATGTGCAAGCTCCTTTATGCTTATAGTTACCACATTTTTTGCAGAGGGGTGACTTTCAATATCTGGATGAAAAGTGGCAAGGTAGAAAACAAGAGTAGCAGATCCAGGGCTCAGCAATATAAACTTGGACTGAGTGAGCTATAGGATGAATATAAACATATTGTGGCAGCACTTGACCACGAAATGAAATGACGGTTGATTTGGTTGTAACGTATTTTTAGAGGAAATGGTTCTTTGAAGCAGTAGAGTTCTTTCTTGTGATTCTTCTGGCATTGTGAATTTTAACACTTGAGTCAGCATCTTGAACAACTTTTTTATTCTTGGAAAAATCCTCGTCCAAGGAGTTCCCAGATCTCTTTATCAGGCCCTGATCGGTTGCCTTTTTCCTCGGTGATTTCCATACTCATGTCGAAATCCTCGAGAACATTACGATTGTTAGAAAACATCATGGTAAGTTCAGAGCAACCCGGAAAACAGGGAGCACAAAATGTTAAAAGCACCCAAAAGCAAGGGCTTGCTTCAGACACTATATGATTAAGTTATGGCGGAACACCTTTACTCCACTTACAGTTGACAGAAGAGAAAATCTCATACTAGACGAAGAATAGTTCAAAATTTCAAAAAAAAGATGATACACAGATTTTAATGACAGAAATGTACTCACTACGTTTACTGTAGAAAAAAAAACTGCAATAAAGAACGCACAAAAAAAAGCGCACGAAAAAACGCATATGCTCAGCTCAACGGTTTGTCGCTATTTTGACACACGTGCACGTGTATACTAGTTGGGCTCTGTCTGTTCCACAGTTTATGAGTTTACACAGTTATAACACTCTGTGGTAAAAAATGTCCACCAGGCGACATGTTTTTGAGAGTATAGCCCGGGAATATTTAAAAATAATGGAATAAAGTTTTATAAATTTAGTACTCATTTTAAATGAAACGTAGCAATCAAATGTTTTCTTCATAGTTATGGTTTTAAGAACCGTTACAGAACCATTGTAAAAATGTTTATTAATAAAAAATACGTATTCAAAAATTCAAGAATAAATTAGGTGTTAAAATCAGAATATTGATAAAATGGCAGGGAGTGATAGTGTGCATAAATACGTGCATTTGATAATATGATAAAAAATTTTTTTAATTTAAAAAGTATAGTTAAAATTTTAGAAAAACCTCTGTAATTGATGTACAGATCATCAAAAGTATTATTACTGAGATCAACATGTCCGCAAGATGATTATCTGCCATGAAACATTTATATCAATTGAACTTCTTGAAGTGATTATTTTATAATCATAATTATCTGTGACCATCCTCTGAAATCTGGAAAAAATTATGTTCTTGCATTTTTTTTATACATTTCGTTTTACTTAATAAGTATTCACAACAAACAAGAGGCATCTAAATTATTTGTAACGCTCGTAACTATATGTATTGTATTAAAACACAAAAATCCTCTACAAAATACTGTAAATAGTCAAGATTATAGAGATCATTCCATTTGTGCGCGCAGTAGCCATGTTTTTGAGGGTATGATGTTATTTATATAATAGGTCCCATTTATGGACACTATTTTGTATTGGAGTGTTGCAACTGATTAAACTGTGTCCGTACCTCTGCGCGTTCCGCACACCAACCTCCCAATTACAGATTATGCTGTATACAGATTATACTCGGAAAGAAATGATCTGCGATGAAGGCTAAGGGAAGATTACAATGTTGCTTTTAAAGACTAATAAAAGTTAGACTGCTTCTTCCAAATAAAGGGAATAAAGCTCGGCAATAAACTTTTTTTTAGATGATCCCGCTTGAAATTAGCAGTCCATTGTTTATAATTCCAAAAATTTATTTGTTAAGTGAGAACACCTTGTTGTACGTTCTCTCTGTAGGTCAAATTACATTACAATATATTCACATGAATAGTGCCTTGTTGTATGCAGTACATAGAAATAAAATTAAGTAAAGTGGATTGTTCATGTATTATTACTTACTTTCACACTGCATTAAATATTTTCAATGTTGTATATATTAAGAATGTATTATATTATCATTTGGACTTAGTTAATTGTCTTCTTTATTTCAATTGTAGTTTGTTTATTTTTTTTATTTCTTATTGTAGTTTCAGTTTAATTTTTAAATTTGAAATAGTACCAGCAGTGAGTTTTTCAATTGAAGGTTCTGCTGTCACTACTCGCTCATTATACCTGATTTCTGTTGATACAAGAAAGCAGACATAAATAATAATAATACTCGTATTATTATAAATGCATGCGAAAAATGCATTTACATTAACTGAATCAAACAACAATCAATACCTGGTGACACCACCGTCTCTCAACTCAAGAATTTACTCCAGGTACCGTTTTTTATATAACAATAAAACACTTCGTGTACGTAAAATATAAGAGAAGCACTTTGGATCGTCACAAATAATGAGATTTGCCATTTTTTTTAAAAGTTGAAACTGGTTTCTTTTTTTATAACCTTTTAGCTAAAAAACCCTTTGCTGACAGCGTTAGTAAAATGCTACTTATGCAGGTCTCTCCAATACCCATATTCTGCAAGAGTATGAGAGAGAAAGACTGAGTGACTATTTACCCTCGAATTCTCTTCCTTTTCAATTGAGATAATGCCTGGGGTCCCTGCTTATAATAAGTAGTATATCTTGTGCATGTCTATCGATATTCTTAAAATACGTTTATTAAGTGTGCACACCTCATTTTTTTAACCGTAGTTTCTGGCTGTTCGTGAGTATCGATACAAGGGTAAAAATGTCTTGTAAAAAGTTTATTGTCTAAGATAAAATTATTATGAATTTCACAAAAATATGAACTAGATGAAAAAAATAGAAAAAAAAGCATCAGAATTATTAAAACATGATTGAATATGAGAAATAATTAGCCAATGAGACAATAAGTTTTAATTTCTTAGTAAATATTTTTGTACAAACACGAGCACTTGGATTGGAATTATTGTTTTCAGAGATTACTGACGGAAAAGCTTGAATTACGAAAAAAACTATTATACTATCTTTGGGTAGAAGTAAATATATATACTAACACGCTCGAGCATAGTTATGAATCGACTGTCTCTTTGTTTCTCTTTCTTCGTGTACACTGATGCTATAGCGACACTAGCGCTATTATACTACGTATTCTACATCCTTCAATGCTTTAATTGTTTGTAAATTTATTTGTATATTGTAAAGTAATATTGGCGTTAAAAATAAATTATGGTAAATTAAATTGAGTTTAAAGGCTATTTCAAGTTTAATTACATATAATCCACGGCATCATATCAAGTTACATTCGTTTAAGTCTAGTAGATTTTCTCTGAGGTGGTGTCGGATTTTCACTGTTTTTATTATTGACCTTATCATTATTTACATAGCTCTCGCTTTTTCACTAATATCACATTTGATCATAATGTCTTTTATGCTCTTTATCTCCTCCCTCTCTAAATTTAATCATATAACTTCTTGGAAACTTTCTTACAATTTAAGCTTCTGACATTTTGGGCTTATCTTTTCGAAAATCATTTGCCGTTACCACGTCACCTTCGTAAAAATGTTCTTTTCTGTTACCACTGAAATTCTTTACTTGTTCATACTGTTTAGATTCAACATAAGATCTTGTATCGGGACGTAGTAACGACAAAAGAGTTTTAAGTTCTCTCTTAAATAACAGATTTGCCGGTGTTTTATTTATTGTTGCATGTTTGGTTGTTGTATAAGAGAAAAAAAATATATGTATATCTGCTTTGACATCTACTTTTGAACTGTTCATAATTGCTTTGATTTTTCGCTTGAACGTCTTTACGAAATTTTCTGCTGCCCCGTTTGTTGCTGGGTGTTTTGGTGCACAAAAATTTTGTTTCACCCATACATAGAGAGAAAAATCATGGAGCAAACGCATAGCAGCGATAGAAATTCCCCCATTTTTGACCCTTTGCGATTGGTTCACGACGTCTATGCTTTCAATGCATGTGAGTCAATAGCCCTTAAGCATAAGCGTTAGCCATGGAGCAAACACAAGAAGGCCGCTGGCTTTTCTCCATCGTACCTATGCGTTTTCAGGAGAAAGGGGATACCGTCTTATAGCAGTCAGTATAGATACTTATACACTACTAGCTTACTACACACTATAACTGACTATAGGACGGTATCCCCTCTCTCCCGGAAATGCATAGGCACGATGGAAAAAAGCCAGCGGCCTTCTTGCGTTTGCTCCATGGCTAACGCTGATGCGTAAGAGCTATAGACTTACATGCGTTGAAAGCATAGACGTCATGAGCCGATCGCATAGGGTCAAAAAAGAGGGGGCATTTCCATCGCCACTATGCGTTTGCTCCATGATTTTTCCCTTCGTGTACTCGTTTGAAGAAGTTTTTACACTCTTTACTCGTAAATTATGTTCCCGAATCTGTAATGATTTGACTTAGTAATCCATGAGTTGTAAAAACTTCTTCAAATTTTTTCAGTCATTTCTGTTGTTACATTTTTTATAGTAAAAATTTTCGGGCCACTTTGAATAAGCGTCTAATATTAAAAGATATGTGTATCGTAAGAGTGCGCGGTGGCTCGGTCGGCTAGGTCGTGGATTGGCACGCGGGAGACCGTAGTTCAATTCCCGGCCAGTGCGACATTGTCGGGCAAGTACCTCTGTGATTGTTCACATGTGCTTATTTTTTTACAAATATGTGAATAACATTTAAATAAAAATTAAAACCAATTCTAAATCTGTACACACGGGTATAAAAATATTGCTTAGTATAAGTTATTGGTTCGTTCACAAGGTAGAAGCTTTGATGGGTTGTCCCTTTCACATTTTTGGGGCTCCCTCACTGTAAAATAAAAAAAAAAAAAAAAATGTGTATCGTAAATATAGCCCTGCAAAATCGGCCTGGATTCTTTGCTAAGATTGGCTAGGCCATTACCATGGAGTTAATTCCATTTTTATTGGATTGTCTTTAGTTTTGGCGCAATATTTACAAAATTTACATTTTTCGACTAACTGTTTATCTATATTAGGCCACCATATAACCGATTCTGCCGTACTTTTCATTTTAACAATGCTAAAATGGCTCTCGTATAATTTTTCTATAACTGCTTCTCGTAATTTTAAAGGAATAATTACTCTCGAACCCCACAATAGGCATTCTTTTTCGAGGAGAATTTCATCTTTATGCAATACATACGGTTGTAATTCGTTTGGCAAATTTTTTACAGATAGCTCTGGCCACTCTTCGATTACCATTCTTTTTACAATAGATAGTGTTTCGCGCGCAACCGTTTTATAATTTAAACAAGCATAATTATTTGTGTAAATATGATGTGAACATGTGAATCTGCCTTCAGTTTCTAAAATATTCATCTTATCTACATAGTCTACGGGTAATCTGGATAAAGTATTAGAAACGATATTATATTTTGTACTAATACATTTTATGTTGTAATCAAACTCTGATAAAAATGACTCCAATTTTGCAGTCTACTGTTAGCCATTTTTGGGTGTACCTTTTTCTGGAGCCAAAATTCTGGATAATAGTTTATTATCAGTTTTCAATGTGAATTTTCGTCCAAACAAATAATTATAAAACTTATTTACGCTGAAAATAATCGCTGCTGCTTCTTTTTCGATTTGTGAATAGTTCTTTTGCACTTGTGTTAATCGTATCGATGCAAAAGCTACAGGCCTTTCCCCGTTTTTGTATGGTTGGCTTATCCAAGCCCCTAGCCCATGAGGAGAAGCATCGCAAGTTAAATTTAATGGCAAAGATGGGTTGTAACTCTCAATTACATTATTTTTCTTCTATTTTTACCATTTCCAATACGTCCTTACATTTTTTATTCCATTCAAATTTTATAACATTATTGCAATTATATAAACGGGCTAGAGCTTTTGCACGGTTTTTAAGTAGCCTCCCAAAGTAATTAATTTTTCCAAGTAATATTTGTAATTCACCATGGTTTTCAGGAGTTTTCATTTAAACTATAGCTTTATATTTCTGGTCATCTACCTGAATAGTATTACCTCGTAATTTATAATCCAAATAACAAACTTCATCTTTGAAAAAATTGCATTTTGATATTCTTTCTGTAAGACCGCACCATTCTAAACACGGTAATAACGAATCCAAATTTCTTAAATGCTTGTTATCGGTACCTTCTGTTATGATTACATCATCAATCACGCTCGCTGTCCCCTCAATACCTTTTAGAATTTCTTCTATATTTTTTTGAAAACAACCAGGCTCTGAGGCAATACCATACATCATGTACTTACATTTAAACAATCCTTTATGTGTGTTTATTGTCAGTAACTGTTGCGAACTTTCTTCTACTGGTACTTTTAAAAATGCTTCTTTTAAATCAATTTTCGAATAACGTTTTTTATAATTGATTTTTTTGTTTGAGTTTGTTTATAATTTAATTACCGTGTGATCAAAATTTGGAGGTGCATAAGGAATTATTTTTAACTGTGAATGAACTGTCACTTTAAAATTTGCACAAATTCTTACGTTTCCGTTTGGTTTTAATACGGATACTATCGGTGTAGCCCATTCACTCGTTTCAGTCGGCTCAATTTTCCGTTCTTTTACTAGTCTATCTAATTCTTTTTCTATCTTATCCTTCAAAGCAAATGGTACTGATCTAAAATGCGCATATTTTGTTAAAACAATATTGATATATTGTCGATCTCAGAGTCATGGCTAACACCGTGCCACTGTTCGTTGCTTTTTAAAATGTCCGGTTACATTCTTGTATGGAATGACAGAGGCCTCAGGGTGATCAATGGGAGGCGGGAGTACATGCAGGGTGGAGGTGTCGCTTGTTATATACGACTTGCCCTCAATACTCGAATTATTGCAACGTCACAGATAACGCGTCTGAACGAAACTGAGTATATATTGTTGAATTTGCGTTCTGGGTGAGGGCGCGGTATGCTCTTTGCGTTTGTATACAAGCATCCGGAAGGTGATGTACTCATTGATTTTTTTAGTATGATTCAAGCTAGCTGGGGACATTTCTCAGATATATTGATAGCGGGTGATCTGAACTCAAATATGCTGGGAAAAGATCATTATGCGCGTTATCTACGGCAGTTGATGCTTGAAAGTTCGATGTACCTCGTGCCTACAGGTGCAATACATCACCGTCCGTCAACTGATACTTGGATTGATGTAATAATAACCAACTCAAGGGAGGTGGTGCGGTCTGTAGTGTCGTCTGACGCTCCATATATCAATGGTCATGATTTTTTGTACGTAGACTATTCATTGATTCAGCCATTGGTAAGGATTCTACCGCAGAATCGTGACTTTCACCATTTCTCGGTTGATGGATTTTTAGCGGAGGCATCGTCAAAATTGTCTGTGGTTCATGTAGACGGTAGTGCGAACGTGGATGTGTTGCTTGGACACTTTCAGGAGGTATCTAGTGAGGTCGTCTTTGGACGTCCATGCGCCGCTTGTAGAGAGAAGGCCGCATCGTAAGCCTGCACCATGGTTCACTGAAGACCTAGGTGAGCGCTGTGAGGTACGAGATCATCTGTATGGCGTTGCTTGACGGGTGGGGGATCCTGGCTTTCTTCAACAGTATCAGAGATTAAGGTCAGCCCTGAAGCATGATATAAAAGTGGCGTGAGACGTGTATCTGTGTAATACTTCGGAGGCTGCACATGAGGCGTCTAAGCGTTGGAGTATTCTCAGTAGATTTGGAATAGTTAGGGTTTTACCACGGTCACCATTGCACTTCATTTCACCTGTGGCATTTCTCAACGATGTCTTATGCCCATTTGCCGTGCGCTGTGTGGGAGCTGGAGAGTATCTTGAGGGATGTAGTTGCCCGGCCTGACGGATTCGTATTGGATCTGGTGTTGTGTATGGAAGTATCTCAAGCGATTGCGTACTGCATTGGTTCGTTCACAAGGTAGAAGCTTTGATGGGTTGTCCCTTTCACATTTTTGGGGCTCCCTCACTGTAGTTATGCTATTCGTTACTGGCTTTATCAATCGTTTGTTTATGTTCTGCAAATATCCTGCAACTTGGCAACAATCCATTATTGTTCCGATTTCCAAGATAGCGCAGCCCACCAGCCCTTCTGATAAGAGTTCGGTCGCGAATATGACGCATTTTTCAAATCTTCAAGACGTTCTTTTGTTACGACAGGTGGTGGCTTATTTGGAGAGTCAAAGACTTCTTTTGCCTATGCAATCGGATTTTCAGAGGGGCTACATTACACAGTCCGCTCTCCTTAAGTTAACGGAGGATGTTTGCCTTGGGATGAAATGCGGAAGGGTCACAATACTAGTGTTGTTCAATTTCAGGCGCGCATTTGACTCTATCAGCTACTCGGTCTTACTGCGAGCTATGAGCTGAATACACTTTTCTGCGGACGCCATTAGGTGGTTTCACTTATACCTGTCCGATCGATCGTAGGCTGTTGGTCGGGATGGAGCTCAGATTGATTTTCTTCCATGTACGTCGGGTGTGCCTCAGGGCTCCTCTTTGAGTCCAATTTTGTTTCTAATAGTTATAGATTCTATTTTATCAGTACTCTCTCATAGTACAGGTATACTTTTCGTAAACGACTGGCAGGCATATGTATATACACAATGTAGGCCTGTGGCTGTGGGTAGGTACAGTGAGGATATTGCGAGGGTTGTGGCTTGGACGTCTCAGTTTGGCCTTTAACTCCATTTTGGAAAGATGCACGCCATATTTCTGGCCACTTGCCAGAACTTGATGCGAATTAACACTGATGCCCTGCCTCCCCTGCTGGCTGACGGTAGAGTGATCCTGTTTGCCAGTTCGGTTCAGGACTTGGGGGCGAATCGGTCGGGAGATCTCTTATGGAACGCCCATGTTGCATCAATATACTCAAGGGTTCATTGGGTGCTGTATCGTCTTCGGTATAGGAGCGGTACCCTTTCACCTCGACTCAGGACTACTCTTGCCGTGAGTCTCGTTGTGCCTCATTTCGACTATGCTTGTTTGGTTTACATGGGACTAGCTTGATCACTTGTGCAATACTGATGTTCGGTCCTGACCTTTCGTCTGAGGCAAGATGCATCACTCTCCCAGTATTATAATGGCTGAGTTGGTTGCAGCCTNACGGTTCTTTTAATTCTACCTGAAAATCATATAAAAAATCAAAGATTCTATTTTAATTATACAATACTATATTAAGTAATAACGTATAAGCATACTTCATTGTTAAATAAATAGTAAAATGTTACAAAACTAATAATATTACTTAACTTAAGCGGAGCGCGGCGCCGCACCGGGCCTCGGAACGCATTCAGATGGCCGAACGTCTACTTTTTGGTAATGTTTCACTCGAATTTTTCAGTGAGAGCACACTGTGCAAAAAGACGTTTTTAACGTAAAGAAACCTCAGCTTTTTATCTGGCCTATTAAAAAAAATATTACAAATGCCTTTTTCGAGATATAGCATATTTTTTTTTTTTTTTTCCAGTAAAAATATTAAATTTTTACGGAAAACTAACCATACTATCTAAAAGCTGACTAAAAAATACATCAAAAATGCTATTTGCAACATTTTTTTTGGATAGGAGTAAGGTCGATAAAATGAGCTGAAAACAGTGCCTCTTAGCGCTCGTGCGGCGGGCCTGGGACGTTTCACGTGAAACGCTTCATATATACAATGTAGGCCTGGGGCTGTGGGTAGGTACAATGAGGGTATTGCGAGGGTTGTGGCTTGGACGGCTGAGTTCGGCCTTTAACTCCATTTTGGAAAGATGCACGCCATATTTCTGGCCACTTGCCAGAACTTGATGCGAATTAACACTGATGCCCTGCCTCCCCTGCTGGCTGACGGTAGAGTGATCCTGTTTGCCAGTTCGGTTCAGGACTTGGGGGCGAATCGGTCGGGAGATCTCTTATGGAACGCCCATGTTGCATCAATATACTCAAGGGTTCATTGGGTGCTGTATCGTCTTCGGTATAGGAGCGGTACCCTTTCACCTCGACTCAGGACTACTCTTGCCGTGAGTCTCGTTGTGCCTCATTTCGACTATGCTTGTTTGGTTTACATGGGACTAGCTTGATCACTTGTGCAATACTGATGTTCGGTCCTGACCTTTCGTCTGAGGCAAGATGCATCACTCTCCCAGTATTATAAAGGCTGAGTTGGTTGCAGCCTAGCTCTAGGTGGGAGGACTTAAAGACAACCGTTTATCGCTTTTATTAAGAAAAACAAAGCGATTGACCACCAAGCTCGTTGGGACTCATGATATATATATATATA
>NW_019379676.1:410330-425498 GCF_000648655.2 Copidosoma floridanum
AAAAAAAAACTTGTGGATCTGTTTGGAAATTTAATAGCTTTATCTAAAGATAAATAATGTATATACAAGAAAAAATTGGAAGATTGTTACAAATCATATAAATGCAATTTTACGTGATTCTTTTATAATCTTACATATAAAATTGAGATTTTTTAAGAGGAAAAATATAAAAAAAGGGTACAGTTCAAGGAGCTGCAATATTTTTTTTTGCGCTATTTCGAATATACATGTGATGTTTGAATAATATTTGCCAAAAAACCTATGTGTCATAGACGTTCTGAGAGAACATTCATTAGCATTTAATACGACCCTATTAAAGAAAGTGGTACTGCAGGATGGTTTTTCTTAACCTTTTCAAAAATAAAAAATTAGCGGTTATAGCTGAACTGCTATCATTAAAAATAAGCTGAATATTTTTTCAAAATAATACTGGATTTCAAAATAAGTATTAAAGGTACGGAAAAAATCAAAAAGAAATGTTTTGAAATCAAAAGTCTGTGGAAATAGTTATGAGCATTTAGTTCCACGATTTAATTAAGGTAATCTATCACTCACAGAGTATCTACAATGCATCATCTGTTAGTGCATTCAAAATACGCATAACGCTTATGTGTAGAAAAGGCTTATTATTACTTTCTGCTGAGATATAGTGGGATCGAATAAGCTGAAATGTCGGTAATTTCTTATGAAATTTAGACGAGCTCGAAAAATATATGTTGTGGAGAATTAAGATTCAATATCAATCGATTGTAATAAAATCGAACAAAAAATATTTTCTGCTAAGGATTAAAAAAAATGGCAAAATAGTATAAAACACGGTTTTTAGCATCGGAAATGAACCATAAGCCTTAAAATAAAAAATAAAAAATATAGAAGTATGCGTGGCAAAAAGACGAACAATATGAGCTCCGGTCGATCCCAATTGGCCCAGTGGTTTCCTCGCAAAATGCAAAAAGTCAGGTTTTTTTGAACCAATATTAAAAAATTAATAACTCTCTTTCACATGAACATTAAGAGCCGATTAATTTGGCAGAATTGTAGCTTTAGTAGTCTTTGACAGCCACACCAAATTTCAGCAAGATCGGATCAATAGTTTTTGCAAACCGCTGCTAAATTCAAATAAAGGTACTTTGGAAAAAGGGCCTAAAAAAAGTTGTTTACAATGTTAGATGCAATTTTTTGCGGCATTGTATTGTTTATCACTTAATCTACAATTTACCAAAGTATCAAATTTTTTTACAGTATGAAAGTTGGTTACATCGTTCCCAAGATATCGTTATTTTTAAGAGCGCTTGCAGTTTAAACGTACTCGGTCGATAACACCACAGTCGATTTTGTTCATCTTTTTGCCACGCATACTTCTATATTTGTTATTTTTTTTTTTAGACTTATTGTTCGTTTCCGACGCTAAAAACTTTATGAAGCCTTGGTGAAAAATATTTTTTGTTCGATTTTATTACAATCGATTAGCATTGTTTAATTCACCACAACATATTCTTTTCAAGCTAGTATGAATTTCTATTGCCGAAAACTTAATTCGATTCCACTAATATGGCAACAGTGTCGATCAGCTTGAGATCGTCATACATTTGATACACACACACTCGCATATGGCTGTACATATGCGGCTCGCTGCTCTGTTGCCAAATATTTGAGACATTTACATATGCAGCAGACAAGTTACATGACAATTATTAAATGATTTACTACTTCATATTTATACTGGTGGTTCAACAGTTTTAAAATTGTATAAAATTGTATAAAATAGTACAAACTGTAAATTTTCTGACGGTATATTTCTCCGAATTTTCTTAGTTACTTAAGTAGCTCATTTTGCCTGCATTCGAAAAGTGCCATTGTAACCAGTGTTGAAATTTCAAACTTGAAACTTTATTATCTTCAAAACCAATGTGGTGGAAATATTTTTTTATAATTGATTCCGAAAAAGAAAAATTTAATCTATAACCTACATTTTGTTCAAGGAAACCGAAGTTAAAAAGTGGTGGGTGATAAACTACCTTAAATAAGATTGATAGATAACATATTGAAGCAAAAGCGAGAGCAAGAGTCAGTTAAATATATATAGCATATACTCGCTGGCAGTCAAAAGAGAAAAACTTGGTTCGTCATTTTCTTTGACTGTACGTAAGCTATCTAGCTGTAGTCGACACTTCCACTCCTTTCCTCGTATGCGCAACTTCGGTATATCCCTTCCACGTGTCTCCAAAATGTGCGCCTATTTGCTCATTTCCACTTGAATCCACTTCTCTTCTCGTAGGCATGTGCTGTTCGATACGAGTCTAGCACATTCGAAAAATGTGTGCCTGATCTGACAGCTGGTTGCAGCGGGCCGCCTAGATCAGTGCCAAAGAGTCGTCTCGCATCGTAGCATTCGCGTTAGCAATCTCTCTACTTGTCTCTGCTGTTAGTTTGCCTCAGTAGCTCTAGCTGGACACTTTTGGGCACATAATGCACGGTATAAAGTGTTTTTTACGATCTAATAGTTTTGAAAACAACTAATTGTAAGGTAAATGCACCAGTGCTTATCCACCAAAAAATTGGTCCCAAAGACTGGCTACAATCACAATTTGACGATTTGCACGAATTTTTGCAGCTGTAAAAAATATTTTTAATAATATTCACACTTACAAATTATATAAATTTCATTGTCGATAGTTATCTCGATGATACTTTAAACAAGAAATTAGAAAAAAGTGTTTCTAGAAAGTAATTTTGGTCGGCTGGCCAGGCTTTGGAACATCTGTCAACGTAACCTCACTTTTTGTGTGTCCTAATAACTGGCCAATGTTAAGTACGTGCGATTCATACGACTAGCCAGTCATTAAGACTTGAAGTTTCGGCAACAGGGACAAGTTTTTTTTACAGTTGCCAAAAATTGGGACATTCCATCATGTCCAATAATAAATAAAAGCTTTTTTTCTGTGTATGCAAAAAATTATTTCTTTTTGGTACAGCTTAAAATAGTGTTATAACTATAAAATAATACCTATTAGGACTTGAAATTTTACTTTTTTTATATTTATGGAGTACTTTCGAAATTGGTCTACTAAGATAGCCAACGTTTGGTACATTTACCTTACCTTCTATGAAACAATACTATGTACAAAGGTGNAGGGTTGAAACAACGTTTTGAACGTATACGGAGTGCCGTTTAACCCTACTTTGAGCTGTTTGTTTATCTCTGAGCATCAGCAGCAGTAGCGCAGCAGCAGCAACAGCTGAAACAAACAGCTCAAAGTAGGGTTAAACGGCACTCCGTATACGTTCAAAACGCTGTTTCAACCTTCCTGAACGAATTCATCGAAGGAAAAAAATAACTACGTAACCCTCATTATATCAGTAACATGGAATTAACAACCTTTTTTAAGCTCAATATCTTTTTAAGTGCGAAAAAAAATAAAAACAATATTCCTCCCATAAGACCTGTGTTATTTCTCCTCTATATTAGTCATATATATACTGAGGTCACGTGGTAGAGGCATAATCCCAATATGTTGTATGTGAGTTTCGTGTGTGGTTTCTTTGTACTCGTCATACTTGAGTACAATCCTTGCATCTAAAATTAGCTGTTATAAAATATTAAAACACATACATGCATATAGCTACACATTAATTATGAGCTTAAAGTCACGAGGATGAATTTTCAGAATTTTTTATTTTTACATTCAATTTTGGTCTTGAAACCATTGTAGGTAGTTTTAAAGCCGAAATCACGCGGGAACAACCCATACTGAAGCGGTCCCAGAATGCTTTAATTTTATGTATTTGTATTCGAAGTACAATATTTAAATACATTGTGTAATACATATTTTATCAAGGTATTTAAAATAACTAAGAAAAAAACAAATATATTTAGGTAATTTATTTTAAATACTTCATCAAATAAAATTGTATCTGAAACAATGTTTTTTTCAATAAAAATATATTTCGTACAATTCATTTGAAATAAAGTATTTGAAATACTGTATATTCAAATGTTGTATTTAATATTCATCATGTTTAAATACAAATGCATTTATAATACAAACGTATTTGACGTTTCTATTTAAAATAAAATAGCTTAAATACTGTCAATTAAATAAAAATAATATATATGCGTAACGCTAATATTTTATTTCAAATAAAATATTTTCATAAGTATTTTGTTTAAACTACTACTTCAAATCAATGATAAATACAGTATTTAGTTCAGATACTTAATTTAAATAAAGTAATTAAGTATTTAGATAACATGAATTAAAGCTAAAATAAAGTATTTCAACTCTGTCAAATACTGCCCATCTCTGGATATAGTATACTTTTCCACTCCTCTGAACCCTCTCCTCGTAGGCGCCATTGGATATACCCCTTCCACGTGTCTCCAATATGTGCGCTTACGTATATGCTCATTTTCACGCGAATCTACTCCTCTTCTCGTAGGCACACGCTTTTCAATACAAGTCTCGCACTTTCAAAAAATGTGCGAGCGGGTCGACAGCTAGCCGCGGTGGGTCACCCTGATCAGTGTCAAAAAGTCGTCTTGCATCGTAGCATTAGCGTTAACAATCTCTATACTCATCTCTGATATCTTTATGACCCTCTGTTTATGACGACCGTTGCAGACTCAGACTCTCATAACATAGTAAAAGTTGCTCAAACAAACATCTGACATTTTTGGAGTTTTCATTCTTTTTCCTTGATTTGCTATTACTGATGGTGTGCTTATAATCTGACTCTCAAGAAATGATAAAATTTTATATACATGTAAATCAGACCGAGCTGAAAACTGATGACGTCGCAAAGGTGCACTTGCTAATTATCAAGTATCTTGATAGTGAGATCTGAGCGTTAATCATTTATTAATTATACAACGATTCTCTGACGGAAAACTCGATCTGATATCTACACACACACGCGCGCACGACACACACACATTTCTTCTATTGGCACCATATTATTATGTTTATCTCGCTTTGTTTTTCCAGATATTGCTTATTAAAAATTGAGGCACGAGTACAATGTATTGGGCACCCAGATAAAGCGAGATAAGTCTGTTAACACATTGCGTGTATGTGCGACGCCATGCAAAAGATATTGTACACTCTCTTAAAATATTATTTTTTGAAAATGGTGAATTTCACGCTCATTATGACGTCACACAGATTCCTCGTATGATTGGTGCAAATATGTAAACATGCGCGTTGACCTATCTATATACCTTGTGTATACCTCCTGTGTCTTTGCCTAGTAGTGTTAGTGCCAAATTTAACCCTTTCAACTTTCAACCTGTGACAGATCGATACAAATCTCGATAGCTCCAATCTCACGTTGGCGGGCAGCTCAAATTTATTACGACAATAATGGAAGCAAAAGTAGTACTCCTCAAAATAATAATAAGATTAATAATAATAATGATAATAATAACAATAATAATAATAATAACAATAATAATAACAGTAAATAGTGAAGCACTCCCAAATAATAAGATGCTTTCAAAGAATTCGGGAGAAGAATTTTGTTTTCCAAAATTAATTACAGCATTCAAAGACGGACGACTCAGCTTACCGTCTTTCGGAGACAGGCTTGGGCGCTTACTTTTCAGAGACGGGGGGCTTGGGTGCTCGCTTCTCAGAGACGGGGGGCTCGGCCGTTTGCTTTTCAGAAATGGGGAGTTTCGCCCACCGCATTGCAAAGCCAAGGATCAGCCAAAGTCACCATATAGAACCTCCCGCACTTTTCAGAGACGGGTGCCTCAACCACCGCTTTTTGAGAGCGCCTCTTAGAGATAGAGAAGCACGACCCACCGCTTTTTGGGGACGCTTTTCCACGAGAACTTCTCGGGGACAGGGCGGCATGACCCACCGATTTTCAGAGGCGTCTCTCAGAGACGGGGAAGCACAACCCACTGCTTTCCAAAGGCAAGAAGCATATCAAGGCCAACTTGATGAGGGGCAGCCCAAGGACTACAGCTAGGTATAAAAGGATCCGGCCCCGCAAAAAGTGGCAGTTCCAGTTCAGTCTTTTAGAGTTCAAAACATTTTTTATTTTGGATCCAAAGAGCCAGAGCTTGCGACGCTCAGTTCTGCGCTCCTTCACCAAATCTGCGGCTAGTTAAATCCGTACTTCCTTCTGAAATTAGCTAGGGTAGTCCGAAGTTGATAATCGCAATCCAAGCTTAGGTTCAAGGACCTGGACATCATCCCCAGGGCATTTCCGAAGAAAGGCTCAAATCTAGCGGCCGGTTGTACCAGAATTATCAGAGGACTACGACCCTTCGAGGAAAGGTCTCTCCAGGATCCCAGGGGACTTCCTAACCATCGCCTGGCACTTCAGTGCCCTACCTGGTAACGAACCCATCAGCCCAGGCGATAGACTGTAGGGAATTGTTTCTGGAGATGAGGATCAAGATACTGAAAGTAACCAGAAGACTTTAGTGCAAAGTTTAATAGTAGTTTATTGGATTACAAGAACAAGTGTCCGTCTACTGAGACAGGACTAGATCGCCTGACTGCCGTAGTGCAGTAGCGTAAAGGTCACTCATGTTAACTAACGTAAGAAGGGCTATCCCCACTCTTCCTACCTATCGGCTGGGTATTCCCGATCGAAAATATAAGCTCGGCAATAGCTCGGGCCTACCTAGCAGCCAATGTAACCTACGCTGGTACAAGCTTTGCTATTGTATAGATCCTTATGTATTCATGAAACGCGGGGCTATAGCTCGAATCTAGGTTGGGAGCCAATGTAGGGAAATTAGTGTAGAAAATATAACTCTGAAAAGGCATGAAAAAGTAAATAATTATTTTACTGCCAAACTAAAGTAATTTTTTTTTTTTACTTAAATAGTGGACGGATTATAATATTTAATCGTATTAAATATTGTAAGTTTATTGAATTAAAATATTTAATCGTATTAAATATTGTAAGTTTATTGAATTACAATATTTAATACGATTAAATAGTGGACGGATTATAATATTTAATCGTATTAAATATTGTAAGTTTATTGAATTACTAATTAATTTCAGCTACATTAAAATGTTCTTTGCTATCTCTAGCTGCTTTTCTCCCGTCCCATTCCTTGAAAAGTAGAAAGACAGTTCCAAGAACAGACAAAACCATTTTTACAAGTTTAAAACTTTTCATAATTAGTTTAAGTTGTTTCATAAAATATCCTACTCCAAACTCAAACCTATCCAATACACACACACGTATATTTCGTAAGATCATGATTGTGATGTATTACAACATATGTAACGTACGCGAATGAGTGTGTGTACGAATGACAATACATGTAGCGCGTATGAGTGTGTTTATGCGTGGCGTTTCGAGCGTCTCAACTATTCGAGTACTATAGTCAGTCAGACGTAACCAGACTAACACTCCAGAGCAAGTGCGTGTAGCCAAGAGGCAGTACGTCTTATTGTCAATGCGTAACGCTGTACTAATACTTACCTATTCAATACTTATATATATACATTATACCACATAGATATCATGTGTCTCTTTTCATTACGGAACCTTTCCCGCACATATAAGTGTCAATGACGTAGTGCAATGCACATTCATCACAGTTGGCGACGAGGACAAACGGAAAACGCGTGTCTTACTTTAAAAAAAAAAAAAAAAAAAACTTTTAAGTGATAGCTGATACCGTGTGTGTCGGGAATTCGATCGTCCATGAGCAAAGACGGCGAAGTAAGAGTTGGATGGGTTTTTAAGTTAAATAAACAGGAATTAATAGACAATCTCACAGATAGACGAATCAAATTCGATAGCGATGCACTATTCGAAGATTTGCGCAAAAAATTAGTACAAGCAGTTCGGGACAACATTCCGATAGTTGAAAAAGAAGAAGAGCAAAAGAACGAGACGGCAAGTGTTTCGAACGACGACAACATCTACAGTGTCGACGACATCGAACAAAGTGAAATGGCACACGCAGACTCTACAAAGCTAGAGTTCGTACTTGAAAAAGACGATTGGGACATTTTCGTGGATAGACTCGAAATTTTATTCGTGGCAAGAGAAACCAAAAATGACAAGAAAGCAGCTGTAACGCTAACAAGATTTGATGAGGACGCATTCAGGCTGATAAAGAATTTATGTACTCCAAATAAGCCCGCAGAGAAAAGTTACGCGGAGCTGAAAAAATTGATGAGCGAACATCTAACGCCAAAGCCATCGGAAGTGATGGAACGCTGTAAATTCAATCAGGCACACCAAGGGAATCAAGAGACGGTGGCAGAGTTTGCAGCGAGGCTGAAAAAGTTGTCGCTACATTGTAATTTCAACAATTTAGCCGAGTCATATCGAGATCAATTTGTAGGTGGCATTCGAGATCAAGAAACTCGAATAGCTTTTTTCAAAATTGAAAAATTGACATTCGACGAAACAGTAAAGGAAGCTCAAGCACGTGAAAGCGCAGTTAAAAACGCTATGGATTCAAGTAAAACGTTAGATAAAACGAAAACTAACGAAGTATTTAAATTTAATTCTAATAAACAGAAAGAGAAATCAAAAGAATCGCATTCGAATAATAATCAAGATGACATCAAATGCTATCGTTGTAATAGAAAAAGTCATGTAGCATCGGAATGCACATTCAAGAACGCAAAATGCAACGCCTGTGGTAAAATTGGACACCTAAAAGCGGCTTGCAAGAACCAAGAGAAGCCCAAGGTCGAGAACATGGAGCAAGAGGAACACACCGACGCAAAGAAAGAGCGTACTAGTAACAACAAAGTCGACGGATCATCGAGCAGCGAATCGGAAGACACCGCAGCGAATCGTATGTATTACAGCAATAGATTTAACTTAATGCGTGAATGTTTATACAAAACGAAAACAAACGAAAGCGAGCGAGCCGACCCTGAATTCCTTAATGTTCGAATCGATGAAAAGACAATAGCAATGGAAATAGACACGGGTACGTATTATTCGATTATATCTGAAAATTTCAAAGATGCTTATTTTCCAAAATATAAAGTCGAGCAAACTAGAAATGTTTTGTTTGATTTTGATGATAGATCGTTTAAAATTTCGGGAGAACTAAAGAACTTAAAGGTTACTGTTTTCGGGGTTTCATGCTATTTACATTGTTATGTCATGCCGGGATCGGGACCACCGCTTATAGGTAGGCAGTGGCTTATGTCGCTTGGTATATGGCCTTTGACAAAGCTGGCACGCAAAATAAATTCGAATAAGTTTCTGAAAGTAAATAATGTAAACATTAAAGACTATATAGCAAATAAATACAAGCTATTATTCGAATAGACATCGGGCCTGTATAACAAGAGCGAAATCAAAATATACTTGAAGGACGATACTAAGCCGGTCGCTCTTAAAGCCAGACATGTGCCACATGCGATTAAACCTCTAATCGAAGAGGAAATTAACAAACTGTTAAAACTAGGACATTTAGAGCGTGTAGAAACAAGCGAATGGGCTACGCCTATTGTACCTATAATTAAAAGCAATGGAAAGGTTCGAATTTGCGGCGATTTCAAGCTGACGATAAATCCACACATGATAATAAATAAATATCCTTTACCTCAAATATACGATATTTTTACAATGCTTCAAGGTGGTCAATTGTTTTCGCAGCTGGATTTATCGCACGCTTATATGTAATTCGGCATAGAAGAAAAATGCAGACATTTTCTCACTATAACTACTCACTAAGGCTTGATGAGATATACAAAAATGGGAGAAGGGATAGCGTCAGGTCCGGGAGCTTTTCAAAAAAAATGGACGAGTGTCTAGCGGGAATTCCGGGCGTCGCTGTTTATTTAGATAATATTTACGTAACGGGCAATAACACTGAAGAACATGTAAATAGATTAGAACAAGTATGCAAAAGATTGACCGATTGTAATTTACGCTTAAATTTTGAAAAAAGTGAATTTTTAAAAGAAAGGATAGAAGTGTTAGGATTCGTAATTGATCGGCACGGATTACATAAGTCGAAGGCAAAGGTCAAAGCAATGGTCGAAGCACCAAGACCTACTACGATGAAAGAGTTAGAATCATTCTTAGGGTTAATTACCTTTTATTCTCGATTTTTAAAAGACAGAGCATTTAATTTACAAGCTTTATATGATTGCGTGAAACAAAAAATATTCGAATGGAATAAAGAGTGCGAAAAGGCATTTAATTAGGTAAAAAACGAATTGATATCTACTCGCGTACTAGCGCATTTCGACCCAAAGCAAAAGATAATTTTAGCAACAGATGCGTCAGCGTACGGGCTATCAGCGGTGTTATCACACTTATACAGCGATGGTACCGAAAGACCGATCGCTTATGCCTCGAAGAAAATTCCAGCAAAGGAGATGAACAGAGCAATCATAGATAAGGAAGCCGGTGCAATTGTTTTCGGATTTAAACGTTTCTACGATTTTGTATACGGTAATGAGATTATTTTGCGAACCGATCATAAGCCATTACAATACATTTTTGGGCCTAAAAAAGGTATACCGCTTACAGCAGCGAGTCGATTGCAAAGATGGGCGTATTTCTTATCAGGTTTTCATTACAAAATCGAATATATTAAATCTGAAAACAACGGCAATTGTGATGCTCTATCGCGTTTACCTGTCGAAGACGACACGGAAATTTTTGACACCGATTTTACACCTTTGTATTACATCGAACAGGGACTCGACATAATTGATTGGAAAACGATCCAAACAGAGACTATCCGCGATGATATACTAAAAAAAAATAATATTCTGTGTCAGAGACGGTTGGCCTAAGGAAACACCGGAATCGTGTCAGAAATTCGTGAATAAAAAAAATGAATTATCATTAGAGAATAATTGCTCGTTTTGGGGAACACGAATTATAATTCCGGAAAAACTTAGACCACTCATCTTAAAAAATTTGCATATATCACACATGGGCATAGTGAAAATAAAAATGTTTGCTAGGTCATATGTGTGGTGGCCGAACATCGATGATGACATCGAAACACTAGTGAAATCTTGCGAAATATGCCGAGAAATGCAGAAAAATCCTGGTAAAGTAGTTATGACACCATGGCCGTGGCCGGAAAAATCATGGTCACGCATTCATTTGGATTTTTTGGGACCTTTCATGGGGCATATGTTTCTTGTCGTCGTCGATGCTCATTCGAAATGGCCTGAAGTAATTGATTTCAAAACTAAAACGAAATCATATCGGCTAATCGAAAAATGTAAAAAGCTTTTTGCGAGATTCGGACTCCCTATGCATATTGTTTCAGATAATGGACCTCAATTTCGTAAGTGCCAATAGAGTCACGCACACTTTCTCAGCTCCATATCACCCAGCTACAAACGGTGCTGCTGAAAATTTTGATCAGACGCTTAAAAATAAAGTAGAGAAAATCGTAAAAGGGGGAGAGAGTTTGAGTGAAGCTATTGATATATTTCTGTTCGATATTCGTGCCTTGACATTGCTTGGGTTCATTCAGTTGAAAGTCGAATTTTGAGTAGAAGATAAATTTTAATATTGCCGCACATGACACTATTCGATGACAACTCTTCGTTTTCTATCTACTGGTCTAAGTTGCCGCTGATTTATAAAATAGATCATGTGGCACTACTATAATTACCACATAATTCTTTACCAGAATAAAATACAACAAATATATTTCGAATCTCAACGAATCACAAGGTTTCTTAATTCTAGTAAGAGTAGCGGCTGGTTTAGGTTTTTAACCATCCTCGGGCTTCAGCTCTTGGTCTAATAGATAACATCTTTACTTGCCGCATGCTTAAGCATTTCTAATACGCGTCAGGAATAAAAAATTAAAATACACTTACTCTAGTTTTTATATAGCATGCCATTGCACAGTCGAGTGGTTCAAGAATATCTTTAGCTTGATCGTAATATCCTTGCTCCACGAGGGTTGCGCATATTTCCAGTAGATTAACACTACTATTCATTTTACAATAATAATACCCACTGTAAAGTGAACCGGTGTACGTGTAGTATGTAATCATATATGTAGGTAAGCTGTATGTAAAGAGAGTATTATCGCTACAAAGGATGTTGACTGATAGCAGTGACAGTAGCTTAATTGACTCGATTGATCATGTGCAAATAACCACTAAAAATAAACAAGTTCACTACCACTACTACTCCATCAGTATCACATGCTTGCATCTGGTACTTAAGGCCTTCACATGCAAATACGATAAGAGCAATGAATAAATGAAATAACGGAAATAAGAGGAATATCAGCAGAGATAAGTAGAATAAGAGTTTACACAGTTGCAACCATTGAGATTCCAAAAGGTCACGTGACTCTCGTGATATGTATAGTCACTTGGGGAAAAAATAACACAGGCTGTTGCGTGGAGACAGTCGATCCAACATGGATTGCCTGGTCCAAATTCAAAGTACGATCAATAGAAATATAGGGGCTTACTACTGTAAAGGAGTGTTAGTTCAAATAAAATAAAAAATAAAAAAATAAACCCAATAAAAATTAGTACACTGAATGGAGTGGAAGGGATTGAATCAATAGAAATATAGGGGCTTACTACTGTAAAAGATTCCCAATGAATAAAGAAAAAAATAATAAAAAATGGTCTAATTAAATAAAGAAAATTGATAAATTATAATGCTAAAATTTACTATTATAAAATGTCTGCAATGAGCAAATAAAAGGGGGAAGGGATTGACACAATTAATAACAACTAATTAATGGGAAAAAGCCAGTGGCATAAAAAACCCAGATTTATTAAATCAACTTGGAGTGTATACAATTGAAGAACAGATTAAACTAATAATAACACTGACAACTGGAACGGTGGTAAGCGTGTGTTGTGTTGATGCGTGAATGTTTAAGTGTGTGCGAGAGGACCTGGTGGTAACGACTCCCAGTGTGTGAATGTGAGACGAGTGAGTGAGGAGTGATCTCCTCTGCGAACCGGCGGGCCCTGCACGGTCGCACGAGTCAGCGCGAAGCTGGTGAAAGCGGGCCGACGCCCGGAAGTCGAAGTTGACTACCACCTGCGGTAGTTTGCGATGACGGTTGTTATGAGTAGTGTGTTCGGGTGGGGACCCTGATTCCGGAACGAGAATCGGAATGAAGCGGACGAGATGTGGAGTGATGATGACGGGATGACAATGTGCACTGAATAAGGTGTAATAGATGTATGATATGTACGATATGTAGTGACAAGGTTAAATGCGGATGGATGGAGCGAAGACGATGTTAAGATGATGCTACGTGCATACAGAGATGCGAGACCAACGATGATGACTCGTATAACAGATGGGATGACTGATAAGGTGGTTAGTGGCGTGCTCGAGAAAGATCGTGACGGTGGGTGGTGGTCGATGAAGTTGAGGTCGATGGAAGGTTGGACAATGAAGAGAGAGAGAGATAATGTAGAGCAAGCGAATGGTGTCGAGGTGACAGTGGGGGGGGGGGCGTGCAGGGAAGGAACAAATGACGAGCTAGTATGATGATGACAAAAGCGGTTTCGAGGAAAGAAGGATTGATTTTAGGAAAAGGGAGACAGCATGAATAAGAGATGAAAGGGTTATGATGTATGTGAGTATGAATAAGAGATTGACGGATGAGCGAATGAATTGACAGTTGTTGCAGAGGATGTTGAGATGTAGCACGAGTACGCAAATGCAGTTAGTGGCGAATGCGGAAGCTGATAAAGCGTGGGTGATGGGCTAATTAGGTGAAGAGAGGTGTAAGAGAATGTCGATTCTATGAGTGAAGATGAAGATAGAAGGAAAAAAAATATAAGAGAGACTTAAGTTTCAATGACGATGTCCTGAGTCCTGGGGCTCGATGACAGCGGCGAAATCTCCTGCAGACGGTACAAACTGTAAGCGGTAAAACCAGCACTAAGCGAGATATTAACGATGCTTCCAATTCGGCGTGTCAGATAAGAGAGAGCGTGCAACGGAAAAAGTAAAACTGTCAAATCCTGAAGCCCCGCCCCTACCACCACCGTACTGACGGGACACGAGCCAATCAGCGGCGGGTGCAGGCGCGCGCAAGGCTCCAGGGAAAATTAGAGTGTGTTCGACTCTGAGTAGCATGCGATTCCGCTCCAATTCCGTCCCTCGACGGAACACAGGCCTTGTAGCTGCAATTATATTTTTATTTTTTTTACACGTTCAACTATTGTAATACGATGAAAGCCTTTCAATAACATATTTTTTAAGAGATGACAATACTTAAGCTGTTTTTTCCCAACTCAATTAGTCTTTTGCAGCTTAAAACTTTCCTTTCAAAGTGCGAAAACGCACATTAAACCTGTACAAAGTTCTCCCGATCCCGACTATAAATAGAATTTTTTAATTCCAATACAGTGCTCTCAAAAGTGGCTCCGCACCCCCGGAAAATTCAAAAATACAAAAAAATTAACAAAATCAACAATAAACAATTACATTTAAAAGTATTTGAAATAACATAGTTAATTTAAATAAAGGAAGTTACAGTAATAAAATAATTTTCAAACAATTGTTTAAGCCGGTTTTCGTGATCGGATGTCAATCAAATTCAGTGCAGATTTTTCCATGTATAACAGACGAATTGGCCCTATTAAAGTTGAATTTAAAATTCAAAATCGATATTTACACATCTTAAATAATAAAAAAATTGTTTTATTCCTCAAACAAACTTTTTGAGGATTGTTTTGTGTAGAGGTACGTATCGGTACACTCAAAATTATCAGCTGATTTGTCAGCTGATAAATCAGCTGACTTCTGATGCCAAATTGTTAGCTGATTTTTTGACTGTATAAAAAAATACAAGTCCCGAGGCAAAATTTTTTTTTGGCCATCATCAAAACTATGCATTCTGGGACTTATACAGTAAAATGAGATAGGTGACACTTGTGAGTTTTAAAAATTTTTCGATAGCCAAAATTACAAGTTCCGTTCGCTGAAAAAGTATAAGTCCTGTCAGTGTGACAAGATACAAGTCCTAACGGAGATTTTTTTTTCTTTTGCCATCATCCAAACAGTGCGTTTTGGGGCATTCACAGTAAAATTAGATGGGTGCCCGGGCCCAAGCTTTAATAAATAAATATTAAAAAATTGAAAGAAAAACCGATAAAAACCGATAAAAACAAATAAAAACAAATAAAAACAAATAAAAACAAATATTTTCAAAGATACTCAGTATGAATTTGAAAAATTATTTTAAATATA
>NW_019379676.1:457488-468911 GCF_000648655.2 Copidosoma floridanum
ATTCAGTTAAGTAGGTATTTGACTTAACTTTAAGATATTTCGATGTAAAAAATTAAAAGGATCGAAATTTCTTTTTTAAGAAGGTAGAGAATGTGAAATTCTGAATGTGAAAATGTGAGACAGGTTACGGTAATGACATTTTAACACTATATTCTTTGTTCAAGCTTGCAAATCATGCCTGATTCGAGATTTTTCGTATGAGTACGACAAAACGCAATAACTTTTAGTAAAATTTACGTATATAAATATTATTTTATTAATTTAACTGTTTGTAAAGAGCGAGGACATGAAAAGCCTAAGTTTTTGTACAATCACCCATATACACTTGATCCTGTAAAAGAACGAGTATGTACAAAATACTCACTAAGATTAATTAAGTATGTGATTCTCGTTCAATAATGTGAATCATATTATTCAAAAGGACCTTAATTAATTTAGTGGAAAAATTGTTTCACTGAACTTTTAAAATCTTGTACAATAGTATACGTGTATATATACTAAAATGATAATTTTCCTATTTCGGGCGTTTTTGAGAGATTGGTGTGCCCTCGGTAGGAAAAATCGTATTCGCCACATGAGCGCCATCGCTCCACGGCTACTTTACGTCCGCAAAATAGCCCCAGAGATGATGGCACTTATCCGTTGAAAACTACCATCATCTTTTAGTGTGAGTATTAATGTGTATACGTATGACTATTTTTATGTATTCTAAATAAAATTATAGATGCCAAGTGATATAACTATCATTAATAATGTTGATCGGACTTTTTCTCTATAGCTTATAATATTAATAAAAAGTAGATAATAATTTTGTAGATAATAAATTTTAAAAATAACTAACTCCATAAATGTTTAAAATAATATTTTCTTACTTCAAATCACATAATGGTTAATATATTTAGGACTAAGCTTTCACTTAATAGCCTGGAAATATACTAATCAAGGAGAAGGATGACAATGCAATGGCCAGTGACAACGAGCGGAACATAATTTATTAGAGTATAGTTCGCATTGTCACATAGCAGAGAGAGGGAACGATTTTTAAACATCTACTCCGTCTCCCTTTACATTAGTTTTTATTGCTTTTAGCAGATGTATCAACGATACTTACTTGTCCCACAGTTTGTAACGAATCATGCTCACTTGGGAAATGGCGTCACTTTGAAGTAGATTTGGGGGTAAGAAAGGGAAAGTGAATCCGCAAAGGGGAGGGAGAGATGGGAGAGTAACGTGATCGCACGTTAATAGCCCGTACAATCTCTCGTGAGAGGTCGGCAAGTCAAGCCGCTCTCTAGAGCTCGACGCGAGCGGAGTCGTTCGATAGAAGTAAGTAAGATTGGTATTTATTCGGGGCGAGAATAGGGAACTAAATTATGTCATGCTTTGCAAAATTTAGCATATCCATCAAATCGTTTGCAGCGAGACGTGGTGAAGAGCCGGGCACTGGGCTTAGTATCGTCTACTGGTGGGGTCCTGTTGGTGATGCCTCCCAGGAGCAGAGTGACTGCTGAGAGGGACCATTCGGCGAGGAGGGAAGCTCGGGACGAGGCAAGACCGTTTGCGCTGCAGCGAGTCGCGGTATTTGGCGAGCGAACATTGATTCGCGTTATCGTGTCACTAGAACGGCTCTTGATCACGTGGAGTGACAGTTTTTTGCGGCGCTACCGCCAATAAGCAGAGCGCGTGAGCTCTACGTGACAAAACGCATTGTTTGCGTCATGCAACATTTTGACTTACCAGCCCATGCGGCCGGGCTACTCATTAACTTGACGCGCACGGGACAGTTAATATTGCTACGTATAAATCTATAGACGTGCGAGAAAACCGACATTGTACCTATACGTAATCGGGCCGTGCAAAGGTGTATTTAGTGGTGCTGCTTCCAACGTTGGTAACCAACGATGCACTCTATTAGGTGGCTTTATCTGGGCTGAAATGAAAGCGAAAACATACTCGTAATAAATAAAATAAAAACCTTTGATTTTTATGCTCCCAATGAAAAGTTATAGCGTTTTTATGAAATATAATGAATTTTGGCCAAAATCATATTATTAGCGATATTTACGCTCTAATTAAAATAGCTGTAAATAACTTTTGAATGGAGGCACTAAATCAAACAAAATTTTTTTTTAATCGATAGGTTTTGATCTCAGCTTTCATTTAAGACCAGTAGAAACACTTGAACTATTGAAGTAGCTTAGCTACACGTGTTAGAAAGAGATACAATTTTTCGAAAATCGATGAAAACTGACTTGTATTATATTTCATATAACTTTTGACCAGCAAATATTGTAGTGACATCGCTTTAGATATTTGTTACTGATGTTGTGTACAGTAGAAATACCATGAAAAAAATTTTTTTTAACCAACTTTTTAAACAATTATTCCAAGTCGATCCGATCAAGTTATGGCAAAATTACCCACACCTAATTAGTTAGGTGACTGAGATTTTAGGTTAATCTTAAACTACTTACAAAAATAAATCCTATTTTTCACACTCTAATTAAAAACGATCTCGCAATCGTCGCCTATGCCGTGGCTACCTCGTCAGGTTTTGGTGATCTCTCATGTGCTACGCACGCACCCGTGACACTCGTTTTATGAATTGGCACTTATTCGCGGAACCATCAACCAGTCTTGCGAGTCCATGACTGCCTTCTTAAGGAATTCTTAAAGTGTTTACGTAATGTTTACTGCAGTTCTAATAGTACAACAAAAAGAAGTTGTTGAAATGTATAGTACACATTGTGCCATTAATTGCTGCATGAATATTTTGTAAATAAATTTATAATATAACTAATAATATCATGATATTTCTCATCATGGGATACTTACGCCCATTTGCGTGTACCGGCTGATTTATAGTACATTAATGTTACTGGATCACTGACCACAACAAACTATAAAGCGTCTGAAGAGTGCAGTTGTTGAACATTGTTACCAGAGTCGCGTACATAGTCTAGCTTATGGAAGCAACGTAGTGCTATTTTTAGCCCATGGGCACACTATGGGTCAGCAGTTCTTCGAACCGATCGTAAGAATAGCAGATTTCATTAGAAACTTTCATATCTCGAGGGTGGACACTGGGCTCACGAGTGCTTGGCAGTACAATTATTACTAGTGGTTTAGTAATGTCTTTGAAATGTTGCTAATTTTCCAGATAATATTAGAACTCTATAAAACGGAAAAAGACGTACTTAAATAATAAGCTTAACAACAAACCAAGTAATATCATGAATTAATGCTAAAATTTTTTAGTAATTATAGAAAAGTATCATCCTTTCGGGATGCAAAGTAATTTACCGCCCTAGGGCGTAAAGTGATTTCGCTGGCCCAAAGTGTGGCAACAAAAACACGGTCGCACCTTGGGCACAACCATACAAAAACCCCCGACCTTCGGGCGTGCAATTTGCACTTTGCGCCCTAGGTACGAAACTACTTTCCGCCATGGATCCAAAATCAAGCGTGCAAAATAGTAGTTTTCCTACAAGATTGAAAAGTCTTTATTTGCGAACCGAGAATTTTTGCGGCCCGAGCCGAAGGCGAGGTCCGTAACGAGGTTCGTAAAGGAGACTTTTTAAACTAGTATCGGAAAACTGCTTTTTTGCCCGAGGGTGTACCAGCCTTCCAAAACCACCCAAGGGTGGAAAATGTTATTTTGAGGAGTGAGGGCAGAAAAATAATGAATTATAATTTGAAGATGTTACACAATAGTACATTACGCCACTAGAGCGCAAAGTCTCACTGTACGAAGTAATTAATTAAAAGAACACGTTGAAGGCTCGTGTACTTTGTATTATATACATGTATACGACATATACTTCTTAAATAATGAATTTAACGAACGTTATTCCATTACTTAAAGTTGCATGTACTCAAATTGGGGTAAAAAATGTACGATTCGCAAGAAAGGTTGTGCGGAGTCCAGGGGCAGCAGCTTCACCCCCCCCCCCCCCGACTGCAAAACAAATAAAGTGATCGTTCTAAAAAAAAAAAAATTTTTTCAGTATTTGTAAATCCTTTGTCACACACGTAAAAATAATATTTTCTCCATACTTATCATTAAATCAATTTAGGAATTCGATTGTATGCACGAAAATAATATGGAAAACACCTATTAGCTACACAGAATTAGGAAAAAAGCTATTTTCCGCCCTCGGACGGTTTTGGGAGGCTAGTACTTCCTTAGGCAAAAAAGCAGTTTTCCGATACTCGTTCGAAAAGTCTCCTTTACGAACCTCGTTACGGACCTCGCCTTCGGCTCGGATCGCAAACCTCTCGGTTCGCAAACAAGGACTTTTCAAACTCGTAGGAAAACTACTATGACGCTCATTTTATTCGTTTTACTTTTTTTTACATCACAAAAAATTAAACTTTGGTGCTTAAAACATTGTAATTACTTTACAAAAATTGTAAGTACTTTGGGCTCATGATGCAGGCATGAAAAATACTTTGGGCCCTCACTTTGTGCCCGATAGGGGGAAATGGTAGTTTTCCTACGAGTTTGAAAAGTCTTTGTTTGCGAACCGAGAGGTTTGCGGCCCGAGCCAAAGGCGAAGGATGTAACGAGGTTCGGAAAGGAGACTTTTCGAACGAGTTCCCGAAAACTGCTTTTTCGCCCGAGGAAGTACCAGCCTCCCAAAACCACCCGAGGGCGAAAATGGTAGTTTTCGTCGGATCAGTGCCATCGTCTCTGGGGCTATTTTGCGGCCCGAGGGACCTGCGAAGCAAGGTACCATTTCCTACCTCAGGCGTTTTTGAGAGGCTGGTGTGCCCTCAGTAGGAAAAGTAGGATTCACCACATAAGCGCCATCGCTCCAGGGCTACCTTACGTCCCTTAAGGTATTGCATATTTGCGCTCGTGGGCAGACTTTGCGCCTAGTAAATCACTCTAGACCTTATGGCAGAAAAGTACTTTGGGCCCGGAGAGCGCCGAAAACTTTTCTGCCCGTGGGCCCAAAGTGATTACAAGGCCGAAAAGTGTGGTCCGAGGGTGCAAAGCGGCAGTTGCACTTTGGGCCNCGTTAATAGCCCGTACAATCTCTCGTGAGAGGTCGGCAAGTCAAGCCGCTCCCTAGAGCTCGACGCGAGCGGAGTCGTTCGATAGAAGTAAGTAAGATTGGTATTTATTCGAGACGAGAATAGGGAACTAAATTGTGTCATGCTTTGCAAAATTTAGCGTATCCATCAAATCATTTGCAGCGAGACCTGGTGAAGAGCCGGTCGCTGGGCTTAGTATCGTCTACTGGTGGGGTCCTGTTGGTGATTCCTCCCAGGAGCAGAGTGACTGCTGAGAGGGACCATTCGGCGAGGAGGGAAGCTCGGAACGAGGCAAGACCTTTTGCGCTGCAGCGAGTCGAGGTATTTGGCGAGCGGGCATTGATTCGCGTTATCGTGTCACTAGAACAGCTCTCGATCACGTGGAGTGACAGTTTTTTGTGGCGCTACCGCCAATAAGCAGAGAGCGCGAGCTCTACGTGACAAAACGCATTGTTTGCGTCATACAACATAACATTTTGACTTACCAGCCCATGCGGCCGGGCTACTTATTAACTTGACGCGCACGGGACAGTTAATATTGCTACGTATAAATCTATAGACGTGCGAGAAAACCGACATTGTACCTATACGTAATCGGGCCGTGCAAAGGTGTATTTAGTATGTAAGGTTNATTAACTTGACGCGCACGGGACAGTTAATATTGCTACGTATAAATCTATAGACGTGCGAGAAAACCGACATTGTACCTATACGTAATCGGGCCGTGCGAAGGTGTATTTAGTATGTAAGGTTGAGAGTGTCGCTGTAAGGGTGAGTGTGTCCACCATATGATACGCGTGAAAAGCGAATAAGTCCTAAAAAGACAAGCGGAGATTGTATATGCGTAAAAAGACTGGGTATAATTCGACGGTATCTCAATTCGTACCATTTCTGTGAACTTAATCATCGAACATTAAAAGAGAGATTTAGCGACTGCGGGATTAAGAGTCTACATGTGCCGTATCAGCTAGCGCCCAGGGTATTCATACGAGAGTAATCGTGAATTGATTTTTATAGTAAAATAATTATATACCAACGGTTTGGTTTGAGCAGTGTAAATCGACCAGTTACATTGTTTACAAAAAAAAAGAGGGAAAGAAAATCATATTTAATCCTTGATCTGATGTTTAATTCATTGTGTAAAACCAAAAAATAATAAACTGCCGTTGTACATAAGTTTTAAAATATTCATTATCATCCTAAGTGATCCAGTTAACACAAGTTCTACCGTCGGCCATATCGATGCTGCCCAAACGAGGAAGTCGCGTATACATTTTGCGCGTGGTCAGCTTAGTGGCTTTTAAGATCACATAAAATTAATGAGAACAAAAAAAATAGTTTTGCTTTCGTGGTCACTTATCTTTCTCCGTCTCTCCTTACATCCTTACTTGCGCGTTACAGTGCGACGGTTTTAGATTTCTATTGTCGACAATGAGCGTGTAGCTCGATGCGTGTTACGCATGTAACGAATCACGCATAGCAACGCAGCAAAGTGTAAATATGCGGGGGAGGGGCTAGTGTCGGGAAGGGCGTTTAATTGAATGAAGTGATCGCGCACTGATTAAACCGATAATCACTCGTGCAAGTAAAGCCGCTTCCGAGGGCGCAAGAAAGTACAGGAGTCGTTCGATTGAAGTAAGCTGGTTTCGTTTATATTTTTTTAAATTTAATATGAGAATTATGAGACGAACTCTGTAGCGGTTTGTGTTCTCGTAGTGTACCGTCAGTTGTAACCTTGCGCACCAGAAAAGGCTTTCTTACGACAACAAAAAAAGAAACGGTTCATAGATATAAGTCGGCCACATGATGGCTCTGTCGGTAGCGTGTCTGCCTACCGATCTTGATTGCCGGGGTTCAAATCCCACTCTGGACAAAAATTTCATTAATGAATGAGGTTTTTTTCTGGATGGGATTTATGCTTCGATAAACCTACCGATTTAACTACCGTTTCCTCTACTTTATATACCCCATAGTATGGCTAAATACACTTTATAGTGAGCCCTTAAGGGGTGATTAAAAAAAAAAAGATATAAGTAGACCCGAAAGCGCACGCTCTCAAGCTATTTCATTTGAGCGTAAATTGATAACGGTTTGCGCGCTTCACTTTTCGACACAGGGTGCGTTCCGGGAAAGCATCCCCGGCTTTATTACTATTAGTTGAATTTTAAGCTTCTCGTATTAGTACCAAGTAAGATTGTAAGATAGTTCTTTTTTTATTTTATTTAATTTTAAGAACTCCCACGAATCTGTAGGGCTCGATTAACTCCGTAATTTCATTTAAAAATTATTGTTTTGTTTATGAGTATCTGTACCTTGCCGAGCGGCTGGCGCCCGATAATTCATGTATAAGAATTTAGCGAATAACGCTATTTCAATAAGCGTATAGCGTATGAGATTGAATTCTTTTCTAATCTGTAAAGCAAAAGTAATAAAAGAATACAGAATTTTCGTGATAAAACGTAGACATCGCAGTTGTGATTATCATTTAATTGTACGAAAGGAAGGAAAGAGATACAAGAGATTAAAAAAAATATATAGTACATCGAGTGCAGTTCGCGATGTAACATCATTATCATACGCATGTCAAAAATTTTTAAATGAACTATAGAAAATTAATGCTATATTTTTCGAAAGTTTACGAGTAAATTGAATATAATTATCATAACTATTGAAGTGTTTGAACATCAATGACCCACCGTCTATTTTATCAAATAACACTCCTAAATTTTTTTTATCCATTCCGTTTATTAATAACCAGTTTTATAATAAAATCAAAAGTAGTTTAAGGCCACATTATGTTACCCTTCTCCCGTTTATTTAAAAACCTCTTAATTAGGTTGGGCAAAGATAAAACAAAAAAACTTGACAACACTGAAGTTGTATATAGGTTCCCTTGTAGTGACAGTCCGTGCGAATGTGTGGGAGAAACCAAGCGAGCTTTATTTTACCGAATAAATGAACGAATGAAATTATACAAAAAAGGTTCTGTAGTGTCAGAACATATCTCTAATTTACATTACGGTTTTGATTGTAATCATGTTAATATCTGTGATAAAAAGTATAATTATAAAAAAAGAATCGTTTTTGAAATTATACATATTACTTTAACTGACAATGCATTGAATAGAAAAGAGGATGCTGAATCTTTAAAGATTATTTACCTTTATGGCAATTTTTGAAATCAAACAAGGCGTTGAATAACCTTCTGACACCTATATGTGTATAGAGCTCGCGAGTGCTTTTATCACTTTTAGTAACTGTTTGACCGTCATGCTGTACGTACATCCGACTGACACGAGTGAAAATTTTCGCTCATAACATTTAAAGTGTCCACTTCATGGTTATTTTATGACTTTCATACATGTTATTGGTTTTTAATGCATTACTGTTGTATATTAGTGTATTTACTTCTGTGGTCTGAGTGTTGTTTCCCGATTAGAAAAAGTCTACGGCCTGCCGGAGACTACCATACGGCCCGTTGACGGTACACCGGACATAATACTCCTGACCCGTGTAACGCGTGTGATCAGGTACGTGTACGGACAGTACACAACACCCGTCACTCATGGCTCCCGTGTACTGCCCATGCCCTGACCGTAAGCGGTCCGTACAGTATATATAGCTATGAAGATGAGCAAAAATAAGCGGTTAAATTGATGCAAAACACTGTATCTTGCAAATAAGGCACGACCAATCTACAACATACCAGAGCATACAGTGTTATTTAAATAATAGAATTCAATTTTAATATATTTCCGTTATCATATGTAACCGAGTATTTGTATCAATATGTTGACTTTGAATTAAAACTAACAAACGCTTTTTTATCCATTTTAAAACGTTTTTTGATATTAAGTGTCTTCATAACAGTACGATAGGTAAAATTAGTCATTAAAAAAGTGTATTTTTTAGAAAATCTACAATGGATGACAGAATGAATAAGCGTATGAATAGATATTTATTACACATGAGATGCGTTAGAAAAAGAAATAAAGAAACAGGTAATGATAATGAAAATAGTGAAACGGTTGAAAATATTAAAATTCATGTGATAGAGGATAATATGAAAAGTAATTTAGAAGATAAACAAACTATTGAAATGAATTGGTTTTTTTTTCAAATATCAAAGATAAGTTCAACCACATGTAATAAGAAATAAGTGTTATTTACTCTACAGATACAATCTGCGCTATGTAAAGTCTAGTGAAGGACAATAATTTTGATTAAAAATTAACAAAGAAAGCCTTAAGTGTTGTAATTTATCATAGCAGTGATTGGAACGGAGTAAGATTAGAGAGAATGAAGAAGAGTCTAAACAGAAGAGTAGAAAATAAAGATACCAATNCCTTAAGGGGTGATTAAAAAAAAAAAGATATAAGTAGACCCGAAAGCGCACGCTCTCAAGCTATTTCATTTGAGCGTAAATTGATAACGGTTTGCGCGCTTTACTTTTCGACACAGGGTGCGTTCTGGGAAAGCATCGCCGGCTTTATTACTATTAGTTGAATTTTAAGCTTCTCGTATTAGTACCAAGTAAGATTGTAAGATAGTTCTTTTTTTATTTTATTTAATTTTAAGAACTCCCACGAATCTGTAGGGCTCGATTAACTCCGTAATTTCATTTAAAAATTATTGTTTTGTTTATGAGTATCTGTACCTTGCCGAGCGGCTGGCGCCCGATAATTCATGTATAAGTATTTAGCGAATAACGCTATTTCAATCAGCGTATAGCGTATGAGATTGAATTCTTTTCTAATCTGTAAAGCAAAATGTAATAAAAGAATACAGAATTTTCGTGATAAAACGTAGACATCGCAGTTGTGATTATCATTTAATTGTACGAAAGGAAGGAAAGAGATACAAGAGATAAAAAAAATATATAGTACATCGAGTGCAGTTCGCGATGTAACATCATTATCATACGCATGTCAAAAATTTTTAAATGAACTATAGAAAATTAATGCTATATTTTTCGAAAGTTTACGAGTAAATTGAATATAATTATCATAACTATTGAAGTGTTTGAACATCAATGACCCACCGTCTATTTTATCAAATAACACTCCTAAATTTTTTTTATCCATTCCGTTTATTAATAACCAGTTTTATAATAAAATCAAAAGTAGTTTAAGGCCACATTATGTTACCCTTCTCCCGTTTATTTAAAAACCTCTTAATTAGGTTGGGCAAAGATAAAACAAAAAAACTTGACAACACTGAAGTTGTATATAGGTTCCCTTGTAGTGACAGTCCGTGCGAATGTGTGGGAGAAACCAAGCGAGCTTTATTTTACCGAATAAATGAACGAATGAAATTATACAAAAAAGGTTCTGTAGTGTCAGAACATATCTCTAATTTACATTACGGTTTTGATTGTAATCATGTTAATATCTGTGATAAAAAGTATAATTATAAAAAAAGAATCGTTTTTGAAATTATACATATTACTTTAACTGACAATGCATTGAATAGAAAAGAGGATGCTGAATCTTTAAAGATTATTTACCTTTATGGCAATTTTTGAAATCAAACAAGGCGTTGAATAACCTTCTGACACCTATATGTGTATAGAGCTCGCGAGTGCTTTTATCACTTTTAGTAACTGTTTGACCGTCATGCTGTACGTACATCCGACTGACACGAGTGAAAATTTTCGCTCATAACATTTAAAGTGTCCACTTCATGGTTATTTTATGACTTTCATACATGTTATTGGTTTTTAATGCATTACTGTTGTATATTAGTGTATTTACTTCTGTGGTCTGAGTGTTGTTTCCCGATTAGAAAAAGTCTACGGCCTGCCGGAGACTACCATACGGCCCGTTGACGGTACACCGGACATAATACTCCTGACCCGTGTAACGCGTGTGATCAGGTACGTGTACGGACAGTACACAACACCCGTCACTCATGGCTCCCGTGTACTGCCCATACCCTGACCGTAAGCGGTCCGTACAGTATATATAGCTATGAAGATGAGCAAAAATAAGCGGTTAAATTGATGCAAAACACTGTATCTTGCAAATAAGGCACGACCAATCTACAACATACCAGAGCATACAGTGTTATTTAAATAATAGAATTCAATTTTAATATATTTCCGTTATCATATGTAACCGAGTATTTGTATCAATATGTTGACTTTGAATTAAAACTAACAAACGCTTTTTTATCAATTTTAAAACGTTTTTTGATATTAAGTGTCTTCATAACAATACGATAGGTAAAATTAGTCATTAAAAAAGTGTATTTTTTAGAAAATCTACAATGGATGACAGAATGAATAAACGTATGAATAGATATTTATTACACATGAGATGCGTTAGAAAAAGAAATAAAGAAACAGGTAATGATAATGAAAATAGTGAAACGGTTGAAAATAT
>NW_019379677.1:0-15577 GCF_000648655.2 Copidosoma floridanum
CCACGTTAAAGTCCTGCTTGATTTATATACAAATTTAAGAGAGACAAAAAAATATACTACAAGAAAATAAAAAAACAAGCACTGCAACTCACCAAACACTGTTGGGCTTATAACTGAAATATGCAGTTTACTTGTCAGATCTGCTTAGCAGCTACTTGTCAAACTGCTAGCACTAACAGTAGTATCTTTGCTCACGTCATCGTTTAACTTGGTGAAAAAGGCCACAGTTGGTTGAAGAGAAGTCAAAGTCAAGCCATTGGTCAGTACTTATAAGTACCAGCATTAACGTTGGCTTGGTATCTCAGTTATCAGCACCGGTACAGGAGACAGGAATGACAGAACAGACAACAGAGCACTTAACCACTATATAGCGCAACAATCAGCTGGTGCATATTATATACACACATGTATATGTATAGCTACATCATATATGACTAGTGACTTGTATTTAAGAACCGCTGGCGTAACAGACGACGCTTTTGGCTGTCGCGCAGCCGCGACCAAAAAGCAGTTCCCCTACCACTCTTTTTAGACGTGAGAGTGGTGGGGGGACCACTTTTCGCCATCTTGAAGCCAACACTGGTCGTGTGAGTGAAGTAGGGGAAAGAAGAGAGATAGAAAATATTTCGAAAGAGTAGGACGCGAGCAGCGAGACTGAGTGGACTCCTTGACGGGCCTTCGAGAGGGAAGGATGTAGAACGTGTGCGCCACTGAGACGTCGCTCAACCTACGTCCGTCACCAGCTCTTGGTGATCTACGGCAGGCATCATCTGCAGCCTGGCTAAAGACTACGCAATCACGAGGAGCAGGATGGCAGTGGGCAACATCGCAAGGACACGATGCCAACAACTTCCTGGAGATGGTGGTCTAGAGGTATTTTGCGTAGTGTGTGGTGAGGTTAGAGACTAGTGGGAAAGTGAGGGAGAGGGACATAGTATGTGGCGCCGAAGTGAGGTTGTGTAAGTGTAGGATGTTTCGAGGGTAAGGGTAAAAAGCGAACGTATGGATGAGTGTGTGTGGTTGAAGATACGAGGGACTTTGTTGAGGTTGCGAAGGATAGTAAAAAGTGTAAATGAGGGGTCGAGGTTGCTAAAAGAGTGAGAGAACGAGAATTCGTTGGTTCGAGAGGAAGACGTTCGGATCGGGGAAGAGAGCTTGGTGGGCGTGATCGCTTGAATCGTGGGTAATTCAGGGCATTCGAGATGACGGGAACGGTGCGTGTGAGAGTGTGTGTGTATCGAAGCGAAGCGTTGTCTGAGTCTCGGGAGTCGGCGAGAGGTCGACTATCCGATGCAGTAGGACGTAAAGCGTGTGTGTATTCGAAGTGAAGTGTTGTCCGAGTCTCGGCAGTCGGCGAGGGGCCGGCTGACCGATGCGGTAGGACGTCGTAGAGTTCGTGTGTGTGTGTGAGTGTCTGGAGCGTTGTCGGAGACTCGGTAAACCAGCTGGTAAAGCCGCCAGTAGGACACCCTGCAGACCAAGAGATGTCCTCGTCATCGGGCTGATGCGTGAGGTAGCTCGTGATCGAAGGCGTGTCGTTGTAGCCAAGTACTCTCGTAACCGAACCGGGTTGTCGTAACCTCAAAGTGAGCCACTCTCTAGGTCGAGTGCGGAAACTGTGGGTGTGCGTTTGCGGGTAGTTGCAGGTAGGTGTTTGATGGCGGGGTATAAGAGCAAAGATGTGTGTGTGTGTGTACTGCGAATTGCGAGTTAGCGCCGAAGGTAGCGTCGATTTTCTAGAAGTGTTCATCTCTTGTAAATGAAAGAAAGAATAGTCTAAAAGTGAAATTCATGTTAGTGTGCTTATTTGTACGAGTGTGAAATATTCTCATCCTGATCATTTCCCTCGGGAACTGTTCGCCTCCCGACGGACAGTCCGCGGCGGGGCCTCCTCTTGGTAAGGAGTCTACATCGAGAGAGCAGAGCTGAGCCAAGACAAGGCGTTCGAGAGAGTATTGGGTCGTTGAGTTTCGTTGCTTTAGGTGTCGCACGTGATATGATGTGTTTTAGTGCGTTGTATCGAGACGGCTTCGTGTCGACGTGAAAACGTCGATTTCGGGGCCGAAATCACAACATCACACGTTCTAAGATATTCTACCATCTATTCCACTTGCTTATTTTTATAGGAAATGAATTTTATCAAAAAAACACGAACTAACTAACTTCACAACTCATTTTGAGCCAAACTGTAATAATAAATGTTAATTGATATTTTGTCTCGACTTTTGGAGATCTCTAAAACACCTGTTGTAGAGGTCTCAAAAATGGGAGACAAAATATCGACTAATAAGTAATAAAGAAGATTGTTTCAAACAAAAAGTTGTGGAGTGAGTTGTTGGATGTTACTTTTATAAAAGTAACTTACTCAAAAACATTTTAACTCAAAAAATACTTGAGAACATCGTCAATTCGTCAATCTTATCGTACAATTCATTGCTTATTTTTAATGTAAACTGTTATTTACTGTGTATTAATATATTTGGTTTGATTATAAATCAAATGAATACATTTTTTATTTAATGAAATATATTTTTTAGGTCCGTGTTTCGAAAATTTCGAAATTAGTATATATTAGCAGAGCAGCTTTCATATTATGTGATAATAAACATTTCTTTACTTATCATTAATTTGTTACTTTTAAAATTATCAAATAATTGATTATATNATTTTTAAAATTAAAAAAAAAATATTTTGTACTGTATTAATACAATAATTGATTTTTATTGCGTTTTCTGCTTTCACAATTTTTCCTTTGGGATTAACGTGATTTTTTGACTTAAGGACGTTCATCATATAGTAAATGAGGCGAAAAGTTCAGCTCAAAATTCAGAGAAGTGGGAGAAGCACAAATTTATGCAGCAACAGTGAAAATTATTTTTCTCATATGGATGTACTTACATATACGTTTTTACGCGTACTTAACCCCTTCTTTTTTGTGTTATTAAGGAAAAAAAAAAAAAAAATTATAGATCTACTTGAAAATGATACAAGTTTATTTAATAGTAATCTGTCATGCAAACAAAAATTGGGAGGTCTATACAGATCTTATAAATGCCATTTTAAGTGATTTTTCCGCAAGGTTACATGTTAAATTTCAAATTTTTTAAATTAAACAGGTAAAAAAGGGTACAGTTAAACGATCTACTATTTTTTAAGGGTATTTCTTATTTTCTTAGGAAGTTATTCTGAAACCATTGGAAGATTCGATGAAAGAGCACAGTCTTGTACTGGCCAGCCTCCATATTGTTTATATTGTATTGTGCCATAATATGTTGTTTAAAGTTGTTCAGTTGATAGATATTAAAATATTTATTAAAATCACACCCAACTAACGTAGGTATACTCATTCCGACGGTAATTATACCACCTTAGTACATAATATCGTTTCATACGAGATATACTTGTATTTATAATTATATATTATCTTACTAATATATTATAAAGCAAAGTCGCGCGCTAAAACCGTTGTAATCGCTAACCGCGAAAACTACTGAACCGATTTTACTGAAATTTTGCATACCTATTCTTGACACTTCCTAGATGGTTTTAGTATAGTTTTTATCTTAAAAAATTTATTATTAATAGCAATAAATAAGCTCAAAGTTTTGCAAAAATACGTCAGATTTTCACTTTAGTCCAGTAGGACCCGCCATGTGGCGTCGACATAAAATCGAGGCTACCTGCACAAGAATTAAATAAGTGTGCTTATAATACGCTGGAGCGTCTCGCAGATTTCTATAGTCATCTATCAGCAGATCTTCGGGCTGCATCTAGAATGTTAGTCGTGCAACTGGGTATCCCGGTTTCCAATGACACTTCTTTAATGGGCAAGTGACCTAGGTCTACATTCACCCTGAATCTCCAGGGTTAACGAGTGCCACCAATAAAACATTATTATAGCCGTTAACGTCTCCAGCGAAATGCCAAGAGACATATCTAGCCAGAGTACAGCCTGCTCCAACACTCCACAGATATGTGGTCAAAAAACTTGAGCCAACCAGACAGTCTCCAACGGGCAAGCATCACGAACCAATCTCCTCATCTTAGATCACCAAAACAACTGAGTCTCCAAAAAAAAGGTGCTTTAGACAGCAACGTTTTCGACGTTATACCAGGAGACGATGAGAAAGATCTCTACAACTAGCTCCAAAGCTTCGGACTTTGTAATTTTTCTCCTGATCAGTCTGAGGTTTCAACAGCAGTCCAGAGAAGATCACCCTGAGGTATCCAGGCAGTCACAATTGCTGTAAACTTCAGTCAAGAAAGAGTTAACTTAAGAAGCTCATCGGTCTTTTTTAGGGCCATCGAACGTCAAACTACCTTGCCAACAAATATATTAGGACTTAACAAAGTTGACAGAAAACAGTCTTTAGGGGTCACAAAAGTCGCAAGAGGGTGAATTGGAAGGAAAACTTCAAACGTATCTAATAATTACAATTTCAGGTTTCAAGAAACTGACGCAGAAAATTTATCAAGATTGGAATAGCAGCGTCAAAATAGACAAATAAAGAATCCATTACGTGAGACATCAGCTTTTCATTGTACCCTCATAGTAATCTTTTAAATCTTTCAGTTTTTTGAATAAGTAGAAAATGTATTTGTATTTTTGTGGTGATTAAAAATGCAGAGATTAAACTCCAGGATTTTGTTTCTCTGGTAATAAAGTTGTGAGATAGGAGAAAAAAAATTTTTTTAGTATATATTTTTTGGAGATTTTAAATCTTAACAGCTTCAAAAAATAACCCTTTTCGTAAATTATACGGGAGAAACTGCAAATAAACGGCCTCTTATGGCCAAGGATTATTTAATGGCATAGGGAATGCACGGTACTCTTCAGCATAATTATATTTTTTTGAATTCTTGCAGCTTATAATTTGACCAAATAAACTGTATAAATTCCGAACAAATATGTTTTTAATAAGATCTTTGTTCTGAAAAGTGTCAGGAATATGTAATATTTCTAACTGAAAATGTTTCACATTACATGTCAACACACTACGGTGTTCCATTTAGTAAGTCTCGGGCGAAGCCGAGACGGGGGACCGCTAGTTTGCCATATATTTTTATAGAAGTATAACTTCTTACTTGGGTACCCAAGCACCCACTGTCCACTGGTTTTATACAACTAATTCCCCTCAATTTTCTTAGCTGTACATTAACTGAACTTAATACGTTTTTTCCGTGGAACGGAAATTAAGCGTGTCATTATTTTTATAAATTAATTCCACTTTAGTAGTCCATAAATTTCGAGTCTACCTATTGTCAAGAAATATTGTGAGGTCAAAAAAATAACTGAAAAGATAAAAAGCCTCATTTTGTTTTCTTGCAAAATTATTTAATACTTTCTTGTAAGAAAGCGCTCATTATTAAATAAGAGCAATCGTTAGTAAGCTTTCAACATAATTTTTGATACAAGTAATAACTTTTTTTAAAGTGATTTAGTAGCTTTAATATAGTTTTAAAGTACATTTATGTTTGAAATCGTTACAAAAAACCTTATGAAGGGTAGCTTACTCGTAAATCGGGGACCAAAGGTGTGAGACAGTTAGTATTAGTTAAATTGGTAAGATTGGAATCAGTTCTTGCAAACATTGTTTATTATTATCATTGGTGAGTGAAAAACATTTTTGCATGCGTATCCATAAACATCTTTGGATTAGGTCAAATTATGCAAATTTCAAAGATAACTATTATATTTTGAATATGACAGACTGTAAAATCTATTGGGAATCATAAAACTTTTAAAAGAAGATTGATGCATTCTCAGGAGCTAGATATTTATAGGAAAAGTTAGAGGGACCTGAAAAAAAAGTGTTGACAAAAAGGGACAAAGAAAACTGAAATCTGGTTACGACATGGTAAGGCAGTGAGTAGCCACCCTCCCGTAGAATTGTTCTTGGCAGATTTATTGCGATGACGGAGATCGTTGTCTTCTTACCATAGAGATATTAGGTATATATATCACGCGACAAATCAAGCTGCTTGATGCCAGAAGTAAAAGAGGATACTACAGGATCCCCTTTTTGCTGTTCTTCTCTAATTAAAATATACATGCAGTTTTAATCTTTGAAAACAGTAACAGGGGACGATTCTTTCTCACTCGTAGCACCCCTATAGAACACGGCATTCAGTGGGCATCGCGTGCTCTATTCTTAGATGCCATGCTTCTTACTCACAATGCTAATGAATTAACGTACAATTCATCAACTGCCACCTAAGCTTCAAATAGGGTGATCAAAGTAAACCTGTAGACAGTGGATTCGTGCACTAATGAGCCCAAAACTTAACGTCTTATAATTGAAATTGAATAATATGAATCACATCAATAAAAAAATAGAGAGTTGATACTTTTTGTACTAAACATTGACTATTTTTTTTTTTTCAAAGTAAAAGCATCCTATTTTTGTGAACAGAGTTGAAAAACCATCGTGAAACCACAACTTTTAACGAGCTTTTTCTCAAGTTTTTTTTTGATAACTTTATTTGGAATTTTAAGGAAGAGTATATTTCTGCTAAATAAATGATATCCGTGAGCATCTTTTTTTTTGTTGCGTCATTTTACGCATTAATGAATAATCTTAGCAATTGAAGGACCTCTCTGACTAAGTTTCCGAAAACGACTAGGGTCATGCTCAGTAACATAAAATTCATCTTTTGAGAGGTGGTCACTACTTTTATCTCAACATTTCTCAGGAGGTAAGTATACAAACATTTAATAATACATACACACTTTTTTATACCAAAGAAGGAAATGACAATCCAAAACTCTTTTTGTTGGTGCCCAAATTATTATGTACAAAAAAATTACTTTCTTAATGTAAAATTTTTTGGAATCATAAAGCTTCAAAAAATCAAAAAGGTGATAGCTAATTTTTTAACTTTTTCCGCTAGAGCTCCTTCAAGTGCAGAGATCTGAAAATGTGCTTTCACGTACCCAAAGATAACTATACTTAATATTTTATGAAAATAAATACATAGTAGCCAAACAGTTGGGCTACGTAAGTAAAAAAATTAAAATTTTATCAAAAGGCTTTTTTTGTGCTCAAGGCCAAGTTCAACAAGACAGTAATCAAAACCGATATCAAAACAATTACCGAATTGCAGCTGTAAAATATTGATACAGTGACTGAGAGTTATATAATAAAATTATAAGTGTAAACGCCTGTATCTGTTTCCTTCTCTTTTATTTGTTCACATAACAGAAGCATGCACGTATGTGTCTGTTATAGCAGCGTGTGTCATCTAGTGCAGATCAAGTGAAAATATATGAAGGTGCTGCAGTGTAGCCCATAATTTGATCTGCTATGCTATGTAAGCCTAATATAAGTTACAGGTCAGAGATGCTCTAGGTATACTGTTCGCTGTGCTCTGTACTTGGTGCAGAGTCTTAATTCGACTAACATCGTAAAGAAACCCACATACTAACACATACGTACTTGATAAGTAGTTGTAAACAACCTTGACTAGTAAATTAAATATTATTTCATCCATTTAACATTTATGGGCATCCATAACTTTTAACTAGTTCATTTTTTATTAGTCTTAGTCAATAACAAGCTCATAAAAACTTATGTATAATCAAAAACTTTTGCATTACAGAACTTCCAAAAAATATTCTAAAACTTTGACAACATCAAAAAGTCGAGATCAACATCGGCACCATATTTAGATATAGATCAAAAGCATGAGAAATTAATAACTCATGGTACAAATATTTTTAAAACTGTGATGGATGTGTCATCGACTTCAATTTGGATACCCATTGGGATTCCAAAAGGTCACGTGACTCTCGCGATGTGTATAGCCAATTGGGGGAAAAATAAGACAGGCCTTAAGGGTGCAACTCTATTTTTATTTTGTTTAAACGTTCAATGATTCTAATACGATAAAAGCCTTTCAGTAACATATTTTTGAGGAAGATAACAATATCTCAGCTATTTTTTCCCAACTACATTAGTCTTTTGCAGCTTAAAACTTTTCTTTGAAAGTGCGAAAACGCACATTTTGCATTAACTAAACCTGTTGCATTAAATCCTAATTTTTTGTTTTTCTGTTATTCTATGTATGTTTTTTTAACTTTCAAGGGGCACAAACAGTAGTAAAAAAAATTCATTATATGTTTGAAACTTTTTTCCTGTAAAAATGTATAACATTTTGTTTGAGGTACACTCATTATGATCTAAAGCTTTACACAACAAATCGAAAAAAGTTATTTAATTTTCGACACAGTTGAAAACTGAGTTTAAATCATGTTATAAGGTTTGAGTAAACCAACACATTATTTAACAATAAACTTTTTAACGAGCTTTTCAACTAATCGTAAAATTGTGTAATGATTAAAACAATGTTTTTCCTGTTAACAGTGACTATTTATGTATGTTTTAAGTTGAAAAACATGGAGAAAGTAATAATAAACGTTGAAATAAGGAGCAAGCCAGCTGGTGAGTCAAGATCCATTGAAAAAAATTATTGACGACTGAGAGAAAAAACTGAAAGGCGACTTCAACATCGTTAAATTATTGCGAGGAAATGGCTCTGTATAGAAGAGAATAAAGTTTGGAGTTCTGCCCTTTTTTTCCTAGAGTTAAAAGAATACAAAGCCAGATGGATATAGATCAAGATTTCGCACTAACGCAGTGATCCATGCAAGTGAAAATAATTTAAAAATATGGTTAGCTCTTTAACAAGAAAAAAATCAATAGAAAAAATTTGTATTCTTTTTCATGAACTAAAAAAAAAAAAAAAATGCAATTGTTTAAATAAAGTTATAAAGAGGTAAAGCAGAAAAAAAAATTTAAATACTAAAAATAGTTGTTTTTACTGGTATTCTTAAAGGTCACTGGTTAGTATGCGTCTTAGTAACACCAACTCGAGACTTTCAATTGGTAACAAATGATTATTCGTTGATAACTGAATCTTGTCATTAATGGTAAATGAGCGAGTATATCCTACTTTGCCACTATCTTCTTTTCTCAACTTCTGTTATTAGTGAACAAATACTTTATTTATTAACCATCAACGATTTAATACTTACTTGGATTTCAATCAACATTTAAAAGCAAGTATCTTTTCTAGAAAAGTACAAACTTACTTTTGTAGAAAGGATTACTTGCATATGAACGTTGTAAAAATTCTAGCTGTTTAACAAAATCGGAATTCTATATGTGATCTTTAAAATTACACTCAGAGAAATTTTTTATAAATTTGATTGTAAATGTCTATAAAAATTACCGTGCGCAAGGTAAACGTAGGACTAGGTCGTCACTCCGGACTTTACCTAACCTTAACAATTTTTACCGATACGCCCAGTAAAAAGCATCGGGCGCCCAACGAAAATTCCCCTCACGACTCATGAGCCAAAGTTCACTGTAGGTGAAACAGAGACTACAGTTAACGTATTTGTTATCAGTACAAGCTGCGACAAAAAAATTTTGTTTTAACTACTTGGTTTTAGTACGCTATTACTGTACTTTTTTTTTTTTTTTTTTTTTTTAATAATATAACCAGTTGGACATTGTATCATTTTAAATAAATATTTTTTTATAGTAATTGAAATGTATAAAATAAATTTATTTAAACACTTGTAACCTAAGCTGATTTGACATTGCAAGTGGACTGTCCGATATACATAAGATTTTTAAAGAACGTATGTACTGTAATAAATAATAAATAATACTATAGTAACTTTATTGCTTCAAATACAATACAATTTAACTACGGTCTTTGTTTTACCTACTGTGAACATTCGCTCGTGAGGGAATTTTTGTTGGGCGCCCGATGATTTTTACTGAGCGAAACGGTAAAAATTGTTAAGGTTAGGTAAAAATTTCGGAGTGACGACCTAGTCCCACGTTTACAGTTCTGCACGGTAATTTTTATGGGCATTTACCATAAAACTTATAAAAAATTTCTCTCAGTGATAATAATTTCACTGCTTGATACGATGACTCTTGGCCAAGCTCTTGACGCTTGTTGCAGTTTCTTTTCATGTTTGTGTTCAAAAGCCACCCCTCCCCACATTTTCTGTACGGTATTTTGTAGTGGCGTATACTTACTCAAGATGGCATTATAAATTTTTAATCACAGTAAGCAAGAAACTATTCTTACACCTTAGCCTTATGAAGTATGAAAATAGAACTTAACATGTAAGTCGGAAGAAAATAGTATGATTTTCTTAAATAATTACAACATCACGTTGATTTCCTGTGACATTGATATTGATGTTTGCGTGAGTCATCAATTTTAATTGATACTCCGCAAAATAGTTGGTTTGTATCTTTCGAACTAAAAGTATTCTTCCTAAAAAAAATATCCAACGATTTCTTATTCACCATGAGTACAGATATTAGAGTACACGTGACGACGCGACATCTAAAATATGACATTCATCAGATCAAACAGAGAAACTTTTACCTAAAAAATTTTTTTTAATTACCATTGCGCCGTTTATGACGTGACAAATGAATTAAAAATACTTATAAAGTGTTGAATGTTCGATGTGCCACTATTTTAAATAGTATTGACTACTGAATTGTAAACTTTCATCGATATATTCTTCATGCGGGAGTTATTTTTTGGATGTCAGTAGTAATACACATAATCTCTACTCGGTCGTGTTAGTGGTGTTGACAGTGGCAAGTTACTCACGTTGGCGTCGTTTCTTAAATCTGCACATGTAGCGTTTTAGCGTTTTTGTATTAGTTAGCTCATGTAAATTTCAAACTTATTTTTGATTTTAAAGGTAGCGATTTACGCATATCAAGTAATTGAAAAATTTTCATATTTATTTGCTTCCAAAGTGTATAGTTAGGAAATGATGAAAAGCTGTTACTAAATATAACAATGATAAATTTTAGGGACAAAAAATAATTGAAGAAACAAAAAATGAAGAAGACGTTTAGAAAACTTGAAACTTCAATACTTATTTGGTCAAAGTTAGTGCCCAACTGTAGGCAAATTCTTTACTTAGATTCCATTTTTGCCCTATAGTTCATGTCTTGACTTGAAACAAATTCTAGTAAGTATCAGGTGTAGTTCAAAAGCTTGGAATATCTATATAAACGAATGATTTGATCAAAATAAAAATTTAGCACAATTTCAATGACTCTGAGGAATCTGACTTAAAAACTTGTTCATCTATAGTCTTTAATAGTCTTACAATAACGAGTCCCATTGGATGAATTTATTTCTTCGCTCTTCTATTAAAAATGTTTCTAATTCAACTACGGATACAAAACTCTATTGATAGCATCGTTAAATGTATGCTTGTGAGAGTAACAATCGCAGTTCTTTATTGGGTATGGCTCTTTTCGAAGAAAAACAATTGCAACGCTTGTGTTCTATTACACACAGTTGATAATACTAAAGCATTCGGTACACATAGGTTGCCACTGATTCAATGACAAAAGAGAATTAAAAGAAACAGTAACGCTTTTACAGCATCAAACGTCCTTTGAGTCACAATTTATCTACCATCTTCCGGAAGCGCTGAAGCGCATGCCGCCACAAAACAAAAAGATAAATAAACAGTATAGCTACGGTACGCCCGCGTACTTTATAGCCTACCGCTACAGATGTAAATGTCCTGCCATTGGTCCTGTTTGCAAAACAAGTGTGAACGTAAAAACAAAACAAAAATGTTAGAGTACACTGGACTAGCGAGAAAAAAAGAAGCCATTGTAAGGATAACTATGGTATATCAGAATAAAAGCCGGGAAAAACGAACAGCTGACAAAAGGCGTACAGCCAGCATGGGCTTGTGCAAACAGCAAGCTGGTTGAAAGATTTAACTAAGAGAGAAAGAGACAGAACAAGGATAGCCAGGAACGCTGCCATAGCTGCTGCATCCGGTTAAAAAAAGGGCAAAACAAAAAAAAAGAAGATACCTTTTGAGCTCAGAGCTTCCGTGCAATTAAGCGCCAAATGTTGCAGCTAGTATATACAAGGAATTGTAGTACGGAAAGGTTGTAGGAAGGGTTGTACGGAAAGTAAAAGAATTTGATATAAGGAAGTTATCATAGTACAAAAAATCTAATAGAATTACCTATCGTCGTTTAACAATAAGGTTTTGATTAACTTACTTTTAATAAGAATGTTTTTGTATAGTACGTGCAAACAAATCTGTAACCTGTCGTACACAAATAAAAATCACGAAAAGTTAATCATAAAAAAAATTACAAGTGATTGTTGACTTTTGTTTTTACTAACATATCTCCATAAACAGGTGAACGACATATATTATTTTTTATGATATAGTAGCACTTTAACATGAATATCTAGATAAACTGTTTTACTATCATTTAACGATTCTTCCACAGAAGTTATGTAATTATTATGTTGCAGTTCTAAAAATAGTTTGTAGTTTTATCATCAATGATATCAGAAGTTATGTTAACCGTTTCTTTGTTACTTGTTCTTTTTTATCACTTAAATTGTACTTTAATTGAACTTTAATCAGTGTGGGTATTTATACTTTTTTTTATGCATTTTGGCGTTAAAAAACTTTATGGCAATTTAATGAAAAGATAACAAAGTTACAAATTGTATAAGATTCAACTAGTAAGTAAAAACAAAAAATAAAGGATAGTCATCAGATTATGGAGAAAGTGAGGTTAATTATTAAAACAGCAGGAAACGTAGTAGCAACAATTCCATTGAGAAACGAAAGATCCGTAAAAAAACATGAAATCAATAAAATCAAAAGTAACTGAAAAAAAAGTTTTAACGAAAGTAAAAAGTAGGCATGTTTCCTGCTCTTACAATTACTAACGCACCTATTTATTATTAACAAAATTAACCGTCATTTGATAAAAAAAGAGTATTATACTAAAAATGTACATGAAATTGTCAGTTAACAAATTCATGAAATCAATAGAAAATCGATGTTTTATTCGTAAAAATTTCATCGTAGAAAACTTAATAACAATTAACTATTACATTTGATTACAAGTACTCAACTACGTTTTTTTATCGAAATTACAAATATAATAACCAATGAAGTTTAAGTCATAAAAAAGAATTCGATCTAAGAAATTTTTGACTAATAAAGAAGTAAAGTCAATAAAAAACTGACATCTCTCATTCGTTACATTTTTATCGTACACAACTAATAAAACAGTTATACATTTCATTACAAACATTCAATTATGTTTTCGTTATTAAAGTAACAAATATGTGTACTATAAGGTTCCAGTAAAAGGCACTAATATTGCAAATATTTTTTTCATCAACACAAATTTTAAAAATATATTTTATAGAGTGAAAAAAAAAACGTATTTTATAGAGTTAAATGAAGAAAAAATTAATGCCAATAAATATAATATTTTATTCCAAAACAACAATCAGTGAACTTCCAGTCCATATATATACATAGTATTAAAAATAATGAATATTGATGATGAAAAAACTGAATTTGAATTCATCGAGTTTTGTAGCTATAGTGTTAACACTACTTTGAAAAGTCATCTATATATATCTTGAATATATATGATGCTACAGAAATTCATAAATGTTCTAAAGTGTAAATTTATGTAACACAACATAAAAGAGACTAACAGTCAAACCTTTCTCTTACATTATCCACCAACACAGATATACCTCGTTAATATTTATATAGATTCAACTGGAAAAGTCACTAATTGTTATTTTAGGAAAAAATGAAGCATGTTGATTTTTTTATTAATTTCATTATTTTGCTCGCCGAAAATCTCATTCTTTTTTTATTCATTGCTGAAACTTTATAAATAATTATATTTGTAACTTAAAACATAGGCGTAGAATAAAACATGGCGGTTTCCTATGAAGTTCATGACTGTGTAACCAACAATTATGTGGATGCATTTTTGGTGTAATTAGTGTTCTTTGAGATATTTTTGTATTAAGCATTTTATATTTTACATTATTAAGATAGAAGTAAGAAATTATTTGGTTAAAATAATTCAAAAGACCATAACTTGAAGAATTTCCAGTTTATATTTACGTTTTCTAGGATTTAAAATAAAAAGTTTCATTTAAAGTTATTATTTATAATAAAATGTCCTATCACTGCAGCAAAATTGCATAATCATTTTATCTTATAATTCTTAAATTAATGCTGGCTTATCATACATTTAACGTTAATTCTGTTACAACAATATCGCTGTACATTTGTCTAACAATATCCATAATGCGAAATGATAGTTTTCGTCGGATAAGTACCATAGTCCCCAAAGGACGTAAGGTAGCCACAGTGCGACGGCACTCATGAGGCGAATCCTATTTTTCTTGCCAAGGGCACACCAGTCTCTCAAAAACGCCCGAGATAGGAAAATCTTATTATTTATAAAATATTAGAAAAAAGTTATGAGACACAATAAATGCCATTTTGACTATAATACAAGACAAACTATTTTATATCCATCGCCCACTTTTTTTCGCACCAAAGTCCTTAAAAATTGTGTGAACTCCTTACAATAGATGTTTACACGCCATCTTCTTAAGTTATACACTTAAACTGCTACTTCGTAAGTCTGTTCAACGAAGTTATAATGCTTAATAATGAATAAATAAATGAACAGCTGCAGATATGCTTTTTTTAAAAGTGATTTGTCTACAGATGCAATCGAAAGCTAGTAAATTTTTATAATATTCTGTGTATACAGAAAATCTTGCAAAACGAGAAATCCAACTATTTTTTTGTGTCACGTTTTATACTGCACTAAATTTTTTCAACTTGCATGAATTCATATGCTATATTATCTCTTCGTTATGAATTAAATGTACTTTGTAACTTTGGAGCTTAATTTTTCTAATCAGATGTTATACATTCCAATGAAATAAAAATACGCTTAAAAAGAAAAATTAAATTATTATTTAAGTCGTGCCAAAAATTGTTACAAGTTGGTATATTTATGTAACTCTTTTCTAAACTTAATTTTTTTTTTTTTGATCCCAAAAAACTTATAGTATAAATTATTGAGATAAATTTGTTTAGGAATTTGTAATAATTAGATAAAATAAAGAATTTTTATTTTTTCATACTAAAAACGAAAAGCTTTTTGTTTTCGAGCATACTGCTTCATTATAGATTACCAGAAAAGTAACAAATTAAACAGTGAGAAAATTTTATCGTACTAAAATTTTATTTCCAATTTGTTTCTCTTGCGAAAAGTCATATCCAAAAAAATGTCGAATAACAAAAACTCATTATAAAAATAAAAATAAAAATGATAAAAATGGAACGTATACTGAAGCTGGTCTACACTTGATCAAACCAGTACAGGTAATGCGAAGAGTGGGATACAAAAATACATGGGCTGTAGCTTGCGGCAGAAAAAGAGATAGTATTTCTAACAAGAAAGGGGATCAACGCCATCACTCCTCTGCCAAGTTATGTCAAATGTTACACTGAGAAAAGTAGTGTTAAAAAAAGTATTATATCTGTACTAAAAATTACTATATTTTTAGGAAAGCTAAGCTATACTCACCTGATGACGCAAAATTATTACGTTTCAAATAATTTTGATTATATTTTAAGTAATTTTTATTATGCAGTAGCCCTACAAAAATTATTTCACGGCATAATAAAAATTACTATGTC
>NW_019379677.1:41460-60444 GCF_000648655.2 Copidosoma floridanum
TATATATATATGTGACTTTTACTCAAGTGATAAGTTATTGCTTAAGCTAATGATCAAGTTAATGCTTGAATAGATACTTGACCAGTTGCTTCAGCATAAAAATATTTGAAAAACATTTCTTTATCGATAGTTACACTTGGAAGTTACAAGTTAATGAGGTTTGATACACGTCGAGAAACGTTTTATTGATTTGGATCTCTCAGTGTTATACATCAAAAACTTTTTTCTAACGGCTATAGGGTGATTGAGTTACGAGGCTTTGGGTTTTGTGAAGTTTGAGGATAATCCAGTTATGTAGTTACGTGGGTTAAGATGCTTAGGGATTATTTAGTTCACTTATGAGGCTACTGGTCTCAGTTTTTTAGGTTATTAAAACTTCTTACATGATGGGGTTAAACTGACTCCAGATTCAGACTTATATAGTGACTCTGAAACATGTCAGTTTCAGTATATTTAAAAAAAAATACATATTTTGTAAGAAACATCGTTGTTTTTTGGCATAAATAGTCACTAAAGTTGACATAGGGCCCTTAAGCACATAAATTTTTATATAAAAACCAAGTAAATAAACTATAATCAATCATTTGAATCTTCTCTATTTTTAACAGCCAAAGTTCTTCCTGTTATGTGAGTAGTAAATATTGATGTGAATATACCTGTAAGTGCTTGTTAGAGGTCTGGAATATTTTTTCTTCTATCGCATACTTAAGGAAATCATAAATCGGTGTGTCACAAAATGAAGAAGTTTGTTACAGTTGTAACTGGCTCTTTTCATTGCAGAATTCATAGCAGAGTTATTTTCTGATCCGTGAAACTACCCATTTTAATGTTTACACGGCATAAGTTTGACTTTTTTAAATTAATTTTTAAATACTTCCAGTCACGGCTGTCTTTCTATCAATGCAAGAGTATCACAGGTCAGAGCCATAGGTAACAATCTGCTAATGTCAGAATTGTATATGTACTAGAGCCCACTATATGGCAGAACAAAGCCAACAACTGACATGTCTCATAAAAAAGGTGGTAATATAATATTTCAGGCCAGAAGCATGTTTAAATATGTAATAGAAAATTGACTATTCTAAAATGATGATAAAAAGAAGGCACACTTACGGCAAAATCATCTACATGCACATTAAATATAACACATTATAAAAAAATTGGAATGAGACGCGAACACAATTCATTTGATAACTGGCGAAACAACTTCATATACAATATAAGTATACAATAGTCAGCTACTCATAATGTGTAGCCGTTGGCAGTTGAATTTCTACTAATTGCAAACAGTAATATTGCTAGGACATTATTGAAGGACTAATAACAAATGAAAACATTGTTTATAGAATGTTCGTACATAGTAGTGTACCATATAGACAGGTAGAATATAGTGAATAAGTAAACTCTATAAATACAGCTCAATATTATAGACTAGAATTTAAAAAACTTTGATAGGATAAAAGTATATATCTTAGTAAGAAAATGAATGTCGTAATGTTTTTTAGTACTATTCTTATTTATATTTATGTGAGCCCTTTCAGAAAAACACAGTTTTTTTTGTTACTCTTTTTATTGAAAATCTTGACGATTTCCCAGTCAAACTCAATGTCTATAATTATTCATATGTTTAAGTACTACAGGTTCTAAATTAGATTTTTGTGTGTATTCATTGACTCTCTCTTCAGCTTCTCTTTTTGTTTCATCTGCGTACTTGGCCCGACAGTTTTTAAAACTTAACTTATAAACAACTACTGTATGTTTAAGATCAAGAGTGGAATCCTTACCCAACTTTGTAAATTTATTAAAACTATTTAACACTTTAGCTGTGGCTTTCAAATTATATTGTTTGTAAAGATTATTTAATTGTAAAAATATATTTTGATTGGCAAAAGGAACTGTTATATTGTTAGGCTTAAAATAAGATGATATACACTTTCTGAACAATTGGTAATATGGTTTTCTTTATTTCTTCCTTTGATAATACAGTTAAATTAACTTGTCATAAATTTTACAGAGTAATATTCTTGAAAAGTAAACTCCTAACGATTTTTAAAGTAGATTGATGATATTTTTAATGAGGCAAGAGAATGGCTTGGTCTACTAAATTGTAAATAACACATCTTCCTAATGATATTGGCTGATTAAAATTAGAATTTAAAAAATTTCCAGAGGCTGGGGCTTAAAAAATCAGTTGGTGATAATATTATTAATTATGTCTGTAGTTACAATCTATATTACATTTAAAAAATTGATACTATCGTTATAAGAAATTCCATGGGTGAATTTTAAATCTTGACTGTATTTATTGAAACAATGTTAAACACAGTAGATATTATTGGATTTTAAGCACATAGTGGTGTCATCGACAAAGCGAAAATATAAGTTAGGGTCAATGTTTAAGTTTTGCTTTATGTAATCCAAGCAGTCGGTCTCAAGATCATCTATAACTATATCCTATTAGGGTAGCAAACTTCTGCTAATAATATTGGTTCTTAAATAAGTAATATGTATTATAAATAACAATTTGGTACATGCTCTCATCTCGTCGAATGAAATACAAAATTGATACCGTGAATTTGTCACACGTCTATTCAAACTATTTAGAAAAAAATCGCATGGTATGCATGTAAACAAGGATGTTACACAAAGAGAAACAAGAGCTTAACTTTTAGTGATTTTAAAATTTTTTTTGAACGTTACAAAATAGAGACTATTATTCATATGTAATTGTGGTACCGTAATGGCACTTTTTCTTTCTTGATATATAATTTTCGATAAAAAATGTATGGGACTATTAACTTGGGAAATAATGGGACGTAAAAGTGTTTGTTTTTGTCAACTTAAGGTGGACAGTAACATTTGGTAAGAGTTATGTTTATTTGGGTGAATTCGATATTATGAAATTTTTTGTATACATAACTACTATCGTTAAGTTTTGAAAAAAAAAACAATGTACATTTGAATGTAGTTTTTCAATAGGTTTTCATTTCAATGATTTATATGAATTTTTATCCTTTAAAAGTGTATGCATTTTTGTCAGATACACATTTTGTACATGCACAGCCTTATTACTCTTGGTGGAATCCATCACCAAAATGTTAGGATTATTTTTCACAAAATTTAAAGTTTTCTAAAATTTTTCTACCAAAAAATCCATCCTTGAGTTTCATATGCGTCTACTTGTGAATATTAGGATTTACAACATAAGTTATTTTTGAGCGTACTTCAGTTTTTGCTTGGTCACTGATATTAAGTAAGCTCAGACTAAATTCTAAGCTCTTTATCCTATCTGTATGGATGTATTTATAAAGTTTTCAACAAAGTCTGATAGATCTTTTCAGTAGGCATTGTTTCTCTTAGGATTCAGCTTATTCCGTACGATTGGATTAACTAATCTATTAAACAAACTCAGAGTACATATGGCGAAAAATTAAAAGGAAAAAAAAACAAAAAAAATGCATTTTTATAAAAAAATAATCATTAAAACGTTCAACATTCGAGACAACGTCTTCTTATTGAAGGAAAAGTTACCAGGCATCCTAGTTTCCCAGGACATGTCCTGATTTAGCATTCGTGTTCTGGAGTCTTGATTTTTTCTTATAAACACTCAAAATGTCCTGGTTTTTACAAAACAAAAATGAAAAAGAAAATTCAAAAAACTTTGCAGCTTCCAAATATGTAAATTTTTTTTGCCAACAACAATGTGTAAGCGTATTTCGAAATTATAAAAATTGGAGGAGTTTTTTTTATTTTTAAATATAGCGCTAACTGTGAGAGAAATTTTTCGTAAGTTGAATCTCAATGGACAGATGAATGCAACCGACTTTTAGTAGAAACTGTGCGTGACCTTGTGTAATGTAAACAATATTTTCTTAGTGTACAGTCAAGCATGTGATCTCTAATAAATGTTTCAATAATGTTAAATGTGCCAACGTTAGGTATACTTTTAATGCTTCATGTACAATTAATTGTAACTGAATACATAGACACAAAAATTTTTTTAAGAAAAATTATATAATCAACATTATAACATGAATTTTAAAAAATCATAAGACTGGTACAATGTGTAGACGATAATCATATATGAGTGTATGATTAGACGATTTGTATCGCGGTATACACCATCTCGTCATTGCGTAGTGGTTGAGCGTGCTTGTGTCGCAGGCAGGGTACCTCAGAGGCCGAAGTTCGAAATCAACTTCTGTGAAACTTTTTTCATAAGTCCTAAGTACTTGAAATTCATATACTGACATTAATGAATGTATATTTATTTTTAAATTTATATTTTTGATAATTTTCTATTATTTTATTATTAAAGATAAAATTTTTCTTATTTGTATCATAAAATTTAGATAAACATTGGCTACAATTGAGTCAAATATTTCAGCAGAAATCCAAGTTTGGTATTCTCTCATTGCCCATGTTTAGCTAATGTTTGGCCAATCATGAACTCACGCGAAAGTTTGACAAAAAGAATACATTTTTTTGCGGGGAACTAACTATACCCAAGACCAGCTGGATAGCGATACTCTAGCACTGTCTGAACACCTACCCCCACGACTATCTTTCATCTATCTTTCTAATTTCTCCCATTTCTATCTTTATAATTCTTTAGTGTTCACACCATCAAAACCTTTATAAATATGCAAAAATGTATAATGTAATAAGAAATTAAGATCATGAATTTTAAATTTTGAGAATAAAAGTGTTATAGTTTTGTACACACATAGAATAAAAAATGAACTAAGTTTAAAGCATGCAACGCACACTCCGGACTATCTAACTGAAAATGGCGAACGAGGTAGTAGTGGGGGTAGGTGTTCAGATACTCCTAGAGTATCACTACAGCTGGAGGTTAGAGCATGCTGCCTACATTTCTTTGCTCTGTGTCTGAGGCCCAGGTGGTAAAACTCATCTAATAACTACTTCAAATCTCTAGCAAGTAACCGCAGCGAAGACTTGGGTACCCGCATCACAAAATGAAATTTTAATACTTTCAAGTATTTTTATAGCTTAAAACAACTGTAGTTCAAGTTAAATTTTAGCATTTTCTTATTTTTCATTCTTTGAAATTCCGCTTAGCCAAATCTTTTGCATTGATGTTTGAGCTTGAATTGAAAAACAATCGACGAAGCCAAGGAAATCAAAAATTGATTTTATTACCCTTAAAAATTTACATTTTATCAGAATTATTTTTTCAGAATACTCACTTGCTTTCATCTTTAAACATGTGTGGTTCTTAGGATTTCATTTATCTTTTCAATCATGTTTTAGGATTTCTAAATCATTCGATGCCCAACCGTGCATTTCCCAATTTGTGTTTTCATTAGTTTCAATTACTTCGAATACACGTTTCTTTGCTTCTTCCATGGTGTCAGAATCATTTACACAATTGTCTGTATGAAAATTTTGAGTAACACTCTTAAAAGAATGTGGAAGAGCAACCTCAAACAATTTTGGATTTTTAATTTTAATAAACGAAGTAGTTGTTGGGGATGATGTTGCAACAAACAACACTCCCAGTATCGGGACTGAGAAGAGAAGAGACAAGAGAGTTACAAGTACAGTAAACTATTAATTTTTATCCAAATTTTTATTAAATTATAAAAAAGAAAACACTTTTCACTGGGCTTGATCTAATGGCTACTTGCATACTAGCCAAACATAGTATTTACTGATCTACGAATCATCCATGAATACAATATACCTGTTACTTCTGTTTCAGTATGGTACCAACTTGTTTTTAATTGAAGTATTAATTTTCTATCAATAAATTAACTTGTTTTTAAATACATGGTTTATTCAAATGATATCCGTATTATTTAATTATATATCTTACTAAATAATTTTTTTTAATTTTTGAAGAAATAATTTTAAGTTCCAACTTTTGTATTTAATAATGAGTATTTATTCAATTTTCATTAATTTGTTCATTCTAAAATCAACCAATAATTGTTTATACAGAGTTCTCATTTTTTTCAAAAGTTTTTCAAACAGTTGTTCGTTTTTTATATCTTTTTTCCAATAATGGTTTAATCATACGAGGATCTATTGTCATAGTAATTGATTCTTATTACGTCTTATTCTGTCATAATTTTTTCATTCGTGGGTACGTAGTTTCTTGAGTTGAGGACGTTTATCACAGTTAGTGGGGAAAAAGTTCAGAGTGGTGAGGGGAGGGCAAATTTACATATGGCAGTTATTTAGTTTATACGGATATATCGACACATACGCTTTCACGCATAGTGAAGCCCTTCTTTCTTATTTTATAAAAAAAAATTTGGTAGATCCATGTAAAAATTGTATATGTTTATTCAATAGTAATACTTTTTACCTAATAGTAGTGTTTTATCATGCAAAAAAAATTAGATGATTTCTATGGATCGTTTCCTTGTAAATACAATTTTACTTGATTCTTTCTTAAGGTTACATGTTCGATTGCCATTTCTTTTGTTGGCAAATTCAAGTCCACTGCACCAGGCTTTCGGTATTTGGAAAAAATGCTGGGATAGAAAAGAAAAATCACTGAGCACTTTGTCATGAAAAATAGAATAAGTTTTATTATAAAAGGGTGCTGTCGTCATTATTTCGCCTTCTTACCATCTTTACAAAAACTGTTGCTGTGCTTACTGACTAAAGGCTAGCAATCAACTGAACTGGCCTGATACGCCGCACCAGGTGCGTACATACTTAGTACTTACATATAAGTTCAGATGGAGCTGTATATAAGCTCTTGTTCTAACATTTTTTATTAAATTATATACATTAATAAACTATTTACATAATTTATTTTTGTTCAAAACTTTGAAAATAATGTTTTCCAGTAGTAGCTTTTTATACACTATTGAACATTTATTACATATTAATTAATGTGTTAATTTTCGAATAAATTAATTAATAACTGTTTGTACAGTTTTTTATTTAAGAAAAATTTACATGTACAAAATGTTACAGTTAATTTTATTCATAACGCATAGTTTATTATTATGTTTGCAACACATTTTATTGATAACATGTTAATCACTTATTCTTCATAATTAAACAAACATTTATTAATTAAAATGGGTTTTCATTCATTTCGAGCCCTTCTTTCAAATATAAATTCTGGTTGTTAAATACACGACCGAGAATGAGTGTGAGCGTACGTGATATGTAAAAGTACGACGATAGAAATGTTGACAGCCTATAAAGTTGTTTCAAATATAGTCTTCTTTATAATTTTTTAATTATTAATAGTATAACCGTATATCTTTATTCTAAAGAGTGTGGAAGCTCCAATAGTTGTATTACCTTTGATACGTTGCAGTGGGTTATTTAATGTATCTTTTCGTAAAAGATATTTCTACATTCATATATTATCTGCCAGAGAAGTATAACTTATATACTCCATACGTGGGTACCCAAGCACCCACTGACCACTGGTTGTTTTCAAAAACGTGTCCCCCAGCACTTAAGAAGGCGTTTAACACTATTTGGATAAGGGGTTTGATTTTAAAATTACATAACAACGAATGTGCGTATTTCAATTGTTAAAATTTATAGTGAACGTGATCACTGATAAAAAAAAACTCTTCACGTTTTTTATCGATTATAAATCTCAGAAAATTTTACCCACAGCTGATAGAGTGCAACAAGGAACTATTATCACCTCTGATTTTTAAGTTTTTAATAAATTGTAATTGATGCGACCGTCTGTGTTCTCCTTGGGAACAAAATTACTCTAATTAAAATCATTTTTTTGTTGCAGATAAATGTATTATGTATCAAGCGAAAAAAATGTTCTTAAATTATATAATAGCAGTAGAAATCTTTTTTCACAGAAAAATTAATATCTTACCTTAAAATTTCAAACTAATCGATTAAAATGCGGAAAATTATTAAGAGAACCTATAAAGAGCCAATGCCAAACTTTCCAAATAGACTGCACTAAGTTATATAGAAATAGACCGTAAAACTTATTTCACTGGTAAAACTTTGTCATGGAGCCAACACTCCAAGAATAGATTCATTCATTATTAAACTGACAAATAACTGTTTTTTTAATATTTATTATGACAGCTTGATAAATGACTTTTAATATTCTAATGACGAATGGAAAACAAAACTCTTACTCAACCATATCTAACATCAAATTTTAATACAAACAAAACTAAAAAAAATTACTGATGGAAACATCACGTACATCATTTAAAGTATATAATATGATGTACAAAGAAATTTGTTATACAAGGCAGCACTTCCTAAGCAATATACTTCAAATAATTATTTCGAGTCTGAAAGATACCAGTTTTATCATTTTGTTTTCTTTTCATGATCAAAAATTTTTACAGTACAGTAACAACGGTCCGTACAATTTTTGCAAACTCTATTTTTATTATTAAACAAGACAAGATAAGATACAAAGGTATGATATGTTGATATGATACGCATGATTAAAACCTATAAAACATAAATACAAAGTTGGTAATATTTGGATACTCATGGGTTTTTATCTGACTCGTTGCAATACTTTGCAACAAGTAAATTGATGGTTGGGTAGGAATTATCTATCACGTAAGTCATATAATTATAATTATATTATTATTGATGTATTTTAACGTATACGCTTGAAATATAGAGAAAAGAATGTTAGAAAAATTCGAATCCCCCGGGACTCGAACCTCCAACCTGTGGCACCGGAGATAGGTGTTAACCACTGAACTATGCCAACTTGTGATAGCGAATGTATCGATAGAGTTCATATGCTGTACATACGTACGTTATACAAACGATACTTGAAAAAGAAAAACTTATTAATATTGTAGTATTTACGGATATAGATACACACATTTTAAAATAACAACTGCAATTTTTTATACAAAAAAATTTATTTAAATTTTCAGTTTATACGGTTACAACCTTTAAATCCAATTTTTATAAACATACTGATTACCATTACACAGTAACACTATATAAGTTACACAACAGTTAGTTAAATCTTCTTCATTGACTTTATTCCAAAAATAATCAGTTGCATCTGAAATTTTGTATGCTTGTAAGTTTTCGTTGTAGAAGCAGTTATTGATATTTTTGGTAATCAATACGTACTTCTTACAACAAAACAAAATTGCATGTATCATTTGAAACAAAGGTTCTAAAGAAGAAAACTGAACAAGAATGGTATTTTTATTTAGGAATGTAAAATTGCTTATACCTAGAGAACCATACACACAATAGGGTTAGGCAACAAAGTATTAGTTTTATAGGAGTTGGATTCAGAAATACGAATGCTCCCGACACAATAATTTGTCAGTAAATTTAGATATGCTTACACTAACTTGTAAGATCTTGAAGTTTTTTGTGAAGAAGTGTAGTTTTAATGCAGTATTTACATTGTTGACTGCTTGCACCTCCGACGCTTGCAAACGCTCGGCTCCATTCAAAACTCGGGATACCCATATATATCTATATATATGTGTACGTACTTCTGATGGAGTCAGTACACTTAAATAAATAAAAATATGTATATATATACACACAAGTGCCCCCCCCCGTCGCGGCTTCGCCCGAGACTTACTAAATGGAACACCGTAGTGTGTTGACATGTAATGAAACGTTTTCAGTAAAAATTATACATCTAGTTCTGACACTTCTCACTACAAAAATTTTCTCATAAGAAATATATTGGTTCGGAGTCCATGCAATTTATTTGACCAAATAACAAGCTGTAAAAATTGAAAAAAATATAATTATGCTGAAAAGTACCGTGAATTCCTTATACCATAAAATAATCATTGGCCATTAGGGGCCATTGATTTGCAGTTTCTCCCATATAATTTACGAAAAGGGCTATTTTTTTAAGCTGTTAAGATTCAAAGCTCACAAAAAATTTATCTTTAAAAAATTATTTCTCTCATCTCACAACTTTTTTACCAGAGCCACAAAGTCCTGGAGCTTAATCTCGACGTTATTAATCGCAACAAAAATACAAATACATATTCTACCTATTTAAAAATCGAAAAGATTCAAGAGATTACTATGAGGGTTATAGTGAAAAGCTAATCTTTCACTTAATAAATTCTTTCGTCATTTTCTTGACGCCTTAAATTGTATTCATAAGATGCTCTTGAAGTTTTCCTTCTAATTCAACTTCTTGTAACTTTTGGCATAGTTGGGACTCTTGTGAGCCCTAAATGCTATTTTTTTCAACTTTATTAGGTTGTAATGTATTTGTTGGCAAGGTTGTTCGACGTCCAATGAACCTGAAAAGGACTGGTGAGCTTCTTAAGTAAAGTCTTTCTTGACTGAAGTTTCCAGCAAACGTGACTGCCTGGATACCTCAGGGTTTGAAGCTTTGGAGCTAGTTGTGAAGTTCTTTCCCAACGTCTCCTGGTATAACGTGGAAGACGGTGTCTAAAGCACCTTTTTTTCAGACTCAGTTGTTTTGGTTATCTAAGGTGGAAACGTTGGTTCGTGATGCTTGCCCATTGGTAACTGTCCCGTTGGCTCACGTTTATTATTTTTTCTTCATAGCAGTTAGGTTTGCCCAGCGCAGACCTTGGAGAACATCGGTGATTCCTGGTTGAATGCTTAAAGTTGAGAGGGTAATATAGGGTCGTCGGTCACTGGGGTTCCCAGCATTTGCGGCGAACAACTCTGCTCGTGACGTCTGCCAGTGAATGACTGACTTGGTTTAATGGTGGCCAGCTTTACATAGTCTTTGAGTTGACGAATCGTCTCCAGAAATCGTAGTAAAAATGTATTAGTTGGCAAGGTAATTTAAACTTAGGTGGCCCTTAAAAGAACCGATGAGATTGATGGTTAAGTAGGGAACGTTAATACTTACAATGGGCTAAAAAGGGCCGGTGGTGAAACTTGCAGCTATTTCTTATTATTATTCTTGATGATGAAGAGCCAGCTGCAGGTAGCTTGGCGCTTATCCTTTGAGTCTCTGTGTACGGAGACCGTACTGGAGAGAGGTACGCCACTGACCAGAGATTATTTCGTCTTCAGGTCGTTCCCCGGATAACCAACCATTAATCGGTAGTCAGGAAAGTGGGCGTGGAGAATACCTTTTCTGTAGATATGCCGTTGGGACGACCACTAAGGAAGCCAGGCTGCCCGTACACTTCAGGACTGTCTTTTGCTGTCTCGAATTAGAAGCAGAAAATTTTCTGACGGCACCAGGTTGGATGGTTGAATGGCCACAGAGCTCTGAAGAGCTGGAGCAGGTAGTGCTCTGGTTAGAAACGTTTCCTAGTATTCCACCGGAGACGTTGACGTTCCGAACGCCTGTTTTTCCGTGGCACTCGTTTATTTTCGGGATCCAGGATAAAAACCGATTTATTTCGCTTGCCCATGAAAGAAGAGTCTCATCGGTAGCCGGGATGCTCAGCTGCACGACGGACTCCTTTGTTCTAGGTGTAGTGCCGATGATTGACCGCGATTATTGTCTACTCGATGGGGCTTCTTATAACCACTCTTCACTATCTTTAGTTGCGAGTTGTTCCGGTTCAACCTCACAACTACTCTTTCAATAACCCGTTATATTATTTGAGAATGCTTCACCACAGAGATAAAATTGAAACTCTGAGTAGGCCGCGCGCACAGAGTTCGAAAAGGAACATCTGGGGCCACACTTTCCTCAATTCAAATGAGGTACGGGGCGATAGAACAAATAGGTTCATCGCAGATGGTAGGCCACAAAAACGTTGGTCGTTTGTCGTTGCCATGGGGCTTTTCTCGATGTTATTTTTTTCATTGTGAACTGTGAGGTTACGCTTCGGCGCAGTTCGATTTTGTCCGCCTAAACGATAACACGTTTGTTACATCAATAAATAAGTTATTTCCAATTGGTCTCTAAATTATTTTCTCCGAGTCAAATCATTCAGAACATTTGGTGCAAAAATACGGGACAATTCAATGGACTCGTGGGAAAATGAGCTGACGGAAAAGAAAAGCTCCATCTCTTGAGGCCAACAACGTCAAGCGAACTCAACCACAGAGGAATCGAGGCGCTTCAGCTGATGTCAGCGAGATTTTTGGAAACCTACGACTTCCGCGAGAGGAAATCGATCCACAGCCACCCGAGTCCCGTCCATGGCTAGAAGAACCGCAGATTATCGACTTTCAGCGATATTTAAGGGAAACAAATTTACGACCGCGATCACCCTCGCTGTCGTCGAAAGATAATCAACTTTTTTTTCCTCATCGTCTCGAAGCTATCAAAGAAGCAGTGGCGGGAAATACAGAGACGAATAATGTAACACTATAAGTTCCAGCAGCAGTGCAACATCGCGCGCTGCGTCGTCCATCACTAGAGGTGGCTGTCGAGTTGCCGCAAGCTCCGGTCCTGGCCCGTCAACCAGTGGCACCGCGTACTCGCGCGCCGCGTCGACCACCAAAAGAGTTGGCTGTCGAGCTGCTGCAAGCTCTGGCCTTGGCCCGTCAACCAGAGGCAGCGCGTACTCGCGCACCACGTCGTCCAGTAGCAGCGACAGTCATCGATAAACAACTGCAGGTGGCGAACATATATGAAGCGTTCCGTCATCCCGTAGCAGTCAATGAAGCAGTGTTGAATCAAGTAATGCGAACTGATGATGAAGAAGAAAGCGATGCTAGTAGCCTTTATTTTGAGAACAGGTTATAATTTGAACAAGCAGAAGGAAATAATTTCGGAACTGAATCGTCATCGGATGACGATGTATCAGAAGTTGATAATTATGAAAATATGCGCGAAAAACTCGACAGACTAATGCACAGCTCAAATCATGACAATACCCAATCGAGAGAAGATCCAGGGAATAGGTTAGTAAATGCAATGGAAAAAACTTTAGCAACTGCTAACAAAAATTCGTCTTTAAATAATGAAAGTGCAAAATTCATGAACAGAATGACATCAGCAAAACTTTTGCCAAAGTTCTCAGGAGATCCTCTCGATTGGGAACGTTTTAAGCAAGCATTCGAAACCTCAACCGATTTAGGAGGCTATTCTGATAAAAAAAATGTCACGCGTCTTTTTGAAGCGCTTTCCGGTGAAGCACATAACGCCACTAAGATTTTATTTTCTTTAGGTAATGCACAAGAAATTATGTCAACATTGGAAATGAGGTTCGGTATTAAAAGGTTAATCATTGATAAAATTATTACAGAAATTAAAAATCGAATCGAACGAGGCAGTTTCACGTCGAACTGAGAAAAATAGTAATCACTCTCAATCCGATCAGAAATTAATTTTGACTACAAATGTAAACAAAGGAATAAATTATGAAACGCGTAAGAGTAATAAAACTTCTGATACTAATTGTTTATGTTGCGGAAGAAATAATCATTCGATTGAGAACTGTATTGATTTTAAGAAAATTCAAATGCCACAGCGGTGGAAAATCGCAAGAGCTAATAGACTGTGTTACGGCTGTCTTGAAAGTGGTCATCCTCGTCGTGATTGTAACAAGAACTTACGATGTGGACAGTGCGGTCGCAATCATCACACCCTTCTTCATTTCGTTCCGAAAAACGTTGATTTTAAAATTGAAAATGTTCCAACTCAAAGTAGTGAACCATTTATAACCTCTGAATCGAAGGTAGATGTTTTTCACTCGGTAAATACGTCCTCTTGACTTACAGCAGGGAAATTTTTAAAAATTATTTCCGTTCCTATCTTCGCAAAAGAGAAATCGAAGAAAATTTACGCTTTATTAGATATTGCATCTCAAGCTACTTTGATCGATTCAAAGCTTGTCTCAGAATTAGAATTAAAAGGCTCAAAAATCAATAAAGCACTGAAAGTTTTAGGGGATGAGAGTGCGACCGTAATGTCAAGCGAAAAGGTGGATGTTAAAATTCAAGGTAAATCAAGTATTTTTTCGCTAAAAAACATTTTGATCATAAAAAATTTAGGACTTTTAGTTCAGACTGTCAGCGAAGACCTTACAAAGTATTGTCACAACAAGACCGGTATTTACGTTGAATCTTATAGTGAAGCCCCTGTTATGCTAATAGGACAAGATTATTGTTACTTAATACTTATTCGAGAGTATTTTGAATTTCACAATAATATGGCCGTTTCACGATGTTTATTAGGATGGACCATTCACGGTCATTCAGGTCCAGATAAAATCCGGCAAGTAAATATTGTCAATGAATGTTAACGGTCTAATTCTAAAAATGATAACTTGGAAAATTTAATCAAGTTTTATTTTGAAATAGATTTTTTCGATCTCGAAGAAAAAGAGTCAAATATCGAAAATAAAAGAGCGCTCGAAATTTTGAATGATACGTGCCAACACACAAATTCTGGATGGGTAACAGGCCTTTTGTGAAAATCTGAAAATACTTCTTTACCAGATAGTAGACCGAACGCATTTGATAAGCTGAGGAAGCTTGAAGACAAATTCGACCGTAATAGGGAATACACGGAAATGTATTATAAGAAGATGGATAGATTCATTTCAAATGGGTTTGCTGAAAAGGCTGATAGAGAAATAACGGGAGAAAGAATTTGGTACTTACCACATTTTGGGGTCAAAAATAAAAACAAACCAGGAAAAGTTAGACTCCTTTTTGATGCAGCGTCGAAAACCTCTTCTGTCAGTTTTAATGATTTATTACTTCCGGGCCCTTCTTTGTTAAAATCTTTACCAGGAGTGCTGATGCGCTTTCGCCAATATAAATTTGCTGTGAAAGCAGATATACGCGATATGTTCTTGAAAATCGCGACGCGCAGCGCTTTTTGTGGAGGGGGAAGATAGGTCGATCGAACCTCAGGAATATCTAATGTCATCTATGTTATTTGGTGCAACGAGCTCTCCTTGCACAGCTATTTATGTTAAAAATAAAAACGCAACTTTATTTAGTCAAAAATATCCAGGGACAGCGAAAAGGTTGATAAATAATTGTTACATGGATGATTTTTTAGATAGTTCTGAAACAATCGAAGAAGCGTCATCGCGAGTTAAACAAGCAATAGAAATAAACGAAAATGCAGACTGGTTAATGCACGGTTGGGCAAGTAATTCGGATGAGGTATTATTAAACGTGAATGAAAATATGGATTAAAAAAATTAAATTAAGATTGATACAAAAGAAAGCGGTGGTGAGAAGGTTTTAGGCTTAAAATGGAATAATCAAGAAGATAAATTATCATTTAACGTGAACAGTAATAAAATCGCGAACGAAATTTTGCAGGGATTTAAAAGGCCTACCAAAAGAGAATTCTTAAGCATTGTGATGTCAGTTTTTGACCCATTGAGTTTCTTAACTCCGCTCTTAATTCAATCGCGAATTTTGTTGCAAGATATTTGGCGCAGTAAAATTAAATGGGATCAACAACTACGAGACACAGAATTTTTAAAATGGAAACCATGGCTCGGTGCTTTAGAAAAAGCGAAAACTTGCGAAATAGATCGCTGTTATCAAGTAAAAGCTCATCAAGTTAAAGAAGCTGAGCTTCACATTTTTTGCGACGCAAGTTCAAAGGCCTTTGCATCCGTTGCTTATTGGCGATTTAAATTAAATAACGATTCTTATCATGTTTCTTTTATTATGGCACGCAGTAGAATAGTTCCATTACATAAAGATCAACATAAAAATTCCGTATCAATTCCTCGTTTGGAATTACAAGCGGCAGTTCTTGCGACGCAATTAGCGAAATTAATCAAAGACGACCACAATTTTAAAATTACCCGCGAATTTTTTTGGTTGGATTCGAGAATTGTTTTATTTTGGATTCGGAAAGATCCACATAAATTTGAAAGTTACGTATCAAATCGATTAAACAAAATTCGAAAAAATTCAAAAATTGATGATTGGTTGTGGATAGGGTCTAAGGATAATCCGGCGGACGACGGAACTAGGTGTGTATTTGGTGCACTAGAGAAAAACAGTAGGTGGTTATTGGGGCCTGAATTTTTACGAAAACCCGAGCAGGATTGGCCAAAGGGTGATTTTAAGTCAATTCAATGCGAGGATAAGATCGAATATTTAGTAACTAATTATATGGTTGCTACAACACTAATTTCCGAACCTTCACTGATTGATTTTTCACGCTTTTCTTCTTTAGAACGCCTACTTAATTCGGTTTCGATGATTTTTCAAGCGTTGTCAATATTTTTTAAGGACGTTAAACTGTGGAAATTGAAAAGTAAAGATTCACTTGGTCTTTGAGCAAGGGCAGAGTTATTGTGTATAAAAATTAGTCAAGCAAAATCGCTTAGAAATTAAATAAATTGTTTAAAGAAAAACGAATTTGTTTTCAAAAACAGCAGAATTTTGAATTTAGTCGTACTTAGATAATCAAGGTCTATTACGCGCAAAAGGTCGACTTGAAAATTTAAAAGATACCAGCGAAACTAATAAATTGCCAGTCATTCTAGATGCTAAAGAGGTATTACCATAATTAATAATTTAATATTTTCACGAGAAATATTATCATGGAAGTCACGAAACTGTCGTTAATGAATTACGTCAAACATTTTGGATAATTGGCTTGAGGCGCTGTTTAAGAAATATCGTGAATAAATGTATAATATGCAGAATGTTAAGGGGAACACCCGCGAATCCAAGAATGGCAGCGCTGCCATCAGCTAGACTCGAAAGTCGCGTTCTTCCATTTACTCATTGTGGCCTGGATTATTTTGGACCTATAGAAGTTAAGATCGGAAGAAGACGCGAAAAACGGTGGGGTGCGTTATTTGCTTGTATGTCGACACGTGCTATTCATATCGAACTTGCAAATAGTCTGAGCACTGACTCAGATATTATGGCTCTAAGGCGCTTTTCTGCACGTCGACGCACTCCAAGTGTTATTTACTGTGATAACGGAAGTAGTTTCAAAGGTATGAGTAAAGAAATCCAGAAAGCATTACAAGAATTAAACCGTAAAGTAATCAAACGTTTTGCTGATAAAAAACAAATAAGTTGGAAATTCAATCCCCCGACTGCATCGCAAATGGGGGGTGCTTGGGAACGGCTTATTCGATCGGTTAAATCAGCCTTCAGTGTTGTTTTAAAAGATCTCGTACCTAGTGAGGAAGTTTTACGAACGGTACTGATAGAAATCGAGCATTGTGTAAACTCTCGGCCTCTCACACATGTATCCGTAGATCCTCGAGACGAAGAGGCCTTAACTCCAAATCACTTTCTACTAGGAACATCCTCTGGGTTAATTCGAATTAGTAAATTTGAGACTGAGAAATTCTGTACGCGCAAGCAAAGGCTTTTAGCACAACATTATACAGATTTATTCTGGAAAAGATGGCTGCGTGAATATTTGCCGACCTTGATGACTCGTAAAAAGTGGCATGAAAAAGAAGCGCCTTTGAAAGAAAACGACCTAGTTTTAATTCTTAATAAAAATGTAAATCGTAATTGTTGGAATAAGGGAGTTGTAACGCGAGTATTTTGAGGTTCAGATGACCAAGTACGAGTTGTGGAAGTTCGAACTTCAAATGGATTATTCTTAAGACCAAGCAGAAAACTAGTTAAGTTTGCGTGAGTTGTACTAAACTTCCAGTTTTGTTCGGCGGGGGAGAATGTTCCGATTCAACCTCACAACTACTCTTTCAATAACCCGTTATATTATTTGAGAATGCTTCGCCACAGAGATAAAATTGAAGCTCTGAGTAGGCCGCGCGCACAGAGTTCGAAAAGGAACATCTGGGGCCGCACTTTCCTCAATTCGAATAAGGCACGGGGCGATAGAACAAATAGGTTCATCGCGGACGGTAGGCCATAGAAGCGTTCGTCGTTTGTCGTTGCCATGGGGCTTTTCTCGATGTTATTTTTTTCATTGCGAACTGTGAGGTTACGCTTCGGGGCAGTTCGATTTTGTCCACCTAAACGATAACACGTTTGTTACATCAATAAATAAGTTATTTCCAATTGGTCTCTAAATTATTTTCCCCGAGTCAAATCATTCAGAACACGGGTGGCTTGAATTTTACCTAGATGCTACCTAGCAGATCCTATGGACTCACCGCGTACGCGAATATGTGTCGGCATTTAGGTGTTTGAAACCGCGTTATACGCGACTCACCGCGCACGCGACTATCTTTTGCATTTCATTGTTTGAAACCGTCCACGCGACTCACCGCGTACGCGACTACGTGTCGGCATAGAGGTGTTTGAAACCACGTACGCGACTATATTTGGAAATTAAAATGAATGTTTAAATCACAAAAATACCAGTTAGAAAGCCTCTTAAACAAATTTAAAAATTAACATTTTTAGTAAAAAACATGTATGGAAAGTCTGAGCTTCTATATAATTACAAAAGAACCGCACTGGTCTTTAACATGATATGAATCAATTTTTGTAACTGATGGAAAATATATTACATCTGGATTATATGTTATTTTTAGTTATTGTCCATCATTTACGGCTTCGTCCAGAGATACAGTCAAAATACAACATTATTACACTGTAATATGTATATACAACAACGCAATAGTCGTCTGTAATATTTGCATAATGAAACATTTTATTGTTACAGTAAAAGGTGGTACAGTATTATTCAATTTTTTTTAAATAATATACTATTTCTGCATTACGCACTAGTAGTATTGTTTGGCCGTGAAATATTCCATTGCCATTTCTGTGCATATTTTGCAGCAAGACCCTATCAATTTATTCGTAAGTTTATCTTCCATTTCTTCACTACGTTTTAATTCTGTATTGATGTAAGAGCGTATTTTCTCCATTGTTTTATTGAAACTATCGACCAGAAACTTGTCAGATCTGGTCAAATAGTATGTTTTTGCAAGTTTTGCACATTCATCACAGCAAGATCCATGTAACTTTTCAGTCATCTTCTGTTCTAGAGAACGTTTCAATTCCTTGTTAAAAATACTATGTATTTTTGCTAGGCTTTCCTCGTAAGTATATAAGAAATACTGTCCATTGTGTTCTATAAAAAATAAAATACTTATCAAATAAAATATAAAATTGTTTTCAATAAAGTTCAAATGTATTTCGTTCAGCGTACTGCGATGTAATAAACTATAGTAT
>NW_019379677.1:69260-83068 GCF_000648655.2 Copidosoma floridanum
TATATATATATGGGGTAAGTAAATTTTACGGTTTTTACTGAGAGATCAATACTTCTGTTTATACCCCAGTAGTCAAGTTTCCTCTAGTAGATAGGAAACGCTTATATATAGCGAGAAAAAAAGGTAGTCATCGTAGGCTGTGCTTACAAGCCCTCAGAGAGCTAAATAGGAAATATCTACCTAGAGATAACTCAAGTTGCTTTCACCTTGGCTATATATCTGTTTGACCACAGAAGCATCTATTTGAGAAAGGCACAAGAATTCAAATTTAAAAATTTCGGGATTCAATTATCCACAAAAAATTAGTAGCGTAAAATATATTAAGTGTTTCGTATGCATTTAAAGGCGACTTCTTTATTTGAAAATATTGTTAGTTCTTAAATAAATATTTCATTTCAATTAAGTGTGCACTTATATAAAAAAAAAATCTTTTTTCTTTCAGGTAATTGCAAGTTTCATACAAATACTTAAAATTTTAGATTGATTACAAATTTAATTCACAAAATATTTCATTTAAGTTAATTATTTGAAGATACATTAGTTTTGACCGACGACTGATAATTAAAGTAAAAAGGTATTTAGACCGTGCGACAGTTTGAAAGAGCGCCACCACTGGTGACAGTGGAGTCACTAGACCAGAGATAATGCATGGAAGTAAATGACTATTTCTCATTAATAATTTAATCTTATAAATTTATCGAGTAAGAAGACGTTCATACAACAATCACAAAAAATATGTAACCTCAAAGTGGACAGAAAAAAAATAATAAATTAGATAATGAAAAATTTATTATCACTTGGGTAAATGTCTTCTAACTCGATAAAAAACCAAGCCGAATAAGGGGGGGTAAAACTGCCTTAGCTCTAAAAAATCTGAAAAATTCATGTATGTAGTGTACTGTAAAAAAATTTTTGAAAATTTTTCCAGACCCCAATCCACTCATGGGTTCGCTATAGGCCCCAAATGTTGAATTTCGGTTTTTTAAAGACATCTCCACCATTTCTTAACCGATCCAAAAAATTCTTATTGGAAATTAAAGACAAAAATAATTCAGATTAACTGAATTTTTTTCAAAATTTTTGGTGCCAAATTCAAATTTTGGGAAACGTTCGAAATTTTCAAAATGGCGTACTTCCGAGAGTTTTATCGGTATAGACTTGAAGAAAACTTATTTATTGTATTATATTATATTGCTATGAATTTTTCCACATTTTTTGAGACTTGGTAACCTGGATAAAAAAAATTAAAAACCGTTTTTTTATCCANACAAAGTTAAAGATCATGTGGAAAAATAATTACCAACCGAATTAGTTAAACTTATGATACTTTGGCATATAGCATTATGTTATCTCATTAAAGCTTTTTACTTTTAAGAACGCATTAACTTTTAAACTTTTCAGAAAGTTCTCAGAAGCAAATAAAACTACAAAAAAATTAATCAAAATTTATTATATCATTTTTTTTATTAAGACAAACCTAAAATATGTCTTACATAGTTAAAAAAAAAGTTTTATTTTTCATTGAAATGATGACTAATTATATCTGATAATATATTTTTATTTAACTAATTATACATCTAATTTTCTAAATAAAAGTGTACTCAAAATATAGATGTAAATGATTGAAGAACATTTTCTAATATTCGTTACTGTCATTATTAATTACTGGTATTACATCATGTTGAAGAAAAATTTGTGATAGTTTTTCAGCTGGTTTAATTATTTAAGACTGTTATCTTGCATATGCTAAGTAGTAAATAATTGATGCCACGTAACAACAACAGCAGATTGTTCTCATGCCGTTTGCACACTCACAGCAGTATCTCTGTATTGCACTGTATACAATAGTATGTGGTATGTAGTTAATAGAGCAATTGTATGTCTTCTTGGAGATGTGTCGCGATCGAACTTTAAACTTGACAATTGTAGGTGTCTCTTTTAAGTATTCTATATTAATTTCCTTATTTTCATCTATGATTTCTGCCAGATATGATACTGCTTGGTTTAACTGGATAGTTCCTGTAAATAACATTTCTAAATCTCTTTCAGTCATTTCTGGAAAATCTTCAAAATCACAAGACTGCAATTTTAAAAATTCACTTTTTCTACGGCTCCATCTTCCTAATTCTGCTTTCTCAGCTAACGTATTTTCTTTGTTTTTGTGACATTCTACTTGCGATAACACTTTACTTTTGATTGATGTATGTGTATGAAATCTTTTACCAAATAAGTTATTTAAAAAACCAACTATTTCATAGTAAGTTTCTGCATCAGGAAGCATTTTATTATCAAACTGATTATGGAAAAACTTTTACTTCTGACTTATTACATCATGTACTACTTCTACTATCCATCGAAACATGTTTACTAATCGAGAATAATTTGCTTCAGCTGTCGTAAGTTGTTTCCTTTGGCCTCCTAGCAATGACATCAAAACATTGAAGCCTTTTTATTTTAAATGATTTATAACATCTCGAAAGCCGCGATCTAAAATTAAAATATCACCCTTTTGCAATAAGTTCTTAAGACTTTCATTGTTTTCCATTTCACTTCTAAGAATGTCAGCATCATTTTTATTCACTAAAAAAGGTCCAAGCATGTCAAGAATATATCCATCTATCGTACAGATTGTAAAAGGCTTGACAACATGAGTTTTTTTTACGGAATACGATTTCCTTATCTACTTACAAGGCGATTTATCAAGGCGATTTATCGCTATTTATTGCCATGTATGGAGTGTCCAGTCGAAGATTTTATCAGAGGCACAGTAATTCATATCTTTTTTTTTTATAGACATCTTAAACAGTTTCTTTACATTTTTATTTGTTTCTTTAAATATTAAGAACTTCGTTCTTAGATTTAAAAATAGCAAGTAACCTATAGAGTAATCGTATATTTCAATAGTTATCAAAGTAAAAAACCGATAAATTCCACTAAAACAAGCCTTATCAGCCTCAAAACTATGAGATACCTCATGGAATCGGTAATTACTTTGTAATGCATAAACTGTCATTTACCCTTTGAAACATTAGAGTAATAGATAATGCCTCTTGGTAATACATAAAGCTTAAAAAATTTCTATACTCATCAGGAACTTGTTTTTTTTTAATATGTTTATTTCAATTATTTGTGTCAATAATTACATTTAAATTAGGTAAACGATATATCACTGATACAACATTAAAGTATAAGTAAATTGTTTTTGAAAAATTATTAAGCTGGACATTCCTTTTAACTTTCCAAGACTATATTTTTTCCTTTTTTTCCAACGCGGCCAAGAAACTATCCTTCTAATAGATTCATCGAAATGAACGTACCTTTGATAAATTGGTAGTCTTTATATATATATGAGCTGTTTTACCTACTTTTTTACAATGATCAAGCTTGGTCTAAAATAAAAACGTCTAGTAATTTTAGAAAACGGTCTGATAAAATTAGTGAAAATCAACTTTTTGAAACTGATTTTTACCACAGATAAAAAAAAACATTGAGGTAAAAAATAAATTTAACCTTAAAAATAAGTTAGTGTAATGTTAAATTATACTTGTTATCGATGCTTTAGAATCGTATGTATGATTTCTTTAACTACCACAATCAGAATTTTTCCTCATTCTTAAAATAGCTTAATAATTAAATAATTATATTCTATTGCGTTAAACGTCACATAACCAAAACAACATTAAAGTTTTACCGATGAAACACTGTTAAGTGTAAGCAACAAATCGTACGTTATTTATTGTCCTAGATTTATCCTTTCACTGACCAAAAAACATAAGATTTGTTAACTTGTTGTACTTAACTAATAAATATATTTTTTATTAATTCTTAAAAATCCAAGGGTAAGATATTTTAATTATTTGTGTCAACAACTAAATTTTAATTCAAGCTTTATGTTACTGATAAAACACTAAAGTATGGGTAAAATGTTTCTGGGAATTCATTAGGCTTGACATTCTTTTTAATTTACCAAGACTACATTTTTTCCACTTTTTTCAAACGCAGCCAAGAAACTATCCTCTTAAAAGGTTCATTGAAATGAGAGTACTTAAATATTTGGTAGTCTTTTCTAAAAAAGCTAGTTTACGTATTTTTCGACAACAATCAAGCTTTGTCCAAAACAGAAATGTCTAGGTATTTTTAAAAATGATAAAAAAATAAACGAATAATCTGTTTTTTAACACTAAATTTGACTAACAAAAAAAAAAAAAAAAATTTGAAGTCAAAAATAAATTTAAACAAAAAAAATTAGTAAATTTAATGTTGAATTATACTTCCTACAAGTAATTTAGAATCTTGCATATGATGTGTCTTGTACTACAAAAAGCAGAATCGTCTCTAATTCTTGAAATAGCTAAACATTGAAAAAATTATATTCCATTGTGTTAAACGTCATGTAACTAAAACAACGTGGAAGTATGACTTATAAAACACTGTTTAGTCCGAATAACAGCCAATTTCGACATTTATAACTCAAATAGTTGTTACAGTATTTTTTTCATATAAAACAAAAAATGTGCACAAGAACACAATCTAAATATTCATACTAGAGAAAATGAAATTAGTTGTGTCTCTAATTTCAATTTAATTAGTAAAAAAAAAATTTTTCAAATAGAACTTTTTCTTTCAAATGGATCTTTTTCTGGAATCTTTAAAATAGTATATGTCTTTGTTTTAATTACTTGTGTCAGTAACTACATTTTAATTCTTCAAATATTATGTTACTAATAAAACATTACAGTATAAGTAAGTAAATTGTTTCTGGAAATATACTAAGCTTGACATTCTTTCTAACTTACCAAGACTACATTTTTTTCATTTTTTTTTCAATATAGCCAAGAAACTATCTTCTCAATAGATTTTTCGAAATAAGAGTACCTTTAATATTTGGTAGTCTTCACTATATGAGCTGTTTTACGTATTTTTTTTGCAACGATCAAACTTTGTCCAAAACAGGAATGTCTAGGTATTTTTAAAAATGATATGAAAAAATAAACGAATAATCTATTTCTTAACACCAATTTTGAAAACTAACAAAAAAAAAACAAACAAAAAAAATTAAGGTAGAAAATAAATTTAAACATAAAAATTCGTAAATTAAATGTTAAATTATACTTTCTTCAAGTAATTTGAAATCTTGCTTATGATGTGTCTTATACTACAACAATCAGAATTTTTCCTGAATCTTCAAATAGCTGAACATTTGAATAGTTATATGTATTTTATTTTGTAAACTTTATATAACTAAAACAACATAAAAGTATTATAGATAAAATACTGTAAAATCGAAATAACAGCTACCCAGTAAAAAATCCAATCATAAAATTACTACTCTTCTTGTGAAAAATTACGTCACGCCACAATGTTAAAATACAAGTGACTAGTATTCTTACTATATATGTAGTAAATATTATTATTGCCGTTGTAATTTTACTGTGCTCAACATAGGAAATAAAAGTACCTATGCTGGACGTTCTTATTGTACGACATCTGATAGTAATGTACATTACTATGGGCGTAGTATAGTTACTGTTACTCTTAGTAATATTGCGATTAGCATAGTAACTTGACTATCTGCGATAGTAAGTGAACTTAGAATTTTTTGATCGAGTGCAAGTTTCACTGGAAAAGTAAGTAAATTGCAATGAAGAGAGATGCAAGTGAGACAACGAGTCACAGATAAAGTGGTGTACTTGTTATTTTAGTTGGGAAGGAGATAACACTCACAATATCAAGGCATACTATTTATTTATTTATATTTTTAAGTGTGAAAATCACAGCGCATCTTCAAATGTTGAGGTTAGAAAAAAGTAAACAATGTGATTTCTAGCTTGATGTTAAGTAAATCTTGTAAAAAATTAAAATTTATGATTTGCATTACAATTGGTTCATTCACTTTTATTTCTCTGTCTTTTAGGCATAGAGTAAGCAATAAATCATTTCCCCAAAAATTTTAGTACATTACTAATATATATACTACACCTGAAAGTACAGGATTACTATGATCATGGTATAATTACTACTACAATTGAATCTGCGCCATCTATGTGCTTTGTAAACTTACTACGCCGTCAGAAATCTTACAATTGCATTAGTAAAAATACAACTACATTAGCCTTCCCCTACCATTTCTACATTACAAGTGACGTAGTAAATTTATAATTATCACTGAAATTTTACTTCTGCAACTAAAATAATACTACGCTGAGCATAGGTATTATTATTTCCTATGCTGAGCGTAGTAATTTTACGATTGGATTTTTTACTGTGTATGTTCGACATTTATAACTCTAATAGATGTGCCACTAATCCTTTGATAAAAAACAAATGTTTTGCACAAAAAAATGATCTAAATACTCATAATAGAGAGCTAAATTAGTTGTGTCTCTAATTTCTATTCATTAAACAAACAAAAATCTCAATTAGACCTTTTTCTTAAATATTGAAAATCGTATATGTCTTATATGCTAATTCATTGATAATCAATTAATCCTAGTAAAATGTTAAGCTTTCATTTCTTATGTATTCATCAGAGGTACAGCACTTTCATTTTTTTTCTTATAGATATCTTCAACAGTTTTTTTATATTTTAATTTGCTTCTTTGAATATTAAAAACTTTATTCATAGATTTTAAAATAGCAAATTACTTATTGCGTTATCTTATATTTTAATAATTTTAAATGTAAAAAACAGATGAATTCCACTAAAATTAGCCTGATAAGCCTCAATTTATAAAATACCTAATCGTATCAGGAGTTACTTTGTAGTCCATTAACTGTCATTTAACCTTTGAAACATTAGAGTAATAGATAACACTTCTTAGTAATACATAAAGCTTAAAAAATGTATGTACTTGTCGTATACTCATTATTTTTGATTACTATTTATTTCAATTATTTGTGTCAATAATTACATTCTAATTAGGTAAACGATATGTCACTGATACGACATTAAAGTATAGGTCAATTGTTTTTGAAAATTCATTAATCTTGACATTCTTTCTAACTTGCCGAGACTATATTTATTAATTTTTTTTCAACACAGCCAAGAAACTATTTTTTAAATAGATTCATCGAAATGTAAGTACCAGGTACTTAGTACCTTCGGTATAAGGTAGTCTTACTATTGGAAAGGTGCATGTCATGCAGCGCCACTCTTGGTGTCAAAATCGTGCAACCGTGGGTACCCACATTATACGTCAACAGCATACACCGATGGACACTTTTAGAAATAATTAATTGATTAGAAAAAAATTAGTGTATTTATTCATCTGATCATGGATGTTATCATAAAAACAGGCTTTAGGAATATAACACACTCGACTTGTTTTAACTCTGAAGCCTTAAAAAAAGGTTAACAGTTGGTTGAAAGTAGTCATGTGTGCAATGTTACAGAATTTCATAGTGATGGAGTTAGCAATTTGACAAGTGCCGTCGTAATAAGGCAGACCTCGATCGGTAACTTCAGCTCCGTACAAAGTTAACCTCCATGAACGTTTCATTCAGATTATTTTTAAAATTGTCTAAGTTGCAATGCACATGAAAATTACCTTTATTTACAATTGGATAATCATCGAAATTTATGTAATTTTACTCCATCTGCCTTTGCGCTTTGATACACTGAACAACATAGCACTTTCTTACACCCATATTTCATAAGCGTTTCAATAATATAAATCACAATGATCATGTATGATTTCGCGTGATTATCTGTCTTTTTGCCGTCTGCTTCTGAGAGTGTGCTCTGGATCAAAAACTAACGAGGTTTCATTAATATATTGTTACATTCAAACATTTTACAACCGTTTTTGGCACCACATAGTCCATTTTTTTACATTTGTGTAACTGCAATTTTATAATATTGATACCATTTATGCATACGTGACGATAGCATCTGTAAATTTGACGAAATACTGTTATTCTTTCCTTAATTAAGCAAAAATGACTAATTTGGTACCCCAGGTTTCCTGTTTTTGCCACTACGCACGCTGGCGTCGACTCATCTATCCCCTCCCATCACTTGCACCTGGCCAATATGCACTGTTTAACGTATTTTTTTACAACTATTAACCTTTGTCTAAAATGGAAGCGTTTAGGTATTAAAAAAAATGGTGTGATAAAATAATCAAAAATTAACTTCTTGACACTGATTTCTACTACTAAGAAAAAAACGAGAAAAATTAAGATAAAAAATAAATTTAGAAATTAAAAATAGTAAATTAAATGTTGAATTCTAATTCTTAGAAGTAATCAGTAACTTATTTTTAAGATGTCTTGTACTACAACAAACAGAATCTTCTTTGATTTTTGAAACAGCTAAATATTAGAAAAATTATATTTCTTTGCGTTGAACGTCATGTCCTTGCAACAACATTAAAGTAATCTTACCTATAAAACACTGTAAAGTGTATGTAACAAATTAAAAATGATTTACTATCCTAAATTTATTTTTTTTCTGTCCAAAAAAACATTAGTTTCGTTATTTCTTCGTACAAAACTAATGAATCTATTTTTTATTAATTTCTAAAAATTCAACTCATAGCTATGTTCGATATTTATAACTTCAGTAGTTGTTACACCAATTTTTCATAACAAACAATAGTTTTTCACAAAGAGATGATCTCAATATTTATGATAGAGTTAAAAAATGTCGTAGGGTCTCTTGTTTTTTTTCACTGATCAAAAAAAAAAATTTCACATGGAACATTTTCTGAAAGATTGAAAATAGCATAGGTCTTGTATACTCATATATACATTGATAGTCAACGATTATTAAAAAATAATGAGCTGTAATTTATTATTAAGAGGATGAGGCAAATTGCATTATTAACAGTACTTTTGCTATCTTTTTCTAGGAATCTTTAACAGTTTTTTTCTATTTAAATTTGTTTTTCAGAATCTTGAACACTGTGAACTTAAATTTTGTAATAGCAAATAACTTATAGAGTTATCATCTATAAAAATAATTCGAAACGTTAAAAGTCAGGTGTGTTCATTTAAAACCAGTTTTATCTGCCTTGATTTTTAAAATACTTAATCGTATCAGTTATTACTTTATAATGCGTCAAATTTAATTCAACCACTAAAACATACCAGTGATGGTAAATACTTCTTTGTAATACATTAAGCTTGAAATATTTATGTACTTATCGGGAACTAATCATTTTTGTTTTTTATTTATTTTCATTATTTGTGTCAATAATTACATTTAAATTCTTCAAACGTTATGTTATTGATAAAACATAAATGTATAGGTAAGCTGTTTTTGTAAATTTATTAAGCTTGACATTTTTTCTAGTTTATCGAGACTACATTTTTTCCATTTTTTTCCAACGTAGCCAAGAAACTTAATATCCTCTTAATAGATTCTTCGAAATGTGAGTACCTTCCATATTTGGTAGTCTTAACTGAATAAGCTGTTTTACGTATTTTTTTACAACAATAAAGTTTCGTCTGAATTAGAAGCGTCTGGCCATTTTCAAAACTCGTCTGATAAAACAAACGTCAATCAACTTCTCAACACTGATTTTTACTTCTAACAAAAAAAAAAAAAAAAAAAAAAAAAGGGGGAGACAATAAATTTAATTTTAAATTGTACTTTTCATAAGTAATTAAGAACCTTGTTTATGATATCTTACTAATATATTAAGCAAAGTTGCTAAAACCATTGTAATCGCTAACCGCGAAAACTATTGAACCGATTTTATCAAAATAAAGGTAAATTGTCTGAGGAAATTCATTAAGCTTGACATTCTTTCTAACTTACCGAGACAACATTTTTACCATTTTTTTCCAACGCAACCAAGAAAATATCCTTCTTATAGACTTATCAGAATGCAAGTTCTTTTAATATTCAGTAGTCTTAACTAATTAAGCTATTTTACATATATTTTTACAACAATCAAGGTTTGTCCAAAATAAACATGTCTAGGTATTTAAAAAAATGATATAATAAAATAAACAAATATCAATTTCTTGAAACTGATTTTGACTACTAGCAAAAAAACGGAGAAAAATTGAGATAGAAAATAAATTTGTTGCAGTACGAGTACTAAACAGTATTCTAATACGAGTGTCATACAAAATTTATGTTGCGCAAAAAAAAGAACTCTACCATTTTTATGTTTTCATTTCAGAATTTTTCAAGGCCACAGATTCATTAGAAAGAATACTATTCATTACCAGTGTATAAAGGCTTCATAAATTTCTTACGTTAAAATATGACCTCAACACATCAAACTTACGTAGCTTTTTTGTTATGTTAAAAGGTATTTTTATGGGGATGAGTCTTTTAGAAGATAATTTACAATGTGTCTCATCCTAGAACAAGCAAAATTTTCCCTGACTTTTGAAATAGCTAAACATTAGAATGGTTTTATTTCATTGCGTTAAACATCATACAACTAAAATAACATAAAAGTATGGTCAATAAAACACTGTAAAGTCGAACTAACAGGTATGTTCGACATTAATAACTTAAATAGTTGTTACATTAATTTTTTGGTAAAAAACAAAAGTTTTGCACAAAGAAATAATCTAAATATTCATGATAATAAAAATAAAATTAGTTGTGTCTTTAATTCCTATTCACTGAGCATAGGAAAAAAATTTCAAATAGATCCTTTTCTTGAATATTAAAAATAGTGTATTTCTTGTATACTTATTTGTTGTTAGTCAATTATTCTCATTCAGATGTTGTGCTTTCATTTCTCATATATTTATCAGAGGTACAGTACTTTCGTTTTTTTTTTCTTTTTTTTTTTTTAGACATCTTAAACAGTTTTTTTATACTTCAATTTGTTTCTCAGAATCTTAAAAACTTTAATTTTTAATTTTAAAATAGCAAACGTCTTATAGCGTAATGCTATATTTTAACAATTCCAAACGTAAAAAGTCAGATAAATTCCACTAAAACCAGCCTTATCAGCCTCAATTTGTGAAATACCGAAGCGTAACAATAATAACTTTGTATTGTATGAACTGTCATTTAATCTTCAAAACAATAGAGTGATAGCGTATATTTCTGAGTAATACATTAAGCTTGAAATATTAATGTACCTACCAGAAATTTTTATTTATTTTTTTTTTTTCTATTAACTGTGTCAATAATTACATTTTAATCTGTAAAATAATACCGCACAATAAAACATTGAAGTATACGTAAATTGCTTCTGGAAATACATTTAGCTTGATATTCTTTCTAACTTACCGAGAAAACATTTTTTCCATTTTTTCCTAACGCAGCCGAGAAACTCTCCTTTTAATCGATTCATCAAAATGAAAGTACCATCGACATTTAGCAGTTTTTACTGAATAAGCTGTTTTACGTATTTCTTTACAACGATCAAGCTACGTCCAAAATGAAAACGTCTAGATATTTAAAAAAAAGAACTGATAACATAAACAAAAATCAACTTCTTGACACTAATTTTGACTACCAACAAAAAAAAGAGAAAAATTCAAGTAGAAAATAAATTTAAACATCAAAATTAGTAAATTGAATGTTGAATTATACTTTTTATAGGTCATTTAGAATCTTATTTATGACATGTCTTCCACTACAACAAGCAGAATTTTTTCTTATTCTTGAAATAACTTAGAATTTAAATAATTATATTTTATTGCATTACACGTCATACAACTAAAGTAACACATCAGTATTATCCATAAAACACTGTATAAATCAAATAACAGCTATGTTCGACATTCATACCTCAAATAAATGTTACACTAATTTTTTGATAAAAAAAGAAAGTTTCGCACAAAGAAATGATCTAAATATTTTTGATAAAAAAAAATTAGTTCTGTCTTTAATTTCTATTCACAAAGCAAAAAAAAAATTTTCAACTGAACCATTTTTTTAAATATTAAATACTGTATAAGTCTTATATGCTTATTCATTGATAGTCAATCATTCTTAATCAAATGTTAAGCTATAACTTCTGTATTTATCAGAGGTACAGTACTTTGTTTTTCTTTCTTATAGACATCTTACACAGTTTTTTCATATTTTAATTTGTTTCTTTGAATATTATAAACTTCGGTCTTTAATTTCAAAGTAGCGAGTTACTTACGGCAGAATCATGTAATTTATTAATTTCAAACGTAAATTAACAGTTAAATTCCACTAAAACCACCTTTGTCAACCTCAAACTATGAAATACCTAATCGTATAAGTAATTACTTTGTAATGTATTAACTGTTAATTAACCTTTCAAACATAACAGTCATAGTTAATACTTCTAAATAATACATTAAGCTTAAAATGTTGATGTACTTATCAGGAACTTGTGATTTTCGTTTTTTATTTATTTATATTATTTGTTTTAATAGTAACATTTTAATTAGGTAAACGATATGTCACTGATAAAACATTAAAGTACAGGTTAATTGTTCTTTGGAAATTCATTAAGCTTGACATTCTTTCCATCTTACCGAGACTATATTATTTAGAGAAAAAGAAATGATCACAAAGAAATGATCTAAATATTCCTTATGGAAAAAATAAAATTAGTTGTGTCTGTAATTTATATTCATTAAGCAAAAAAAAATTTTCTAACGGATCTATTCCTTAACTTTGAAAAATAATACATGTTGTATGTACTTATTTAATGATAGTCAATTATTCTCATAAATGTTGAGCTTTAACTTTTTATGTATTTATCAGAGGTACAGTACTTTCGTTTTTTTTTTTTTTTTATACACATCTTCAACAGTTTGTTTACATTTCAATTTGTTTCTCAAAGCCCTAAACACTTTCTTTGTAATTTATAAAATAGCAAATGATTTATGGCGTAATCCTATATTTCAAGAATTTATAACGTAAAAAGTCAGATAAACTTCACTAAAACTAGCCTTATCAGCTTTAAATTATGAAGTATCTAATCGTAACAGTAGTTACTTCGTAATGCATAAACTGTCATTTAACTTTTAAAACATTTGACATGCAGATAGTCAATAGTTTTTAGTAATACATTAAGTTTGAAATATTTATATTCTTATCGGAAATTTAGTATTTTTGGTTATTATTCATTTTTATTATGTGTGTCAATAATAACCCGAACAGAAATCTATTGAGGATACCTCCTTAGTTTGTGAGGACCTCTATAGGTATCCTACAGCGGACCTACTGAGGCAAAGTAACGTGGCGTACAGTTGGTCCACTTTAGGTATCCTAAATAACCGTATACATAACCAAACTTGAAGCATTTTTCCAGTCAATAAATATATGTATGAATTCAATAAAAGCGAGGGACAGAAATAGAGTTAATCTGTCAGAGTAAGAGAGCTGCTAGATTCAGTGAACAAATTATGATGACAGTGTAAATTATTGATTAAATGAGATATTTTGTGTCTCAAAAGTACTTAAATTGCTTATATTTTTAATACTTAACGTAGTTATTTAACATATAAGTATATATTAAGTATTGAAAGTATAAGCAATGTCAGTACTTTTGAGGTGCAATATCTCAAAACTATACACAATCAGCTTAAGTATAATGCCAAAAGTTTACATTTTTCATCACTCTGCACATTTCTGTTAAATAATGATTATAATTACGGCGTTAAAGTAGTCGTAATTTCTTTAATTTTTGTACAGCACGTAAGAGTCATTTAAACAAGTATACATTTTTTGCACCAATTTATTTTTTTTCTATAAGAAAACACCTGTAGGTGTAATAGTGTATTTCATTATAATTCTATCTCACTCTCTCACATTGAATATATACATATATTGTAACTCTAGAGATTCTTCAAGTTTGCTTAGGTACACAGTTCTTTAGGATACCTAAAGAGGACCAACTGTACGC
>NW_019379677.1:83510-99477 GCF_000648655.2 Copidosoma floridanum
AAAAAGTTTCATAAATAGGGACATAAAATGAAACAATAGGTACAACGTTTTATAATTATGTACATTTTGGTCTTATAATCTTTTTACAAAACAAAGTATTTTAACAACTAAGAACCATACTTAAAAATTAAAAAAATAATGGTAAATTAATAGCGCACCAGCTAATATCAAAATTTCTACTGTTAAAGCTCACAGTTAAGAAAAAAAGTTAAAGATGTAAGTGTGATGAAATTTGTTATCATAATAGGGACATTTACCTTATTTAGGATACCGAAAGAGTACCAACTGTACGCCACATTACTTTTCCTCAGTAAGTCCTCCATAGGCTATTTAGGTATCCTCTAGAGGGCCTCTCGATCGCCTCAACAAGATTTCTGTTCGGGAACACTTTAATTCTTTGAACGTTATACTAATGATACAGCATTAAAGTATAAGTAAATTATATTCGAAAATTCATTAAGCTTGACATTTTTTCAGACTTACTAAGACTAGATTTTAGTCATTTTTTTTCCAACGCCACCACAAACTATCCTTTTAATCGATTCTTTGAAATGCAAGTACCTTCGATATTCAGCAGTCTCACTAACTGAGCTGTTTTACGTATTTTTTCACAACAACCAAGCTTTGTCTGAAATGGAAAAGTCTAGGCATTTTGAAAAATGGTCTGATAAAATAAACGTAAATGAACTTCTCAACACTGATTTTTACTATACTAACAAAAAAAAATGGGGTAGACAATAAATTTAAACATAAAAATAAGTAAATTAAATGTTAAATTGTACTTTTCATAAGTAATTTAGAACCTTGTTTATAATATGTTTTATACCACAACAAGCAGAACTTTTCCTGAATCTTCATCTCTTGCGAGTGAGTGCGTGAGGGCGATGTGAGCCAAAAAGTTCCGCCCCCCCCTCCTTCACCTCTCTTGTACGCCCCACATTACTACTGAGCTGCATGGCGACAAGTGAGCTCCATTAGACAGCTCATGTTCAGTACGTCGTCCACGCTGTGTACTCAAGACGCGACAAAGGCTAGCGCGCAAAAAGTCGGCCATATTGTTCGCGAGACGCACGAGGCCATTCCTCGCGCTACTTTATATCCCTCGTACCTGAGTGCAGTGAAGTGACCGTACCATACAGTAACCTTTACTTACGTTAATACTTTTCTTTTATTACCGTCGCTGCGGCTGGAGCCATAGCTCGCCCAGCCCATGACCTTTTAATTATTGTTCCGTGGGTGCGTGTGCATAAGTGAAGTCTCTGTGTGCCAGGCCATACAAGCCTGAGCCCGCGCAGACAGCCATCCACGCGCTATTGTGTTGCTTCTTTCGCGCTTACGCACCCTCACCCCCAGGTCGACACGCACGTCGCCGGTGTCGGCCCTTCGACATTCGCAACGCTGGGGAACCAGGATGACGAAGTGACGCCCCGAGACGAACGCTACCAGCGTCGCTTAGAGCGGCAGGAAGAAGAGCAGGTGCAGCGAGCCCTTGACACCGTCCAACAACACCAGCACCAGCCGCCGCCGCCGGCTCAACAACACCAGCAGCGCACAGCCACCATGTCTGACCCGAAGATTCCTCGCTTCTGGGCTGAGGCGCCCGCGGCATGGGTCGCACAGGTCGAGATCATCCTGCAGTCCGCAGGCATCACTGACGACAACCAGCGCTACATCCTGCTCGTCAGAGCCCTCAGCGGACCAGCTGTTTCCGAACTCTCGGACATCATCGCCAACCCCCCAGCGACTGGACGCCTCAAGGCGATCAAAGACGCGATTTTGGCCCGCTTCCAGGAAACTTCCGACGCTCAGCTGCACAAGCTGTTTGGCCAGTTGCAACTGGCAGACTCCAAACCGTCTCAGTTCCTGCGCCAGATGAAAAACCTCGCGGCTGGCAAAGTCACGGACGAGATCCTCAAAATCAGGTGGCTTGGCCTTCTTCCCCCACAGGTTAACTTTATTCTGCGGATTATGAAGACGGCCACCTTAGACGAGCTCAGCACCATGGCAGACGAGCTCGCAAGCTCTATTCCGGCCGTAAATGCCGTGAATCCACTGTCTGCGTCGCCAGCACCACCTGTCATTGCGGCTGGATCCAGCTTGGCCCAGGAGGTCGCAGAGATGCGAAAGATGCTCAACGAGCTACTCCTGGACAAGCAGCAACGACGCGGCCGAAGCCGTTCCAGGTCACGCTCCCGCCGCCAAGGCAACCTAGCAGTTCCTACCGATGCCAACCCAAACTGGTGTCGTTTCCACCAAACGTACGGACCAGCCGCCAGGAACTGTCGTCCGTCCTGCACCTACGCGTCGATCAAGCCGGGAAACCAATATGGCCCCCTCCGTCCCAAGTATTGGAGGCGGGCCACCAAGGTCTCTCGGAAAACCACCTACACTTCTTCGACCGAGAGTCTCGAGTGCTCTTCCTCGTGGATTCGGGCTCCATCGTCTCGCTGCTACCCAAGCATTTCGTCAGGAACCGGAAGCTGGAGCCGCAGCCACTGACACTCAGCGCTGCCAATTCCACTCCGATAGCCACCTTTGGCACCCACATCCTCACCATTGAGCTGGGTCTCCGACGAGCAGCAAAGTGGAGTTTCATCGTCACTGACACCCACGTCGCGATCACCGGTGCCGATTTCCTCAATCACTTCGGCTACCTCGTAGACGTCAAAGGTAAGCGACTTATCGATCCGACCACTAACCTTTCGACGCCTGGCTCTTTAGCGCCAGCCACCGTTTTCAGCATTTCGGTCGTCACGACACTGGAACGCACACCCCCTGGAGACCTGGGCCAACGCTACGCAGAGCTGCTCCTGGAGTACGAAGATCTCTGCTCTCCAGAAGCTACCACCGCAGCGCTGCCAGACCTGCCGGTGCACGACACGATCCACACCACTGGACCTCCTGTCTTTGAGCGACCTCGACGCCTTCTCGGATCGCGTCTACAGGCAGCCAAGCAGGAGATCGGGCGACTCCTCGACCAAGGCATCGTACGCCCTTCATCCAGCCAGTGGGTGAGCCCACTCCACCTCGTTCAAAAGTCCAGTGGAGGCTGGAGAGTCACCGGGGACTACCGGCTCCTAAACGCCTGCACCACCCCGGACCACTATCCACTGCTGATCATCGACGATCTGCTCCAGGAGGCGACTGGAAAGGTCTTCTCGGTCATAGACTTGAGGAAGAATTTCTATCAGATTCCAATAACCGAGGAGGACATCCCGAAAACGGTAATAACCACACCGTTCGGGCTCTACGAGTTCACGAGGTCTTCCATGGGTCAACGGAACCCCGCCCAGTCACTCCAGCGGACCATGGACCACGTCCTATGTGACCTGCCGTTTGCCAGTTGCTACCTTAACAACATCTTCGTCGCTTCCGAGAACCACGAGCAGCACCTTCAACACCTCCATCGACTTTTCGGCGTCTTACGCAAGGCCAAGCTACGTATCAACTCGCAGAAGTGCATCCTCGGCCAACTTGAGGTGGACTACCTGGGGTACTCAGTCTCTGCTGATGGTGTCCGTCCCCCAGTGGACAAGGTCCAGGACGTCCAGGACTTCCCGAAACCAGAGAACTCATCTGAGCTCCGACGATTCCTGGGCATGGTTAACTTCTACAGGAACTGCATAGCTGGAGTAGCCAACGCCATGGCTCCGCTCAATGACCTGCTAAAGAACCTACCACCAAAGAGCAAGAAGGCCCCACTCGCCTGGAACCGCGACGCTGATCTCGCCTTCCAGCAGTGCAAGGACCACTTGACCAAAGCAGCCACGACGACCTTCCTCAGGCCCGATGCTCCAATCGCCCTAAGGACAGACGCTTTGGACATTGCAATTGATGCAGCCCTGGAACAGGAGTACCCACGTAGCACCTGGAGGCCACTCGGTTTCTTTTCCAGGAAGCTCTCCAAGGCTGAGGCCAACTACAGCGCTTAAGACAAGGAGCTGCTGGCCGTCTACGCAGCCATCAAGACTTTCGAGCGAGTCCTCGAAAGACGCTCCTTCATCGTCTACACGGATCACAAGCCACTCGTCTTCGTAGGCCGCCAACGTTCCGACAAAGCCTCGGCAAGACAGGCCCGCCAAATCGACTTCATTCTGCAGCACCAGGTAACCCTCTCCCACGTTAAGGGCAAAGAGAACGTGATGGCCGACGCTCTATCACGCATCAACGTCGTCGCCATGCCTTCCATCCTGGAGCCAGACGTCATCGCAAAGGCCCAAGCCGACGATCCCGAGCTCAAAAATCTGCTCGACGACCCACGACTCGACCTCCAACCTCTGATGATCGACGGCCAGCGGATCCTGTGCGACATCTCGACCGGGAACGTAAGGCCGTATCTCCCAGAGACCCTTCGCAGGACGGCTTTTCAGGTCCTACACAACCTCTTGCACCCTGGCATCAAGTCAACCGCACGCCTCATCTCCGCGAAGTTTACGTGGCCCAAGCTACGGAAAGATGTAACTCACTGGGCCCAGCAGTGCGAGGCCTGCCAGCGCTTGAAAGTGCACAGGCACAACCGCTCAGCTCTTGGAGATTTCAACATGCCTGACGGGCGCTTCGAGCACATCCACGTTGACCTGGTGAAGCTCCTCCTTACCAAGGGCTTTCAGTACTGTCTAACCATCATAGATAGATTCACCAGGTGGCCGGTCGCCGTTCCCGTTCCCGACCAACAAGCAGCGACCGTTGCCAAGGCCCTGTACGACAGCTGGATCGCCTGCTTCGGAACGCCTTTGACCATCACCTTGGACCAGGGAGCCCAGTTCGAGTCAGCGTTATTCACCGAGCTCGCCAAGATGATTGGCTCGAGTCGCATAAGGACGACACCCTATCACCCACAGTTAAACGGGATGGTAGAACGTTTTCATCATTCTTTCAAGGTAGGCCTGATGTGCTGTCCAGACGTCCCATGGTCCGACGCACTTCCTTTGTTGCTCCTGGGCCTCCGAACCTCGTTCAAGGAGGACCTCCAAGTATCTCCGGCCGAGATGCTCTACGGCACGACCCTCAGGGTGCCCGGTGATTTTTTCCCCGCCCAGAGCCACCCGGACGTCAACCCGCCGTCCTTCGTCCAAGGCCTTCGACGCCTCACACAGGCCATCAAGCCCATCCAGGCATCAAGGCACCTACCTCCGCAGAAGCCGTTTATTTTCAGCGTTATTATCTGCAGAGATGCTCTCACGTCTTTCGCCGCATCGACACTATCCGGAGACCACTGGACTCCCCGTACTCAGGGCCACATAAGGTAATCCGGCGCATTGACGAGCGAAACTACACAATCGAGGTCAACGGCCAGCCCCGCACTGTCTCCATGGACACGTTGAAGCCGGCCTACCTCGAAGCAGCTGACCTGCCTAGCACTGGCAACGACGTCGCTGCTCCTCAGCTCTCGCAACCACCCACGTCGGTTACAAACGGCCCCCAGACACAGGACCATTTAACGCGGCCTTTTGCCGACTCACCGCCCACCCAGCCAGCGGCTGGACCAACCTAGACCTCACCCAAGGCCAAAAAGGTCATTTCGTTCTGCCTGCTCCCCGCAGACAACACTACGGGGGGAGTCCCTGTGGCGCCATCCTCCAGCCGAAGCTCAAAACAAGCTTCTCGGCGGAAGCAACTGCCAACTGCTCATCCCGCGCACAGATTAGCGACGCACGTCAAACAGCGCGCTCTCTCCGTCTCTCTTTCACCGCAGCGCCTACCTTTAGGTAGTCAGCGGTGCTGCCACTCCACGCTGGACTAGTGACTGCAACGCACGCTTTTTTTACCAAGTTGTAACTCAATAAAGAAATGTAATTTTACTTGTACGTCGCGCCTCATTTCCTTTCACGACCCGCTTCGCACCTCCGACATCCTCGAACACCGGAGAATAAGCTCTCTCGCGGCATCCATTCTCCAAACATATGTAGTAATTTCGACGTATTAGTGGCTTTCTTTGTAGCTACGTGGTTGTTGTTGATTTTATTGGTCATCTTCATTCTAAGCTGCGTACTGTGTGTTATCGTCGTCACGTACATCCTTATCGTCTATCGTTCAAGGGATTTAGTAATTTTTAGTTTATTATGTGACAGCCTCCTGACGACGCGCTATTTTTTTTAGCATAATAGGAGTCAACAATGGAATTTTGTTCCTGTGAAAAGTGGAAAACGCTGATTTTCTTAAACGGGTACTTTTTTAGATTCCATAAGTCTCCTAGCTACGGTGCTCAGCGTTGGGTGTGCACGATTGGAACTTGTAAAAGTTATTTGAAAATAGATTTAAGAAACGAAATTTTTGAACACCCAAACAACCAATAACCCAACAACATAATCATGTTCAACTTGATGACGGTATAAGCAATAGGCAAATGCTTAGTAAAACACTCAAACGTAAGACAGTCGATGACATTTCTATTCGCCCATCGAAACTTTTGTGTGATAAGTTAAAACAATGTGGTATCCCAACGTTAAATATGCAGGACGCAGATCGGATTTGACAAAATGTCGGTGCAGCCAGACGTAGAAAATTCTCGAATTTACCGAAAACTATCCATAAATGCCACGAAGCAATAGACAAATTGCAACCGATTAGTAATAAAAATTAAAATCGACTTCTATTCAATGATTCGCAATCGAATATAATATTACTTTCAACTGTAAGTAACTTAAAACTGTTGTCCTCATTGGACGAGATTTTTGTTGACGGAACATTCTACGGCTGCCCAAAGTTTTTTACTCAAGTATTCGTCATACATGGTCACAACAATAATATTTACATACCGTTAGCTTTCTTTCTTCTTTCAAATAAAAGTAGTACATCATACCAGTAAGCATTCTCTACATTGATTAGTGAATGCGAAAAAGTAAATTTATTGTTTAATCGACGCACAGGTTACATTGATTTCGAAATCGCTATTCATTTGGCTATAAACAAAGTTTTCCCCTGTACAAAAATACGTGGGTTTAGATTTCATCTGGGACAGAGTTGGTGGAGAAAAATACAAGAAGTCGGTCTCACCCAGGAGTACAAAGATGTTAATTCAGAAATCGGCTACTTTCTTAAGAATTTTTTCGGTTTACCTTTTTTCAAGCCCAATGACGTAGAAGACTGTTTTGTGAACAACTGAACAAATTTTTAAACTCACCAGTATGTGTTTGTGCTGCCAGTCCAAAGCCTGGATAAAGAGCGATGGAATAATTTGTTCAATTAAAGGGAAAGTTTATTATCTATATCTACGGGACTCAACTCGAGTACTAGATTTAATGACCGGGACTAAACTCAAGCATACTACTGATAAGATAAATCGTCTGGGATTCAACTCGAATTTTCCATAATATTTGGTAGCCTTACTGTATATGAGCTGTTTTACGTATTTTTTTTACAATAATTAAGCTTAGTCTAAATTAGAAACGTCTAGTAATTTAAAAAATGGTCTAATAAAATGAACGAAAATCAACTTTTACCACTAACAAAAAAAAAGAAAAAAAAAATTGAATTTAATCATCAAAATTAGTTAATTAAATGTTGAATTATACTTTTCATATATAATTTAAAATTTAATTTATGATATGTCTCCCACTACAACAAGCAGAATTTTTCCTAATTCTTGAAATAGCTTAAAAATTTAATAATTATATTTAATTGCGTTAAACATCATATAACTAAAACAACATAAGAGTATTACCAATGATACACTGTTAAGTCTAAGTAACAAATGTTAAGTTATTTATTTTCTTAGATTTATTCTTTTGCTGGCCAAGAAAACATAAAGATCGTTATCTCTTTGTATGAAACTAATAAATCTATTTTTTATTAATTTCTAAAAATCCAATTCATAGCTATGTTCGATATTTATAACTTCAGTAGTTGTTACTCCAGTTTTTTCATAACAAACAAAAGTTTTGCACAAAGAAATGATCTAAATGTATTCTTGATAGTGTGACATCCCATGTCGTGTGAGGATAAAGACTAGCAGCGCTCCAGCGGATTTTTTCCAAGACCTGACCGTGTCGTGAGTAGATTGTTGTGCCGTAATACATACGAACTCGGTGACATAAATATTCATTGAAATTAATTGAGAGCTCGTGGTACTCTGCACTTATAATATATAAAAGTTTGTGTTTTGAGTTATCGATAAAAATTTCTTAACCTATCACAATGCTGTGTATCACCAACAAATATGAAGGACGATGATGCGGATAACACAAAAAGGTTATGAGCATATACATATGTATATACGTGTGTGTCTCTTTGTGTGGTTGTCGACTGCAGCCACAGTGCCGATGACGGTGACGACTGTACACAGTGTACACTTTGCTTTTTGTAACTAAAGCAAAGACATACTAGAGTTACTAACAGGTAATTATTAAATTTTTCATGAATAACTTATTGCACTAATTTTTATGTATCGAAAGTACAGAGTGCCACAAGCTGTCAGTTAGTTGCAATAAATATTTATGTCGCCAAGTCCGTATGTATCTCGGCACAACAGTTGACTCTCAACACGTTCAGGTCTTGGGAAAAATCTTCTGGAGCGCTGCTGGTCTTCATTCTCACACCGAATACTCAATATTTATTAATTCAAAACACATAACACTAATTAAATTAAAATTAAATGTTTAATTAATTGAAGGTTGAGCTTTAATGTCTTATGTATTTATCAGAGGTACAGTACTTTTTTTCTTATAGACTTCTAAAACAGTTTTTAGAACGAAGTTCTTTATCGCAGGTTACGATGGGATATATAAGTACTCCTTGTGTATTCCTTGTGTATGAGGACAGTTGGGAACGGGGACGCATCAGCCAGAAAGTGTTGTACTTCGGTTCTCTTTTCTCTCAACTGGAGAACCCATTTTTTTCCCGCGTGAGAGAGCACATTCTCTTTTTTTGTATGTACATAATTGTAAATAGTAGCTTATAGGTTATGTTGAATCATAAAAATTTTGCAACAAAGTAGTAAAGTTGCTGTAAGTAATTCATAAGAATCATTATGTAAAAAAATGAATATTTCCATTAATTTTTATTTCCTGAGGTAGATTTGGAGTAGCTGTTCGCGGACGGTGCTTCGTGGTTTGTATCTATCTGTTCATGCAAATAATTGGCAGTTGTGATGGTAAGACTTTTTCTGGATGAATTGTTTTAATTTTTGTGTCGAATTGCATCGCATACATATATATGTTTGATCGTTTTGTAGCTCGCAGCTCTCAGATTGTAGCTGTTCCAGTCATGCAGTCAATCAAAACTTTTCTAACTAAAGTTTTGTAAGTCAAACTTGGCAGTCCTCGTAGTGTGTTTGCAACTCACAATTATTACATCGTTTCTTGATACATTATTAGTAATTGGTGGGGATAGAGGTAGTGTGTACTGCACATTGAATCTGCCCTTGTCAAATAGTTGTTGTTCACTATGCTAATACTTTTTCCATAATTAAACGTTAAGCTTTTAGCAGTAAAGTGAAACTTTGACATTCCTCTCATTGTGTCAGGAGCTTTTTTATTGATGGAAAAGAAGAAAGTACGTACTGTATATTAAATTTGATCTAATGTCGCAGTTTGACAGTCTTCAAAGTGTGTTGGCAGCTTTTAATTTTGACCTTTCTTATTGTTGTATGAGGTATTGATGTAAAAGAAGAAGGTGCGTACTGCACATTAAATCTGCCCCTGTCAAAGAGTTGCAGTCTTCATGGTAATACTTTTTCCAGGTTTTATTTTTTTATAATGTTCTACAGCATTTGACATGTGCGTACACTCCCTAGTACTGCAGTCCTATAAAAACCAATAAAAAAAAAATTTTATAAGACTGTGATGTGTGTTTGCACCCGCAATTTCATATAAAATCAATAGAAAATCAAAGATTTATTTGTGTTCATGGGAAATATCTTACCATTAATCAATGTGATTTTATGATGATATGCAAATATTTAATAAACAAGAAATGTAGCTGCATACACAACAAGCAACTTTTATTGGAGTTTATAGGAAATATATCAGCATTTATCGAGAGTTAAATAAGCCTGTGCTATACAGTATCCTTTAAGCTTTGTCCAGTAACTGAATGGTTGTGGAGATTACTGCCTTATTTATTTTTATTGGACTTTGCAGGTGTATCTAAAATCTAAAAGCCCTGCGTTAAAATTTATCTTTGTATCGGAATTCACAAGGAAAATCCGAACGCGGCACGATACTTTTGTGGAAATATTGGTTTTTATTATACATAACAGCGATTTAAAGCATTGATATTATTGGTTCTTATTGTGAATCCCTGCCCAATTTCAATTGTAGTTATTTGGTACTACTAAATTTGTGTATTTGTTTTCTATTATGATTTTTAACAGCATTTGTACTACTACATGATCAGTTTCTTATGGATTCTTATCGTCATTTGTAGATATATCTGTAGCTCTCCTTTTGGCCAATGAAGTTTATTGGAATTTATGAGAAAAACGCGATTTCTGCGCGCGATTGTTTAAAATCTTATTTTACTTAACAGCTATTTATATGATCATTTCTATTGATTCGTATTGAGTAGTATACTATTGTATTGAAAACTGGATAACATTCGATGTTAGAAAAAAATCATCCACTGAAGAAGACGGTACACTAAACTAAACGTAAAATCGATCATAAAAAATAATTTATTTTAAAAGTACTGCAATCAATAATGACCAACATAGGTCTGCCTATAGTTTTACGATTTGTACGCAATTATATGTAAGTTTAATTGCCAAAACCGGATAAGTATCAATAACATTTCATTTGCTATAAGCGCTAACTATACAATAAATAACAGACAAATAATCCAACGTACAGATTATAGAAAGTGCGTATAACATTAATTAGATTAGTTACAAATTATAGTATGCAAAACTTACCTAATGAGATTAGTTAACTATATTTGCTATAAAATGGTTCTCCTCAAAAGATTCTCAAATTAAAATTTGAATAACTGATGAAGACAATATAATTATGAGTCAAAATATTTCTAAATAGTTACATAGAAATAAGAGCTGACTAATTCCGATGAAATCGAATTTATACTAAATTCCACTTAGCAAATAACACGTTAACTATTTACCAAAAATGATGTATGGACTGTATATGATAAGTTTATATAGAATTCACCCTGGTAGCACAAACACGCATAAGTAAATTGCATAAGACGATGCTCGGTCTGCTTCCGCAGATTGACATCAATCTGCTGAAAGATTCGGGTGCAATATCTTTGTACAAGAAGTGCACAAGACTTGCATAAAGTAACTTGCTTTAATTTACGTTACTTGAATACACTTGCAAGTGCATCAGACGTGCACAAAAAGTGCACAGAGACGCATGTACACGACACTTAAGCAAGAAATGCGTCAGACTTGCATAAAGTTGCTTAGATTAATTTTTTCATTTTAGTGCACTTGCAAGTGCATCAGATGTGAACAAGAAGTGCACAGAGGCACGTTGGCACAACGCTTGCGCAAGAAGTACGTCAGACGTGTGTTTGGATGCTTGTATTAATTTATTGTACTTTAATGCATTCGCAAGTGCATCAAACGTGCACAAAAAGTGCACAGAGGTGCATGTGCATGATGCTTGCTCAAGAAGTGCACAAAACTTGCATAAAGTTACTACAATAATTTTTTTACTTTAACGCACTCACACGTGCATATCAAACGTGCACAAGAAGTGCAAAGGAGCGCGTAAGCACGACACTTTTTTTGTTTTGTTTTTTTTTTTTTTTTTTTTTGTTTGATGGAGCGGGGAAGGGAAAATCTTCATAGACACCCCAGCTAATCCGCTGGTAGTGTCGGATTCACCCGGTGTGCCTACCGACTAAAAACTAACGTCCCCGCATGGGACAGGTCCGTGAGGACCACTCCCCTAGAAGACAAAAGAGCATAAGAGAAGAAAGAAGAAGGAAAATAACGGAGAATTTCGGAGGCCGACTCGCTCTCGAAGAGATGAGAGGAGGGGGCACTTACGCATCTGGGTGAAGCTCGAATCTTGGCTTGCGCCTGAATAGAGTTAGAGAAGCTTAAATTTTGTGTTATTGTAGGTGTGTGTGTAGATGTGTGAGTCCACTGGGTATTGTATATTTGGAAGTGTACTTGTGATTAGTGTAAATGTTGTATAGAGTTGAGGCCTTAGAGGATACGGCGGATAGAAGAGTGCTCCTGAAGGGAGCGTATGAATTGAAGTCGCGTTCGTTTCGTTGAGATCATGGAGATGGAGATGATGCACCCGATGGAAGCAGGGGGGATTGAAGACCTAGAGTATATTGAGGGTCCTCGGGGTTCTGTGCTAGAGCGCAGGGACATCTTATAAGGTCGAAGCGACCGGGTTGGAGGTTCGCGAGTGCGGCGATGGTGGGGTTTGGGTGGTCCGTAATGGAGGCGCAGATTTTAGAAGCAAAGACGGGGGCCGCTCACATTGGAGGGACGATGTTGAACTCCTTGTCTCCGTATGTCTTGCCGCGGGTGTTGTTGATGTGCCGAACGTACGTGAGTCAACGGTATAGCGTTACGCCAAGGTACTTGGCGGAGTAGCTCCAGTCGATTTCTACTCCGTTGACCTTTATCTTCTGCAGTTTCTTCCTTGGATTTTTCCAGGAGACGAGCATGGCTATAGTCTTTGCCTCGTTTACGACCAGTTTCAAAGACTATACCAGTTATGGAGAGTGACGATGTGCTTGTTTAGAAAGGTGGTGCACCGAGAGTGTTGTTTTGACGTGCAGCTGACCGCGACGTCGTCTGCAAAGACGTACGTGTTGATGTTTTCGCGCTGGGGTAGGTCGTGGCAAAAAATGTTGAAAAGGGTGGGTGAGAGTTTGGAGCCTTGGGGGACTCCAGAGGTTATTGGACGGGGGTCGGAGAGGGAGTCGCCAACTTTAAAGTGGATGAATCTGTCCGAGAGGTAAGATTTGACGGTGCCGATGAGGTAGTGCGGAAAACCTAACTGAATAATCTTATACAAGAGGCCTTCGTGCCAAATTCTGCCGAAGGCCTACTGTACATCTAGGAAAGCTATCACGGTGAAGTTTTTGTGGATAAGGCTATCGGAGAGGTCTTCGGTGACTCTCAGAAGCTGGTGTACGGCCGAATGTCTGGCTTTAAAACCGTACTGCACGTCTGGAAGGATGTTATTTTCCGTGGCGTGCTTGTTTAGGCGGGTAAGAATGACGCTTTCAGTGATTTTACTGGGCGATGAGAGTAGGCTAATGGGTCTGTGGCTCACAGGGTTGCTGAGGGGTTTTCCCGGCTTCGGGAGGCAGATGACCATACCCACCTTCCACGCAATTGGGAAATAACGAAGGCGCATCACGGCGTTGGTGATGTTGCAAATCGCCGTGATGAATTTTTGAGGGAGGATTTTCAGGACGCTATTGGAGATACTGTCACTGCCAGGGGCTTTTCGAGTTTTTAGGGATCGGATGATGCCTCTGATTTCGAAGGGTGTGCAGTGTTCGAAATCTGGATTGTCAAGGACCTGTTGCTGCACCGTGTGGGTGATCCTCGCGTGTTCCTGCGCTAGTTCTTCAGCGCTAAGGTTGGGGGAGCATTGATTTTGCAGCGAATCTGCAAAGATCTCTGCTTTGTCCGAATCTAGCGAGTAGAGTTTGTTCCCTTGTTGAAGGGGGGGGAGGGAAGGCCGTTTGTTACGGAGTTTTTTAACGACCTTCCAAGCATTTCTTGGGTGGAACTCTGCCTCGGCTATGAATTTGTTAAATTCCTTGTTTCGGAATTCGAAGACTTTGGATTTGACTTCCCTTTCAAGGGAGTTAAGATGAACTTTAAGTTCGGGGGTTCTCCTTTTTTGCCAGAGTTTCTGGACTCTTTTCTTCTCCTTGATGAGACGCAGGAGGTCGCGAGGGAGTTTGAGTGTGTGTTGGGGAGCTGTGGTTGTTGTGGTGGCTTCGTGTGTGCATTTGTTGAGTTCGTCAGTGAATTCGTCTACTGCTATGTCGAGTTCCGTTTGGGACCTGATGGGACGACATTTAAATGGGGAGGATTCGAGGTTATATGCAAGGTGGACCCAGTCTATGCGGCTGGTGGTGACAGGTATGGTGAGAAGGGATCTTGGGATCTCTAGGTAGACTGGGTTATGGTTGCAAGGGAGGTCTGGGGATGTACGTGGTTCCGTAGGGATGGTCAAGTTTTTCGTCAGGAATATGTCTAAGATGTCTGGGTCTTGGTCTGGTGAGCTGGGGTAGTGAGTCAGTTCACTCGGAACCTCAATGTTGATGTTGAGGTTGCGCAAGTGTTTGAGGAGGGAACGACCCTTAGTATTTTCGTGTTTGCATCCCCACGATTTGTGCTTACCATTTAAGTCACCAACAACTATCGTAGAGATGTTGGAGTCAATTAGCGGGATTATGCATTGGAGGTTTGGATCATCCGTTGGAGGAAAATAGAGGGAGATGATTCTGATGGAGGCAGATGAGATGGTGTGTACTTCAACGCCGACTGCTTCGCAGTTGGCAGCGTCCGTACTTATGACTCAGTGGCGGATGCCCTTGCGTACAAGGATAGCTACTCCGCCATGGGATTTATCGCGTCTGTCACGTCTATGTACCGTGTAATTTGGTATGTAGAGTGTTTTTGTGTTGTCTAGGTGTGTTTCTGTGATGTATGCAATATCGATGTCTTTTGTCTGGAGTATGTATGTGAGTTCAGTCGTTTTGTGTGTGATGCTGTTCGCGTTCCAGTTGAGTAGCGTAAAGTCTCTGCCTAGCGTGCTGCTGTTCTGTTGCCCTCGAGATCGGACACTCTTTGGTCGAGGCGAGTCAGCAGGGTCATTATTGAATGGAGGATTGTCTCAGTGGTCGGGGGTGTGTTGAGCAGAAGAGTCGGGAGAGGGGCTTCTGTTCGGTGTTGTTGAGAGGATGCCACATTCGCGTATGACATCCCCTGGCGAACGATGTTCGAGCCTTGGGCTGTTGTCCAAGGGGTGGCTCTCCCAAAAGGAAGGGGAGGAGGGGCAGTACTTTTCTTGGGGGCATGAGCTCCTTTTTGGGGGATTTTTGGACAACCCCAGTAGAAGGCGCGGTGCTCCCCATTGCAGTTTGCACAGCGAGGGGTGACTTGGTCCTTGTCCTTTTTTGGACAGGTTGCGGTGGGCACGACACTTGCGCAAGAAGTGCGTCAGACTTGCATAAAGTTGCTTGCATTAATTTTTTCATTTTAGTGCACTTGCAAGTGCATCAGACGTGCAAAATAAGTGCAGAGAGGCGCGTGCTTATGGCGCTTGCGCAAGAAGTTCGTCAGACGTATGTTCAGTTACTTGCACTAATGTATAGTACTTTAATGCACTCGCAAGTGCATCAAACGTGCACAAGACTTGTATAAAGTTACTTGCATCAATTTTTTCACTTTAACGCACTCGCAAGTGCATCAAACACCCACAAAAAGTGCTAAGGGTGCGCGTGTGCAAGAATTATGTACGACGTATATTGAGTAAGTTGCACTCTATAAGTTGCCATTGAAACATAACTCATTACAAAAAAATATTGATAAAATTTTGTGGATGTGTCAAGTATTTAAAAAATTCCTTTTTCAATTTTTATCAAGTAAGACATTTCATTTGCCAGTAATTTTTTTTTCTGTACTTCAATAATATACAAACTGCAACTAGGCTTAAAAATTTTTTTAAAACTAATGGTTAGTATTTTTTGGCAAATAACCTTAACCGAGTATGCATGTAATGCATTAAATGTTGGAATTGTATTTGTCAATTGTAACAAATTAAAGATTATTTTGTATTTTGACTATGCTAAGTAAATTGTTCGGTTATAAAAATAATAATTTACAGGATTTACAAATTATTATTTTTATTTTTTTGGGTTTCACAGAGTTTTGAAAATCTGTTTTTTGAAAAGGTTATCTTCAGCCTACAAAATAGTTCTTGTATTTGGCACCCAAAGCCACAATTATCGCAGATATAAGTAGAATATTATTTTCCTGTATAAAAAAAGTTCTGTTCGTTTAAAAAAAAGTAACAATATT
>NW_019379677.1:100612-120274 GCF_000648655.2 Copidosoma floridanum
AATAAGAAAAAGTTATTAAAATATCCGTTACCAAATAACTATAAACGCACATAAAAAATACGATGAGATTACCAATGGGAATCGTCATATAAAAATAAAAAATAATTAAAAAAAAAAATTTATGTACACTGATGAATCAGGGAGATAAATAAATTCCAACACATTATTCAGGCTATTGGCTTAAAATCGGTTTTTGCACCCGTAAATTCCCATTCAGTCATATAAACTTGCAAACGTTTGATAATATCACAAGCATGGTTACGAATTGCGATTTGACTATGAAATACAATAAAAAGTTATAAGAATTATCTGATACATCTTCCGATGGTTCAACAAAATTCTTTTCAGTAAAAATTAAAAGGGTTTTTACTCATAAAAACGTATAAAAATTTTACAGCCTTCTAACTTCAAAGTCGCACCTTCGACGCTTGGTTTTCGGTTCTCAAGCTATAAAATAGTATACGAACCTCGTTCGTAAAGGCTTCTTTACAAACCTCGTTACTGCCCTCGGCTTCACCTCGGGCCGTAAACCTCTTGGTTCGTCAATTCAGCCTTTCCGAACTAGGTACGTAATATACTATTATCAACGAATAACTATAAACACACATAAAATGTATTATAGGATTACCTCATACGATTAGACTCTATGTTATTCCTATAAACTCCAATAAACTATTTATTTTGCTATGAAAATACGATCTTAAAAACTATTATTTGAAAAAAAATGATTGGCTTTTTACTATAAACTCGAATCAAATGAATTTGCCATATAAGTGGCAAATAGGAAACAATAAAATTTTTATTGGGTCTTCATATTGTGCAATCAACCTCACCGTTTTTTTATTGGTTGTTATTGAACTGCAGTACTAGGGTTTGTTTTGCAGCTCACAGATTTATGTAATCAACTGAAAATTTGACAGTCCTCTCATTGTGGTGGTAGCTGAAAATTTTTTGCTGCTAACCGATTGTATTCGTACCTGGTGAAGAAGAGGAGAGTGTGTAATGTAGATGCAATATTCCTTTGTCCAAAAGTTTTAGTTTTCATGTAAATATTTGTAAAATATTGAATTGGATCGTCATAGTTTTAAATTTAATTCTGTGCACGAACAGTTAGCAGCTCACAGTTTGATGAACTTAGCTAAAACTTTGACAGTCTTCAAAGTGTGTTGGCAGCTTTTAATTTTGACCTTTTTTATAGTTATATGAGGTATTGATGTAGAAGAGGAAAGTGTGTACTGCACATTAAATCTGCCCCAGTCAAAGAGTTGCAGAGTTTATGGTTATATTTTTTCCAGATTTTGTTTTTTTGTAATGTTCCACAGCATTTTACAAGTGCGTATACTTGTTTTTCAGCTAGCAACTATATACAGATAACTGAAAATTTGACCGTCTTCGGTATTTGTTTGTCAGTTTGAAATTTTTTACTGCTTTTAAGTAACGGACAATTTTTTTTGGATTGAATCCATGTTCTGTTTCTTTCTGGACAGAAGCTTCTAGGAGCTGTTATATAACTGCGGTAATCTAATTTCGTTTAAACCCTTATATGTATAGACATATGTACATAGTTCAATTGAATAATGGAAGATTCTGTAAAAAAATGCTTCCATACGGATTTAAGTAACAAACAGATATGTGCTATGATTAAAAAGGATTTTGAATTTTAGAATTGTAAAATCAACCAGCAGTATCAAAAGACTATTATGTCAACCACATAATCTAAGGTGTTCCTACTGGTCGTTTTATAACTTATTAGAGCATTCACTAATACCACAAGCTCCAATCACCAGCTAAACCAGGATACCTACTGATTACATAAAAAAAAAAAAAAAAAAAAAAAAAAACGCTCATTACCAGGTAACCCAGGGAATTGACACCACTCACTTGATTATAATTGTAATTAGTAAAGCATTATTTAATAACATAAGCGCCAATCACCAAGGAACTCAGGTTGCTGTAAGTACATTATTTAGTAAAGCATTAACTAACAACGTAAACGTCCGTCACCAGGTTACCTGGGGTAGCACCAACCACCAGATCACTTAGGTCATTTACTGGCTGCTAAAACAATTAATAACGAAACAATAAACAACAGGGTCTACAATTAGATAACCTGGAGCGTTTGTTCGACACTTAATTAATTAATTCAGAATTGCCTGGTGATTTGCGCTTGTATTATACATTATTTCGAAGTTAACTACTACTATTGACTTAAATCAACGTTGATTCAATGCTGAATTAACATAGATTTATGATGGGATCAACGCAGCATCAACAATGTAATTAACGATTGATTTTATCATTGATGTTTTTGTAGGAGTTACATTATGTTTTATAAAGTTATTTTTTCTGCTTAGAACCCGTAAAATTATTCTGGAGATATAGGGAAAATTGTGGAGATACCGTGGGCCACGGACACATGTCCTCTTACTCTTGTGCATGGCATTGTTTAAATTCTTGTAAATTTTGCTCATTATAAATAGACTGAGTGTAACAAGTTTGTAGCTGTGGCTTTTTGTGCTGTGGGCTGATTGCGCCAGCACTGGTGCTTGAAACCAGAAAGCATGGCTGGCCCTCAGCAAGGACTAGCTGATAACCTAACCTCAAGTCCCGTCTCTCAAGAGTCTCAAAACCCAAGCTAGAAAAGTTATGCTGGTGCCATTTCTACTCCAACCAAGGACCAGGTGGTTATCTTGGACGCTGTAGAAGGTATCTCCATAGACGACTACGTTGACGGATTAGAAAGCATTCTTAACCCTACTGAAATCAGATTTATATCCAAGTCATCAGGAAGAGTTTGCATCTTTTTAAGTGGAGAGGCTGCTGTTCTGTCTGTTGTTAACAAAAGTGTGCAAATTGGTGGTGCTTTACTGAAGGTGCGCCCTTATATTGATAAGAACAAGAGAGTTGTTCTTTCTAATGTGAATCCAGTAATACCTCATGAAATAGTACTTCAAGCTCTCAAAAATCGTGGCATTGCCCCAGTGTCAGGACTCAGTTACATAAGAGCAGGCCTCTCCAAGCCGGGGGGGGGGGTCACATCTTATCCTTTAGAAGACAGTTGTACATCAAGGAGAAGGATGAGTCTCTTCTGCCTGATTCACTTCAAGTGTCATTTGAAGGCACCATGCTTCTTATGCAAGCAGAAGGGCCATGTTGCTAAGTTATGCCCTGAAGCGACTGCAGCGGTAAGTACTGGTGAACACGGTAGCAGTGCTGCTACCCCTACAGCTGCCCCAAGTACCCAACAGAATAATGGACCCCTTGGAAGTTTTTCGGATCTACCTCCGAGTAAATCTCTAGACCTGGACACGCCTAAAGTCATTGACAGGAAGAGGGGACCTTCATCCTCACTTAACAGCACAGCTTCAGGAGAGGAGCTGATCAAGGGTGGTGGCTCTCCCCTGAAACAGAAGGATCTTAATGCTCTAAAAGGCAATGCTCAAGAAAAGGAGAAAGGTAATAAATTAAATGTAAACAAGAAACCCAGGACAGGTGACCAAAGTGGAACAGGATTTACTGGTTTCGGATTAAGTCAGGAAAACTTGGATAAGTAATTAAGCCTTGCTTGGTTGCAAATGAGCCTGGCAGCTAGAGAGGACTCGTTGCAGCTCCCTCCAAGGGAAACTGTCATAGATCTTATAATCTCTTCTAAGATGGGGATCCCTGACATTTTGGACAGAGCATGTGACATCTCAAGGGATACGGACTACCTGCTCTCCATCCTGGACCACTTGTTTCAATCAACATGTTTCCAAAAGCACAAGGACCACCATCACCAAGCTGAAGAAGAAACTAAGAAAAAGAAGCCCATTGGTGTCCAGCGCTGAAACTATACATAAGGATCAGGATGATCCTTTTTTCAGCGTGTAGTGCTTGTTGGTTATGAGTGTTTCTGATATGCAAAATAGTGACTCTTTAAGTATTTTGTTTTGGAATACGCGCAGTTTCAATAAGAGAAGAGTAAAATTCATGTGCTGGGCTTTAGTGTGATAAGGTGGGATCGACTCCACTCTTCGGGCGGTGGAATACTGTTTCTGATTCGTAAAGGCCTGTCCTTTACTGAGATTAGGGACCTCCAGTCCCCTGCTCAGTCGGTGGAGGTCGGTGGTATCAGGATTAATAATCTTGATACTCCACTGGACCTGCTGGTTTGCTACAGGGTCCCAGGTGTCAACCTATCTCAGTCTCAGTGGAATGATATTGTACAATTTACTGCAGGCAGGTCAAACTGTCTGCTAGTAGGAGATTTTAATGCCCATAACCCGGTTTGGAACTGCCCCAAATTAGATGCTAATGAAACTAGATTTGAGTGTGCCATTGATAACTCTGAACTTATGGTACTTAATACCGATACTAGCACCCAAATTGACCCTCATACTGGAAATAAATCCAATCTAGACTTGGTGCTTTGTACGTTTGACCTTTCAGATAAGCTGAGAATTGAGGTAGTGGATGACACCTGGGGCTCTGACCACTTCCCGGTCATTATCGAATTTAGTGTGGCAAAACATCTATGTGTTAAAAAAAGTTTTAAAATAACGTCCAAGAAAACTGACTGGAGTGCTGTTACTGAGTCATTGAATAAGGATTATGATGCGTTTCTTGATAGTACCTATGACTCCATGTCAGTCATCGATAAGTACAAATTCTTTTTTAATAAAGTTTATTTAGCTGTCAAAGAGGCTACGCCTCGTCGTAGTAATCGGTCTCTTAAGGGCAGCCAATCTGTTAGCAATCCCAACCCCTGGTAGGATAGTGAATGTGCGAGAGTGAAAAGGCTTAGAAGGGCTGCCTTTAAGAGATGAGAATATACCCAAAAACCGGAAGACTGTATTGCGTACAAGCGAAACTGTGCTCTAGCGATTCAAACCTTTAGAACCAAAAAGAAAGAATGCTTTAGAAGGTTCGCCGAAAGTCTCAACTTTCGTTCTAGTCCCACTTTTATATGGAACACTTGTAAAGTTTTTAAAAATAGGTGGGTCAATGTCACTTGTTCCCAAACCTCCGTTATAACTCAAACAGCGCAGGCTGTGAAACTAACCACCAGGCTTGCCCCCCCCCCCCTTGGGCTGCCACTGATCCACGATATCTACCACAAACGGTTGAAAATGAGTTCTTCCAGACTCCGTATAGCTTCTCAGAGTTTAATATCGCCCTTGAGGGCAAAAAAACGAAATCCGCTCCAAGCTTAGACGGGTTTGATTTCGAAATTTTAAGTAAATTACCTGTTAAATACAAGTTGCTTCTTTTGGATATTTTTAACGAATTGCATTGCCAGGAGATATACCCGGAGGACTGGAAGAGCTCATTTGTTATGTTTGTTCCCAAAGCAAATGGCTTAGGGGTCAGACCCATTACTTTAACCTCTTGTGTGTGTAAATTATTCGAAACTTTACTCAAGAATAGATTGCAATGGTGGGTAGAATACCTTCAGTTTCTGCCTGCTAGTCAGCATGGCTTCAGGCGGGGCAAGTCTTGCGGTGACAGTCTACTCAATCTAAGGCTTAGTATAGAACGGGCTTTCATGGAGGGGCGGCAAGTGCTGGCCGCTTTTTTGGACGTCCGCTCCGCTTTTGACAACGTCAATATCACTACCCTTCTGGATAAACTGGCCGCTGTTGGTTGCTCGAGGGGCGTTCTTAGTTTTATCAATCATATCACTCACACTAGATATATGTATTCGCCCCTTAATGAGACTGAACCCAAGCACATGCACCGGGGTGTGCCACAAGGGGGAGTTTTGAGCCCTCTCCAGTACATTATCTACGTAGCTGATATTTTACAGAATGTTTCCGCACAAGTCTCTGTATTACAATTTGCTGACGACATTGTTGCCTTTGTTGACTCGCCTTCTGCTGATACTGGTGGCCCTCTCCTGGAGGGAGCTGTTCGTGGAATAAGCAAGGAACTGGATGAGCTGGGCCTTGGCCTTGCTCCGGGTAAAACTGAGCTGGTACACTTTAACAAAACAAATGTTAAGCTAGGTAGTGTTTCCATAAGGGTCAGTGATGTTGACATATACTCTTCTGAACATGTTAAATTCCTAGGTGTTTACTTTGATTATAAACTAAGATTTGGAAAGCAAATTGATTATGTTAAAAAACGTTGCTTTAAGGCGCTACATATTGTTGAGTTTCTCTGCGGCACCTGGTAGGGTAGCGACCCCACCGTGCTAATTACCTTGTACAAAAGCTACGTTAGATCTTTAATTGAGTATGGTGCAATAGCATATTATGTTGATAAGTACGAACCGGCCTTAAAACTTGAAAGAATTCAGTATGCTGCCATGCATGTAGCTCTGGGATATAGAAATTCCACTCCTAACAATCTGATCCTTGCTGAAGCCAGAATACTTGCTATCAAAGATCGGGTACAATTTTTGTTAAAAACGCATATTTTCAAAGTTCTGGCTGGATCCAATTTTCTACTAGGTACGAAGATTAAAGAATGCTATGACATACTTTGCAGCTTCCCGGGAGGTGGTTCATACTTCCTGAGAGAAAGCATCTCCAGTGTCTTGGCTGTATGTGACTCCATCATTCCCTCCACGTTCCATAGTACGCGTCTCTCTTTGCACGGCCCTGAAGTTTGAGTGGATCTTGGCTCCGGATTAAGGTTTCAGGGTTTGCCTAATGCTGGGGATGCTTTTTCCCATTGGCTCAATGGGACTCAGAGTGTTCTTATCTATACGGATGGCAGCAAAATGCTGGAAAATGAATTTGTGGGAGCTGTGGCTCTATGCCCCACTCTTGGAGTGGAAATAGTCAAAAACGTAGCCAAAGAGGCTTTCATATTTACCGCAGAATGTATAGCCCTCTGTGAGGCTGTCAATATTGCTCTCTCTGAACAGTACAATGACTTTCTCATCCTCTCGGACTCCCGCAGCGCTCTGTAATCCTTAAATTGCTGTAGTCACGACTTTAATACTAATCCTTATATTGGCAAACTTAAAAACTTAATCAATAGTTTTCTGATTCAAGATAATTCAGGCTCGTTAACATTCATGTGGATTCCCACGCTCTGTGCCATTCTGGGGAATGAGAAAGCTGATTTGATGGCTAAAAATGCCACTCTTTTCAATCACTGTGATAATAAGGCTGTGCCCTATACAGACCTAAGAGGTAACTTTAAGCTAGAAGCTAGAGCACGAACTGTTAGAAATGTCATTGAGAAAAGTAGACTGACAGGCAAACACTTTTTCGATAATTTCTTTACTGATAAATCTTGCCCTTTGTTTGTAGGCAAGAAACTACCAAGGAAATTCATTGTATCAATCAATCGCTGTCGCGCTAACCATTATGGAATGGCCGCTTCTTTAGCGAGAGTCAAGATTGTTAAAGACTCAAAATGTAAATGTGGAAATGTGGATGAGGATTTAAACCATGTCTCATGGCAATGCCATCTGTACGATATACCAAGAGTCTCTTTAGTTTGGTCGCTTTCGACCCTGCATTTCTATCCGCCATAGTGATGAATTTTTCTGTGAGCTAAATGTGAAAGCATGTATTATAATTTTTAAGTTCTTTCAAGACTGTAACCTAAATGGATGATTAATTATAATCAACCTCTATTTGTAGCTATAAAAGCCTAAAGGCTTAATAAAGCTTATTTAATAAGAAAAAATAAAAAATAATTCTGAAATGCATTGAATCTTTTTTTGATATTGGGTTATTGACTCGGATACAAACATAATATGAACTTGTACAATTGTTAATGATTGGGACAGAGTATATATATATATACATACATATATATATATATGTAAGTTTGTTGTATTTAACACTTACAAACTTAGCCTATGAAAGCACACAGCTCAACCGTCATCACCACCCTCGCCTCTCGTTGTCCACGTACTCTAGTCAGTTAGCTACAAGCGCTCAATGTGTTCGCACCAAATGTAAAATTGTATTGTATAATTGTTGTGTAATGTAAAGTTGTTAATGTAAGTTTGTAACACCTAAAGCGACATAATTGTTGATTCAGGTAATCAACATTGTAACATTGTTTTAATATTAATATTGTGTATTGTTATTTACAATTATTATTGTTATTAAAATTTCAGTTATATTTCTTTCTGCATCAACTTATGTCTGATTTTGTGCCATTCAACACCACTCCTAACCGTCCGAAGTTTCACGTTTAAAGCAACTTGAAACTTACATATATATATATATGTAAAAATAAAGTCAAATTCTCATTAACTGCGTCGTTACGTGTATTACAATAAGATTTTATATGAGCCCGTAACGCTTCTATTTTTCAGAAATAAAATAAGAAAGTCGGCATAAGAAGTTCTTTGATGCAGATCAAGCAGGCTGTAAAAATTTTTTAACTCGTTTTGGTCACAGATAGTACAAAAAAAATTTGAACAATTGAAGATTTATCCCAAGTATTTGACTGTTCCGACCCTTAAAACATGCGAGTTTTCGTAAAATGGTACACATGTTTTTATTTACTAGCAAAATATGAGGTTATTGGGTTACTAGGTTGAATGTTTTGTTTCTCAAGATTATTAGGTTAAATAGTTGGCTCAAGTTATTAAGTTACATTTTTATATCATCCTTTGTGGAACGAAGATTCCCTCTCCCGGCAAAGGATTGGTGTAAAATCGTATATGGAAGAAGTTCATTGAACCCAAGAACTTAGGGTTTGAAAGCAAAAGTTTTACCTTAGGACCAACGACTATATAGATCGAGCTCGTCGTTGGCTCAGTGGTTAGCATGCTAGCCTCTGAAACAACACAGCTCAAGGGGTCGTGGGTTCGATTCCCGGTCGGGGTACTCAGATTTTTTCTGATGGTTCTTGCCGGGTATCGAATTCATGAAACCGACTTAGGATTAAGATTTAGTTTTTAAGATGAAAAGAAAAATAATAAAGCGATTGAAAAATAATGAATTGTGACGAGCTCTCGATAACCGGTCCTGCGTGGCCGGGGAGATAAAAAAGATATGATATGCGAATAATAAAGAACGAAAATGTAATGACAAGCGAAAATAAGAGAAATGTATAATGATACAATGAAAAAACGACATGTTAAAAAGACAATGTTAATGTTGAATGAATAAAGAAAGTGTACATACCCAAAGTAGTCAGTACACTATAATATAAAAAAAAAGACTGTATAGATCTGCTAGGAGTTTTGTGGATTTTGGTTAAGTGCCCCTGCATAAGCTTTTGATATGCATGTTGAGAAAAATTAATGAAAAACTTTTATTTGTAGTTTCATTATGGGTATTTTAAACTAATTCTAGTTTCAATGTGTTTTTCAGTAGTGTCGCATCGAAAAATTATCGGCATCTATGGGTAAGTTACCCGATTGTCCCCAGACACTAACGCTGCCTACCTTATGGGGGCATAACTAAAATATGAAGAGAAAATGCTGTGGATGCGAAAACGGCCGATCCGGCCTTCTGTTCAAGCCCTATCTCGAGTGATTTGTGACATTGCAAAATACGTCATAAATGATGTCACATTAACGTCAATATGGCGTCACTAACAACGTCACGAAAGACGTATTTTATGACGTCTCAAAAGACGTCATTCACGTAGGTTGTTGTTTAACAAAGGGCTGTTTGAAAGTTTGATGGCCTCACAGGTGCTACCATCAGTATGTTAACACTAAAACAGGGGGATTTGAAAAGTTTTCGAATTTAGAAATTTTTCTCCCTATTGAAGGAAAAAAAAATTTTTTTTCGTTATTATAAAAAATACTTTAACCCCCCGGTTTTACTGTTACTATCCTGATAGTAGCGTCTACAGGGCCTATAAATGCTTTCAAATAGTCCTTGGTTAAATTACAACCTATGTAAATGACGTCTTTTAAGACGTCATAAAATACTTTTTTTAGCAATGTCGTAAATGACGTAATGACTTGAGATAGGGAAAGGAGTGAATTCTATATTCTCTATCGTAATTCAGTGCAATCGGCAATTCATGGTTAGGAAATCACGACAAGATATCCTTTTTTTTGTACTATTGTGCTATACGTCTGGCTCGTAATAACAGCACTACTTTGGGTACTAAGCAGTTGGAAGAAGGAAAGGAAGAGAAATGGGGAGCCAGTACGCCAGTAGGCCACCTATTATTCGAAGGGGGAGTAGGGGGAAAAGAGACAATTTTACTGCAAGGAGGTGGCCTTGCTTCCTTCACGAGAAGTATTGCGTGGTGAAAAAGCACATGTGAAAATTCCCAGAGATACTTGCTCGAAAAAGTCGCAATGGCGAGAAGTCGAACTGGGTTTCCTGCGTGCCGATCCATAACCTTGCTGCCTGATCGGCTGAGCCACAGTGCGCTCACAAGTATACGAGGTCTGTTCGGTAAGTATCGGGCTTACGTCTACAACTCCACTTTGGCGTTATTCTTCGTCATCCACTATATGGCATCCTTGAAAGTAATCCCCATTTGATTGAACAACACGGTTCCAGCAATGTTCTACTTCTCAAAACAGTCTTGGAACTTACATTTAGGGATGGCCTTGAGTTCTTTCATGGTATCATTCTCAACCATCGTTTTGTCATCAAATCGCTGTCCTTTCAGAGGTTTTTCAATTTTGAAAACAGTCAAAAGTTATAGGGGGCCATATCGGAACTGTACGGGGTTGTCGCAGTAATGCGATACTACGCATAGTTTTTGGTATTCCAAGGTCTTCTTCTAGTTTCCGCCCAGTCATTCGACGATCTTGTTCGATTGCAAGTTGCACCCACTCAATATTATCCAATAAAACGAGAATCACTATCAACATAAGTACGGCCTTCTATGAAACGATTTAACCACTCTTTTATTCGTATTTTGCTCATACACGCATTCCCAAAAATCTTCTGCACCATCTGAATAGTTTCAGAACTCGTTTTTCCGAGATAAAAGCCAAATTTAATGCAAATTCGTTGATCTTGCTTTTCAGTTATTTTTCAAAATCACGAAATCTACCAAAATCAAAAATAACTTTAGAAATAAAGACGCGCTGGGCATGAAGTATGCGTCCAAAAGGTATCACGAGCATCAGCAACCACTGAGCAGTTTTCGTATTGTCAGTAGAATTCCATCGTCATAGGTTTGGAGATAAAGTTGGCAACTCTTACAAAATGGCAGTACTTTAATCTTACTAAGATATAAAGCAAAGTCGCTAAAACCGTTGTAATCGCTAACCGCGAAAACTACAGAACCGATTTTGCTGAAATTTTGCATATTAGTTCTTCATGATTCCGAGATGGTTTTCGCATAGTTCTTTTATCAAAAAAGTTAATAACAATAGCGATAAATAAGCTCAAAGTTTTGCTAAAATAAGCTAGCTTTGGGCTTTAGTTCCGTAGGATCCGATAGGTGGCATCTAGGTAAAATTGAAGCCACCCGCAACCAAAGATAGTGAAGAGTCGTTATAAGAAGCCCCATCGAGTAGACAATCATCGCAGTCGATCATCGGCACTACACCAAGAACAGAAGTCTGTCGTGCAGCTTAGCATCCCGGCTACCGATGACACTCTTCTTTCATGGGCAAGCTAAATAAATCGGTTTTTACCCTGTATCCCCAAAATAATTGAATGCTATAGAAAAACACGCTCCCGGAACGTCAACGTCTCCGATGGAATACCAGGAGACATGTACAGCCAGAGCCCAACCTTCTTCAACACTTTGGCCATTATGTGGCCGTTCAACCATTTTACCTGGTGCTGTCAGAGAATTTTCTACTTCAAATGCAAGCCGAGGAAGACAACCCTGCAGAGTACCGGCAGCCATAACGGCCTCCTTCTTAGTGGTGGTCCCAACGGCATACCTACAGAGAAGGTATTCTCCAGGCCCACTTTCCTGACTAACGATGAGCGGTTGGTTGTTCGAGAAAACGACCTGAAGACAAGATAATCTCTGGTCAGTGGCGTACCTCTCTCCAGTACGGTCTCCGTACACAGAGACTCAAAGGATAAGCGCCAAGCTACCTTCAGCTGGCTCTTCATCATCAAGAATAATAATAAGAAATAGCTGCAAGTTTCACCACCGGCCCTTTTTAGCCCATTGTAAGTATTAACGTTCCCTACTTAACCATCAATCTCATCGGTTCTTTTAAGGGCCACCTAAGTTTAAATTACCTTGCCAACTAATACATTTTTACTACGATTTTCGGAGACGATTCGTCAACTCAAAGACTATGTAAAGCTGGCCACTATTAAACCAAGTCAGTCATTCACTGGCAGACATCACGAGCAGACTTGTTCGTCGCAAGGCTGGGAGCCCCGGTGACCGACGACCCTATATTACCCTCTCAACTTTAAGTATTCAACCAGGAATCACCGATGTTCTCCAAGGTCTGCGCTAGGCAAACCTAACTGCTATGAAGAAAAAATAATAAACGTGAGCCAACGGGACAGTTACCAATGGGCAAGTGTCATGAACAAATCTCTCCACCTTAGATCACCAAAACAACTGAGTCTAAAAAAAAGGTGCTTTAGTCTTAATAAACCGTCTAAAATAACCGTCTTCGACGTTATACCAGGAGATGTTGGGAAAGAGCTCTACAACTAGTTCTAAAACTTCAAACCCTGAGGTATCCAGGCAGTCACGTTTGCTGGAAACTTCAGTCAAGAAAGACTTTACTTAAGAAGCTCACCAGTCCTTTTCAGGTTCATTGGACGTCGAACAACCTTGCCAACAAATGTATTACAACCTAATAAAGTTGAAAAAAATAGCCTTNCGTTTGCTGGAAACTTCAGTCAAGAAAGACTTTACTTAAGAAGCTCACCAGTCCTTTTCAGGTTCATTGGACGTCGAACAACCTTGCCAACAAATGTATTACAACCTAATAAAGTTGAAAAAAATAGCCTTTAGAGCTTACAAGAGTAAGTCACAAGAAGTCGAATTAAAAGGAAAACTTCAAATGCATCTTATGAATACAATTTTAGGCGTCAAGAAAATGACGGAAGAATTTTGTAAGTGAGAGATTAGCTTTTCACTATAACCCTCATAGTAATCTCTTGAATCCTTCAGATTTTTAAATACGTAGAATATGTATTTGTATTTTTGTTGCGATAAGTATCGTACAGTTTAAGCTCCAGGACTTTGTTGCTCTGGTAATAAAGTTGTGAGAGAAGAGTAAAATAATAATTTTAATTATATNAAGTAAAACTTTTGTTATTACATGTTTATGTGAAACGTAGTTAAGTTATAAAAATATACATACATACAATTTCTGTCATATCTCTGTGTATTACACTCCTAAAGCGTCCTCCCTTTTTGAAGGGGGATACCACGAGACCTATCTATATCTTTTTAGTACTTTGTTGCTTTGGTAATAAAGTTGTGAGAGAAGAGTAAAATAATAATTTTAATTATATATTTTTTTTGAGCTCCGAATCTTTACAGCTTTAAAAAAAGCCCTGTTCATAGATTATACGGAAGAGACTGCAAATCAACGGCCTTTTACGGATAACGATTATTTTATGGCATAAGGAATGCACGGTACTTTTTAGCATAATTATATTTTTTTTACTTTTTACAGCTTTTTACTTGACCAAATAAACTGTATGCATTCCGAACAAATATGTTTTTACCAAGAAGATTTTTGTTCTGAAAAGTGTCAGGAATAGATGTAAAATTTCTAACTGAAAACGTTTCACATTATATGTCAACACGCTACGGTGTTTTATTTAGTAAGTCTCCGGCGAAGCCGTGAAGGGGGGGGGGGGCGCTAGTTACTGCATCATTTATTATGTTCATAAAGTTACCTCAAAAATTTTTTATCGAAAATAATCTCAAGAATTCACTGTTAAACTTTGAGTTGCGGCTGGTTTAAATTTTTGACCACTCAACTTTTAGTTTTTTCAAGCCAGAGAACAGAGCGCTTGAAGCTCGAAGCTCTTTAGTTGAACAAGTCTATTTTCTGATTTTCTCTGCCAATACCAGTGTGTCAGAGATAACCTGTAATTATTGTTATGTTTGGTAAATTATTGCGGTAGTGTTAATAAGTGTTGTTTTCTAGTTATTTATTTGACAGTTAGCTGGAAAACTATGTATTATGTAAGCCTGATAACCTTGAAAAAATTTGTATAAATTATTACTCTAATTATTATCGTCTATAGAGTAAAGTATTCGAAAAAAGTGTGATGGATATTGAAACAGTTAGGGTAATTGAACTTCTATTTCCAGATGGTATTCCAGGTAAAGGCTTAATTTGGTAAAATCATAAGCAACCAAAATTTACAGTCACTCATTAAAGTTTTTGTAATTTAGAGACTTGGAAGGAGAATCCAGATTTTTATCAGTACTTCTCGAAAGTTGGTGGATATGATGTGGACAGATTGAGTGAGAAACAACTATACAATAGATAAGTTTTTAAATAATTGATTCAAACCATGTAGTGATGTAAAAAATCTTTCAGTTAAAGAGCCAGACCATTTAACTGACGAGAAAAATGCTATTCAGCAAAATGTAAAAGCTCTTGTTTTTTCAAACTATAAAACATTTATACAAGTTGCTGAAAGTTCCAGAGTATGTAATAAGGAGGTACATGAAATCTTTTAATTTGGATTAGTATTTATGTAAATGCACTTTTTCTTATCAAATTGATTTAATACCAATGTTTATAATTTAATATGTTTGCAGTTTAATCAAACAGAAGATAATTTGGATTCCTTACTAGAAAAAATTCCAAAATTTGTGGACAAATGTAAATCGTTCTGCGACACATCTAAAGAAATAAGCACTTACAAAAGACTGAACAATTTAACATTGACTAAAAGTTCCGAGATTCTTGAAATATTAGAACTACCCCAGTTAATGGAATCATGTCTAAAGAGTAATCAATATACAGAAGCCCTCGAACTGGCACACTATGCAAGACATATAGGTGCAAAACATAAAGATATTCCGGTTATCAAAGTAATTATAACAAATTATACTTAAAAACAAGTAGTTAGATTAGTTAAAATACGATGCTTTTGTAAATATAGTACGGAGGCTAATTTTTCTCTTAAAGAAAAATTTTGATCTCAATATGCACTACACTGCTTTGTTGAATTAATTATAACATTTTGAATTCTATTTTTCTTTTCACAACATTCTACTATTTTCACACGCTAGAGCTTCTGTACTTTACAGCCTGTTCTATAATGTCATTTTTGAGGTATCTATCTTACCTAACATCCATAAATATCGTTTGTTTGCATGTTTTGATTTCTGTCAATCATAGGTATAACCATAAGTTAGATCTTTACAAGATCAACAATTTTTTTCAACTGCACATGGACCTATAAATTCGACTTTAAAATTACAGGGGGGGAAGACTAATTTTTTTCATGCTTGAGCTCTGTACCTTTTGTACTAATATATAAGATATGATTAAGAGCAATAGTGCATATACTAAACTAAATGCGTGTTATAGTCAAATTTTACCATACATTCCTAAAAATGACCAGTGTATGCTTCCACTGTTTTCTTCGAAAGAAGTACTAGAAAGTTGTAGCATATGCTATTTAAAAAAAACTTTATCTTGGTCAAAAATTTGATCCAAGTTTGTTAACACTTTTCATAGAATGTAGTTGAAGAAATAGAAAACATCTGGTCTCTAATGGTAAACCAAGTTGTCAACTCCTTAAAAGAAGATTTACCACTCCCAAGATGCTTACAACTTATTGGGTTGTTACGTTCAATGGATGCATTTACAGAATCAGAACTTCGTATCAAGTTTATTCAAGCTCGAGATACTTGGTTTCGAACATTACTAGAATCAATATCAAAGGATGATCGTAAGATACATGATAATTTTGCCGATATTTTTCAAGTTTTTCTTAATTGTGTTTATTTGTACCTTAATAGTTAATATGTTTTATAGCCACCACGCATTTAACAAAGACTATTGAATTATCAAGAATACACTTATTTAACATCATAACTCAATACAAAGCTATGTTCAATGATGATGATCATTTGTCTTTGAATAGAGACTCAGTAATAATTGATTCTGAAATTTTTCGTCAATGGTTAGAAGAAAAGGTAATGCATACATGGGTCATTTCATAAAAACTGCAATATTTTTGCGTCCTAATTGAGATTTTTTTAATTAAGCGCTTAGAATTTTTCAATTATTTTTTCCAAGTTAAATAAGGTCCAAACTAGTTGGAAACTTTTATGCCCAATTCTACCATCATTTATTTAAATTTTATGTTAACTTAAATGCCCTTAAAATTTTAAAAGAGCGTTACGGTAATGACTACTTTGTTTGCGATTGTGAAATCCCAAGATGAAATTATTCAATGAAATTTCGTTTGTCATATCAGCACTTCATACCCCTTTGTACACCATTCGCTCCGAGGGTTGGCGTGGTGGGGATAAAGAGTTTCACAGTGCTTCGCATGGTGGCAGACGATTTTGAAAAGTGAGGACGCTTAATGCTTGGGATGGATATTTTTTTTTTAAATGCCTCATCACGCATAGGTATTGTTGCGTTGTTACATGAAAAAATTCGGGGTGAAGTAGCGCAGTAAGGTTCTTTCATTTTCCCCGTTATACTAAAAACATAGAACCATCCGCAGAGTTTTCGATCCCCTTCGAATCCGAACACATCTATTGTAACTCTCATATTTAAAGTATGATTATTGTCATAAAAACTACTAGATATAAAGTAAAACTTTTGTTATTACATGTTTATGTGAAACGTAGTTAAGTTATAAAAATATACATACATACAATTTCTGTCATATCTCTGTGTATTACACTCCTAAAGCGTCCTCCCTTTTTGAAGGGGGATACCACGAGACCTATCTATATCTTTTTTTTTTATTATTTTTTTTTTTTATAGCGTCATACGTCCGGCTCCTAATGAGGGCACTACTCTGGGCACTCAACACTTTAGAGAGGGAAGGGAAGAGGGATAGGGAGACCTCCCTTTACAGGAAGGGGGTAGGGGGAAATAGGCAATTTTGTTGCGAGGAGGTCGCCTAAACCCTCCTCGAGAGACATTGCGTGGTGAAAAAGCACATGTGAAAATTCAAAGAGGTACTTGCCCGAAAAAGTCGCACTGCCCGGGAATCGAACCGTGGCCTCCTGCGTGCCGACCCACGACCTAGGCGACTGAGCCACCGGGCGCTGACCTATCTATTTCTATTAACCCTCAGAGCGAATAGTCATATAATGAGGAATTTATGATGGTGTAAAAGCTCAATTCAGAGGGTACCAGGACCCAGGACCCGCCAGTCCTGATTTATGCATGTACCTATTGTTTATGCGTGTGAGTGTATGTACCACGTATACACTATTTATTGGTTACTGACATTTTTATTGGTAACATAATCATCGTGTTTATCGACAGTGTCGACACGCACGTATTCACAGTTCTATTCAGGGATACGCAATACATTCATAAATTAGAACTAGTGGTGGGTCCTACTCCTAGCGCCTCTGGATTGAGCTTTACCTTTACACCATACATCCTTCATTAATTTTCCGGGAAAAACGATCTGACTTCGCGACGATACTCACGTAACTAAATAGTCACGTTAAAATTTGGGGCTGCAAAAAAATTGTGTCTAAAAATTAATTGCTTAGTTAAATTAAATTATTTGTGGTGCACAATTCAAAAGGTCAAAAGTAGGCTTCACAAATAAATCGTCCCATACTTGAAAACAAAACTTTTTTTCGGTTCAAATCGTACCGTTGGCTTAAGGAGGTTCGGTAGTGATAATTTTTTATGATGAAAATTTTTGAAATTTCGATATGTCGTTTGGGATAATAGTATCAAATTACAGCTAAATTTTTCAAGGGTTTAACCACACCGTTTTCAAGATATATTGACCTGAAAAAACAATATTTTAACATGTAGGCTTATGGAGAAATCACTTAAATTTCACATAAAAAAAAAAACGGCTAAATGAACTTGCTTTTTTTTTTAAATGAAAGAATATTGTCAAAATAATATTTTGTCAAAGTTTGAGAGATCCCTACCACAAATTTCTATTAAAAAACAGCAAAAAATGTGCTCGCAGCAGACGACTTGGCAACTCTGCTTTTGGAGCGCGCTTTGAAATGTAATGAATAGTAAAAACTCCTTTTGTAATTAAAAATTTAATTATAAAAAATTCAACCGAAGAAATAAGTACACTGTCATTAGTAGACGACGACAACAACAGCAGACGACGTGCCAGCAGCCGAAAAAATTCACAACGTTGCCAGACGCTCTCCCTCCCCTTGCCTCTCTGAGATTTCCGCCCGCTAACACAACCGAACCTCCTTAATGCAAGAACCCGCTATCTCAGTATTTCAGGCAAAAATTCGCTATTTCAACGTAAATTTTACAACTGCTTATTTTCACCGTGTGTTTGTAACTAGATAATTAAATTATTATTATTCAAAGGATGGTCATCATATTTTTTCTGATAAGTAGTTTGGCGAGGCAGTTATCTTTATTGTATTTTTTAAAAAAAGATCCCCTCTGCCCTTCCTCTCTCGTCTTCCTCTGGTGTTCCATCTGTCTTCTGTCTTGATCTTCTCTTTCTTTCTTCTCTCTTCTTTCTTGATCTTCTCTTTCTTTCTTCTCTCTTCTTTCTTGATCTTCTCTTTCTTTCTTCTTTCTTCTTTCTTGATCTTCTCTTTCTTTCTTCTCTCTCAGCCTATCTGCTTGCCGTTTTTCCTGGCTCCTTCGCTCTTCTTTCCGGTTATGTTCTCCCCTTTGATTTCGTTCCTCTTGGACACGTATCTTTTGAGTTCTAAAACATGAGCTTCATTGAGACGGCGACTTTTTCTCTCCCCCTCACCTAACACATAGACCGTCGGCGACTTAACCTCGATTATCTCATAAGGTCCTTCGAATTTAGGTGCGAGTTTCGCCGCGAATTTTTTTGACGCGTCAGACAAGGGGTGGGTTCTACGCAGTACTAAAGTTCCTATCGGAAATCTAACATCTTTCTTGTTCCTATTATATCGTTTCGCTTGAGTCTCCCTCGCAGTATCTATGTGCTTCGCTACTAGATCCCGCAAGGCATCTAACCTCTTGATCCTATCTACCCATGCCTCTGGTCCTATCCTTTCAATCGTCTCAGTGGCCTCTATGTCTTTCCGTAAACTCTTCACTGGTCGAGGGTGTCGGCCATAATTTAAATACGCGGGTGATACCTTTGTTGTGGCCTGGGTTGCGGTATTAATAGCGTGCCTAATCTCGTGAAGGTATTGATCCCAATTCCTATGATCCTGTCCCACAAATATGGCAATGATAGTTTTTATCGTCCTATTGCTGCGCTCAACCGGATCCGCCTGTGGATGGTAAGGTGGCGTAAACACGTGTTTAACCCCATACTCCTCTAGCGTCTTCCGCACCAACTGATTGTCGAACTCCTTTCCATTGTCTGTGAGGAAGAAATCCGGAGTTTCCCATCTAAATAACACAAGTTCTTCGAATGCTCTCGCCACCGACTTCCCGTCAGCCCTCCTAAGAGGTTTCACCTCAATCCAACGAGTAAAAAGGTCTTGGAAGACTATCAAATATTTGTGCCCGTTCTTGCTAGGTGGAAACTCCATAAGGTCGGCCGCCACCACGGCCCAAGGCCTTTCCACTATTCGCTTCCCCATTAGTCCTTGAGCGCCGGTTTGCGGCACCTTATACATCTGACACTCGGGACACGCTCTAATAAAACTCCTCACGTCGTAATACATCCCTCTCCAATAATACTCTCGGGCTATACGGTC
>NW_019379677.1:126924-142676 GCF_000648655.2 Copidosoma floridanum
GACGACACCCAGCATATTAACATTTTATTTTAAATTAAAGTAATTGCATCTCATGTTCCTCAACCTTTTTATCCGAGTCCAACAAGAGAAATTCTTCCACTTTTTGCACCTATTTCTTGGCACCATTAATAGCATGACGAGCATACCCGTTCATCTTTTTTAGTTCAGTACTGTGTAGAGACTCTCTGTATCCGTAGTGTTTAAAATAATAAAATGTGTATAAGTACCATCGTAGAAGGTTCTACTATATACTGAATTTTAAAATTTTTAAATAAATCGCTTAGAACATATCCTGCGTCACATTGAATACAATTTATAATTTAATATCTGTTATGTACTATTGTATTATTGCCCTACTAAAAATTTCAAAGCTGAAAACAGTCGAAAATTATTTCATTGATTCTGCGTTGATGCCATATTGAATCTATTTTGATTCAGCAACTCGATATTAGTAGTTTTCTTTGAAATAATGCTTTTTTCGTGGTAGTATTACACTTGTAATTTAAATAAGAGTGAGAGGTAGTACCTGCACTCGGTTACCCTGTCACGCTCTCAGCCGCCTGCATGCTCACTCCAGTAGTATATGCTCTAAGGCTGCAGTCGCATGGAGCGCAATAGAGTGTGCAGGATAGAATTGTCCCCATAAGCCCCTGCGTTAAGTCTATTGCGCCGGGAAATAGGTCTATCCTGCAGCGCAATAGACTTAACACAGTCGCTTATGGGGAAAATTCTATCCTGCACGCTCTATTGCGGTTCATGTGACGATAGCCTAAGGGCTAATCGGTTCGGTGGTTGAAGAGCATGGAGATATAATAAATAGAGCAGCGAAGCGAGACTGAGGCATGTCCACTGGAGCAGAGAGAGAAAAAAGGTTTCGGTACCTGTTTCAGTTTGGCTCATTTATTTGTTTGGGAAATGAATAGCCTTGTTATAAATATATATAAAAAAAAAAAAACGCATGAATCTCTTTCAGTTGGAAAAAAGCCACAAGGCATAAGAAAACCCCGTTTATTGACAAACTCAGGAATCAGAATTACAGTGAATGCAGAAAAAACAAAAGAGACCTCACACAGAGCACAATGGCCGCTGCCATGCACGCAAGCACACGCCGATTATACACGCCTTTGATACAAGAAATCTAATCACAGATGTGCGATGCTACGCAACAGTGAATTGACAATAAGGTCACGTTGGTGGCATGATAAATTTGTTGGGATTTTGATTTATTGCACGTTGTACAATTGTTTTACAAGAAAACGGTTTGACGCGAGGGAGCTCCGCATGCTGTTCGAGTTGGTAGACTACTGCCCGTTAAAATCAACCGAGCAGTTAAGCTAAGCGATAGTGGCGCAGCGTCGATAGGTGCTGCATCCACGCTAGGTTTTTGGGTCCTAGCTTCCAGCAGACATGCGCACAAACATGCGTTCGTTTGCGCACACAGGCGCTAATATAACATTAGAATCGAGACACAATATGTCTTACGTATGTTGTATATGTACTTACATATTACGACGCAACATACTGCCGGCCGCAGCTGCGAGACTAGGTTGAATCACAACAGTTTAGCAGAGTTAGATTTAACTTAAATTCATCTTGACCAGAGTCAAATTAATCTTCCTGTATTAATCTTTGCAAGATGTACAATTAGAATCAGTTTCCGTTGGAGGGACTATTTTGTTGATCACTACTTATATCATAATTTGATTGATTATTTTGACCAATATATCTAACCACGGCACACAGTGCAACGCACACATTAGAATAATGCCTTAAATCTAATGAATAACCTATTAACCTACATGACGCCATCAAAAAGTTGTTTCTAACATTATTATTATCTAAATTTATTATTTAACTAGCAACGATCTATAGCGTTCAAAGATCTTTAGAAGGGAGTTGAGATTCCGACGAAACTTTACTCTCCTGAGCTATAAGTAGCACGCAAAGTCGAGCGATATTCCTTTTATAGATCCCTGAAGCCATCTTCACAGATGCTACACGAGCAATGCCTTTTCTATGACGACACCCAGCGGCCATCTTGCACACGCAGGGTTGTCCTCCATTGACACGACCACTAAGCCGGGTATCAATGTAGCGGTAGAGGTCAGCTATTTTTGACGAGTTTGTAGTTCAAAAGTCTTGTCGAATCTTGGAAATGAAATGGTAAGTGGTCAGGTGGTTGTCTGAAACTGAAACAAAATTTTGTTCGGGTATGAAATTGAATGTACGTCCAATTAAGATGTGCGCAGGTGTTAGCACTAGTGAATCATTAGGATCGACAGAAATCGCGTGTAACGGTCGAGAATTTAAAATAGTCGCGATTTCTTTCAACAACGTGTCTAATTGCTCATACGTGAGCTTCTGATCCTCCATGACGCGATTTAAATGGTTCTTAAAGCTTTTGACCGCGGCCTCCCATAATCCGCCGAAATGTGGAGAAAGAGGTGGATTTAAAGTTCCATTCAATTCGTTTGGGCGCGCCAAAGTCCTGAATAGCGTTCTTGAATTCCTGCGTCATATGTAGATCGTAAATTCTTGAGAGTTCATTATTCGCCCCCACTAAGTCGTCCTTTTCAGTTGGGTGATCGTTCGTGGATTAAATTATTATTGCATGAAAGAATTAGCATCTTCTTATTTCACTCAATCCAACAAACAAAATTTTTAACATTTGGAGGAATTAACTAAGTTTATGAGTCGTTTTTGGGAATTAGAAAAGGTGCCGCCAAAAAAAATTAAGAAACAAGCAGAAGAGTCTTCCAGCGAGTTGCATTATCAAAAAAACACGTCTTGTGACTCTAATGGTCGTTACATTGTTCGTTTACCATTTAAAAGCAAAATCTCTGATTTAGGTGATTCAAGAGTTTCAGCTTTAAGGTAATTTTACATTCTTGAGCATCGCTGGAGGTCTGACCCTGCTCTAGGAACCGAATATCGTCGCGTAATGAGTGAGTATCTTTCCCCAGGGTACATGTCGGCAGTTCATGACAAAAGCGAGAACGATTTTTATATGCCGCATCATCCTGTTATCAAGCTCTCAAGTACAACGACTAAGGTGAGAGTAGTTTTCAATGCTTCTTCGAAATCTGCCAAAAATATGTCTTTAAATGACATATTAATGGTTGGTCCGAGGATCCAGGATAAACTCTTTGAGCATCTCTTACAATTTTGTTCGTACGTTTTCGTCATGACAGCTGATATAGCTCAGATGTATAGGCAGGTTTTCGTTGATCCTAGAGATCGTAAGTTTCAGTGAATATTTTGGTACAACGATCAGAACGAAATTAAGCCTCATGAGCTAAACACTGTGACATTCGGCGTTTCCTCTGCAGCATTTTAAGCAATTAGGACTATAAAACAGTTAGCAGAGGATGAGGGAGAAAAATTGCTTTTAGCTCGTGATGTTTTAAAACGAAACTTTTATATTGATGATTTTATAACGGGGGATAATTCGTTGGAAAAAATCAAACAGACGCGCGAACAGGTAATTCAAATTTTGTCGTTTGGCGGTTTCGTTATAAGAAAATGGGCATCTAATCACAAGCATATTCTTGACAACACAGATGAAAAACTATTTGACTCAAGTGACGAAAATTCCACTGCACCAGTTGTTTCCAAAACTCTAGGGGTAGTTTGGAACTCAAACCTTGACGAGTTTGTATATGCAATAAAACCCATTGATATGTCAGTTAAAATCACTAAACGTTTTATCCTTTCAGAGACAGCAAAAATTTTCGACCCACTCGGGTTATTGGGTCCAGTAGTTTTCGCGGTTAAATCAATCATGCAGAAGTGCTGGCGTGCAAACGTTGATTTTGATGAATCGATTACTCATGACATTCACACATCTTAGCTTAATTTTGAATAACAGATCCCACTACTTCAAGGTTTAGCTGTTAAAAAGCATTTAATAATCGATAATCCCATTCGAATCGAGATTCATGGTTTTTGTGATGCCAGCGATTTAGGATACGGAACATGTATATACGTTAGATCGGTTGATACTGCGGGAAAGATCATCACGCGATTGGCCTGTTCAAAATCTCGGGTTACACCACTCAAGGGTAATTATACTACTCCGCGCTTGGAGCTTTGTAGTGCACTATTACTAGTTGAACTTTATCAAGCAGCTCGGCCAACCTTTCAGTTTCGAATTGATAAAGTTATGTTTTGGAGCGATTCCAGTATCGTTTTGTGTTGGCTAAAAAAGTCTCTCGAAAAATTAGACATTTTTATAAGTAATCGCGTTCGTAAAATTCGAGCTTTAAATGGAGACATCGAGTGGAACCACATACGTTCTGGAGATAATCCAGCTGATACCTTATCACGACGTCAAACCCCAGCTCATTTTTTGAAAAATAAAACTTGGTTTACAGGACCTACATGGTTTTCTCGAATGGAATCTTTACGGCCCATTAGTTTAATCATTGAAGGTTCTGATAAACCAGATATGAAACGCCAAGTATTTTTTGCTATTACAGCCCCTTGTGATATTTTTAACCGATTTTTTTCTTGCTCACGCATGATTAATGTCCTTAATTTTTGTTATCGGGTTTCACGAGAAAATAAATACTTTCATAAGCAGATTTGCGTACAAGAACGGCTTGACGCAGAAAACAAAATTTTGCTGCTTATTCAGGCTGAAAGGTTTCACATGGAAATCGATCATTTAACAACAATCGGCAAAACGAAAAATACCAGATTGGGTTCTCTTAATCCTTTCTTTGATGATCAAGAATTATTACGCGTAGGAAGAAGGTTACGTAACGCGGAAGTACTCGAAAATCAAAAATGTCCGATATTGTTACCTTGTAATCATCATGTCATAGACCTTATCCTACGGGAAATTCATCAGGGAAATTTTTACTCAGCCATTCAAAGTACGCTAAGCGTATTACGTCATAAGTTTTGGATTTTAGATGGAAAAAATCAGGTACGAAAAATTGTTAGAAAGTGCGTAACTTGCATTCGTCACAAGCCTACACCAGTGCATTGTAAAATAGGGAATTTACCCGAAGCGCGTGTGAAAGCAGTTGGCCCATTTCTTCATATTGGCATTGATTTTTTCGGTCCAATTTTCATTAAAGAAAAAAAATTTCGTAATCGCAATAAAATAAAGGTGTATGGATGTGTATTTATTTGTATGTCATCAAAGGCTGTTCACATAGAAATAGTCAGTGATATGACTACTGAGGGTTTTTTGGGCGGATTTAAACGCTTCGTAACCAGAACAGATCTGCCCGAGCATGTTTACTCAGATAATGGATCTAACTCTATTGGCGCTAAAAATGAGTTAGGTGAGCTTTTTCGGTTGATCAAATCAGAAAGCTATCAAGAGAAAGTGAACAGATATGCCGCGCAAAAGAATATTATTTGGCATTTTACACCGCCTTTATCACCGCACTTTGGTGGTATCTGGGAGGCTGCTGTCAAATCTTTCAAACATCACTTGAAACGCGTAATCGGCCAGCAATTGTTAACATTCGAAGTGCTCAATACATTAGTAATTGAAATCAAGGGTATACTAAATTCACGACCTATTTATTCACTCTCTTCTGATCCCAACGATTCTATCGCGTTAACTCCAGCGCACGCGCTTGTAGGCAGACCTTTGACCATGTTGCCAGTTCATGACTTTTCTCTCGTCCCTGAAAATCGCTTATCAGCTTCGAATTTCATCACGAAAGCCCGTCAAGACTTTTGGAAACGCTGGTACCTTGAAAACCTTAGTGAACTTCAAAAGCGTCAAAAATGGCAAAATACGAATGCTAAGATTGAAATAAATTCTTTAGTCATTGTAATGGATAAAGACATACCTTGTACGCATTGGAAGTTAGGCATCGTTACTGAAATATACCTAGGTAAAGATGGAAATGTGAGGGTGGTTTTGGTAAAGACAACGAAAGGTATTTTCAAAAGGAATGTTACTCTTTTATGTACTTTACCAAACGAAGCGAAATCGTAAAAAAAAATAAAATAGTGTAATTATTTTTGTTTGCAACCGCTGTCATTGAATTTGTTTATAAAACATTGATAAAAAAAAAAGGAAATATAATTTAAAGGCTTTGCTCGTATTTTGTCGCAATGTTTTTTCAGTGGCATGACATGAAAATAATGTCATTACTTGCAAACTTCAGCCCTCCTCTATTTTTCAGTGCTATCAAACGAGAATCATTATTTTTACTGATGATAGTAGAAATACATATAGAACATTCGATAACAATGTTTTTACTGAAGTACTATATCCACAGATGTCATGAAAAGACGAAGCTTCAAAATGATCGCTGCCAACAGTAGACGTCTTCGTAACTTTACAATCCCCAATAGCCTCTATCCACTTTTGTTTCATTCCTGCATCATTTGGAAATCTAGAATTGTTAAATAATAACACTTTTTATCACAACACAATACTTAGTACAATATGTAATTTTCAACTTTCTTGTAAATTAAATAAAATGGTCAGTGTTTCGACGCACATAACCTACACTTTTTAGAAAACTTTCACAGAATACTCACTTATGAAAACTTCGGCTCTCATCGAAAGGGTTGCATTCTTTCTTGCAAATAATACGTGTTTTTGTCATGTTAATTAACTCCTACTTAAGTATATGTGTACATATAAGTACGAAAACTACCGCATTTCTCATTTGCTTGTTGAAAGCATAACAAAGACGATGCAGTGCACAATATATACCTATACATATTCCTCATATCATATATTTAAATCTCTGTACTGTAGCCAATCAGGGCAGGGTTAGGGCTAGGACACATGGAACCGCGTAAAGCGTAAAGCGTATTGCGTATCGCGTAAAATTATAGGATCAGGGAAAGTTAGGTAAGGTACGCTTTATGCGAAAAAATTTGTCATCGCGCACACGGGAGTAAAAAATACGCGCGTAAGTGTTTTTAAACCGATCACAGCGAGTATTTCGTTGGCTTTGCACATGCTGCCTCGCTCGCACTCATGAGCAAAAATAAAGTTACGCCCGTATTTTTGTACCCATATGCGCGATGACTAATTTTTTCGCGTATAGCGTAAATAAAGTATCTAACCTATAAATACAGTCAGTAGCTAATGTCAACAACGACAATTACAGTATCAATTGTGTAATTAATCGAATTTCTGACATGGATGAAAAATAAATCGTAAGAACTTTGGGCAAATTGTGGAAAGTCTCTACGACCTATGCAATGACCCAATATCTCAAAAAAAAGTGAGAAGTGTAATGATTAAGCTGTATGAAATGTATTAACGGCTCCCAAATAAAAAGAAAAAAAAAAGTACATACTTGAAAACTTTTTGTTTGACGTGTACGCAGGTTAGAATTCACTTGCGTTGAGAACTTCGAAAGCTTTTTTTGTTTTTCACACTTATGCGATAAGCGAAGCTTTTACGCCTTTTCTATGTGACCACAAAGTGGCGTCAATCATGACGTCATTTACGACGTCGCAAAAGACGTACTTCACGACGTCTCAAAAGACGTCATTGACATAGGTTGTTGTTTAACAAAGGGCTGTATGAAAGCAATTGATGGCTTCATAGGTGCTACCATCCAGATGGTAACACTAAAACTGGGGGGTTCAAGTATTTTTTATAATACAAAAAAAATTTTCTCAAGTAGGAAAAATATTTTCTTAATTCAAAAACTTTTTGAATCCCTCTGTTTTAGTGTTATCATCCTGATGGTAGCTCCTATTAGCACATCAAATGCTTTTTTGTTAAACAATAATCTATGTAAATGACGTCTTCTGAGACGTCGTGAAGTACGTCTTTTGCGACGTCGTAAATGACGTCATATTTACGTCAATGTGATGTCATTCACGACGTCATAAATGACGTATTTTTCAATGTCACAAATGACGTCATGATCGACGTCATAACTTGAGATAGGGTAGAGAGAGATGGACAGGTACCGAAATCTTTCCTCTCATTCTGCTCCAGTGGACTGTGCTACTTAGATGATACCCTATACCTTCCCTGCTCTATTTATTATATCTCTATGCTGAAGAGTCCACTTCATGTATTTATGGCACCCATAGACATATAAGAAAAATATATATAAAACTGCTTGTTATTATGTATGGTGCTGAAGCACAAGTAGAAGAAGACACAACATATATTATTAAAGTACTGTACTTTTATGAAAATATTAGGCTGGTAGTCCCGACGAATATTTAGAAAAAAGTGTAGTACATCAATACCTTATTCCACTTATTCCCGCTACTATTCCTCTCATTTTTGTTATTTCTTTATTTGTTGGGACCTTAGAGCATATACCTGGAGGCAGCATCATGTATACTCGTTGCGAGACCAGGTACAAGAGAGAGAGTTCGAGTTCCAGTACATCCTGTCTTTCTTGCTCATGCTTTTCAAAAATTTGTGTCGCTTCCGCTCCAGCCTGATTTATTATTTCTACGGGTTTTTGGCAAACAATCACGAAGTGTGTGCGAAAGAGACAGAATGTACTGGAACCTTAGAGCACATACTATATGCTCTAAGGCTGGAACTCGGACTCTCTCTCTCTCGCATCTGGTCTCACCACCAGTACATACGATGCTGCCTCCAGGTATATATGCTCTAAGGTTGGGACCGTGATGTAAAAATACAAGGCCTGGCGTTTCGAGGTCTCATTTTCGTGCCGTTACAGAACTGCGGATCACATCACAGATAAATCGACAGTAGCACCTCCCAATTAAGCAACGTTGTCACGTCTCACATGTTAGGAAATTATCCTATCCATAGATATAAGCTACACTAGCGCTCTCTCTCTCGGCTTGGCGCAAAACTAAAACCTATTTAATAGAAAATAATAAGGTTTATGATTATTGCGATGATTAAGATTAAAAGGTCATACATAACAATAAGAAACGAACCTTGGCCTTCAAAATATTAGGCCCTTAACGTTAACAAGTGGTTTGCGTGACTGATAGCATGACTCATCCCAACATAAACAAGTCTGACCTTCAAAATAATGAGCCGTTTGAGTAAACAAGTGGCTTGCGTGACTACCGGCATGACTCACCTCAACCAAAACAAGCTTGGCCTTGAGTCTACAGCTATTCATACTTTTGAAGGGATTTTCAAAACAACAGCTTTGATCAGAGAAATTCAAGGACAAACTTGGACAAACAAGTGGCCTACGTGACTTTTGACATGACTTGCAGGGTATAAAAAGAATTGGATTTTCATGCAGTAGTTAGTTGAAATTGAGATTCTGTTTGGCAGAGCTTTCGACGTTCTATTTTGGCGCTTCCCTCTAAACCAGAGGACGGAGATTGCCATCTACGTCTCCGTAGTCTGTGACCATGAGCCAGGTCATAACAGAAATAATTTTTGGTAACAGTGGAGGAATACCTGGAGGTCATCCTCAGGAAGCTCGGGTGCTTCAAAGGGTTAATACGAAGAGCTAACTAGTAAACATTCCCAGTGCTATTTTGGACTCCAGAGAGCGAAGGATACCTGGAGGTCATTCTCAGGAAGGTTGAGCACTTCCAAGTGATTATACAAGTAAATATTACCTGTAACATCTGGGACTCCAGAGAGGAAAAAAAAAAAATACTTGGAGGCCATCCTCAAGAAGCTCTAGTTCTCCCAAGTGCCTAATGAATCGTGCTGCCCAGTAAATAGTACCCAGTGATTAAGGTTACGCTCAAGAAACAAGTTGGCTGAACCAACGCATTCTCAGTTGAATAATTATTTTAAATTAAGCCGAAATCAAGCTGGATATTCTGCTTTAGAAGAGGGCATCGCCAACCCACCAGTCTACGTCTCCAGAACCTTTGGCACAGACGGCTCCATAACAGAAGGGTATTCTTGGTACGTCTGTCCAGAGGATATCAACCACAAACAACATCCGCAAGTAAGACTATAATCGTTTCGTAAGGTCATTGTCATCAGGTCAGTAGTCTATAGAACCCATGGAAGATACCTCATTAAATAGTTCTGATAAAATACCCCCGACGGACGAGCGATCCTTTGGATCGCCCAGGGCGTCATGTTGATTTAACTCTAGATTCTGTCAAAAATCTGATTAACACCTCTTTGACTACTGGCCGACCTCAGAGCGATCAGAGTACCTCAACTACATCAGTTATAGACTCAAAAAAAGAATACAAAAAACTTAGTGAATTTTATAATCTGATACGAGAATTTAATGATGGAGACTTACCGATTTCTATTTTTATTGAGAAATGTCAAGCCCTTGAAAAATATGCTAAGCCTGAGAAAAAAGATCCCTTTATGCAAACCATTGAAGCTAAGATTACTGGAGATGTCCGTCATATAATTATTTATAAAAATTTCCTAGACCTAAATCATTTCTTTACCGAGTTAAAAGAGATCTTTTCGCCTCAACAGAGCTTGGCCCAGCTTCAAGCCGAGTTGTCTCGAGTGGTTCAGGGGATACAAGAGAATGTATCACAGTATGGATTGAGAGTAACAAAAATTTTACAAACTGAAATAAGTTTAATCTCTGAAGATTATCCCCTTGAATCGATCGAGGTAATAACGCAGGGAGCAGTACGCGGGGCCGTAGAGAGGTTCAGGTTGGGATTGCGCAGGGACATTCGATTTTAGATGCCCAGTCACATAACCTTTAGTCTCGAATCTGCAATTAATGCAGCTAAAAATATTGAACGTATGAAAAATCAATCATGGAACTGCGTAAACCCTTGCCTGAATTAAACAGGAACAGACCGTATGATAAGAAAGCATACTATGTTAACAATAGAAATAATAGTAACGACGATCAGAGGGAAATTCACCAAAATAGTGAAATTAACAAAATCAATAATTCAAACAGTCATCATTATAACAGTGAGCCTCATAATGACTAGAGGGTAAAACCCAATCGCGACTACTACAATTGTAGAAAGCCGGGTCACTTCGCTCGCGAATATAAAGAAAATTACTGTAACCGTTGTAAATCCCGAAGACATCTGGCAGAAGGGGATAATGGCAAAAATTTAAACTCCAACCTAGTTCGTCGAGTGAGCGTGGCGGCGAGCCTAGTATCAGCCCAACAGAACACGCCCAAAATCGAGCCATTGTTGCCATCGGCCGAGCGCAGAAATGAGACTTGCCATCAATTTTAATACAGATCCCAGAGTTGATACCCGACTTACCAAATTTCCTCATCGATACAGGTTCGAAACTTAATTTAATCAAACAAAAAACACTGAAGAGGAATGTTAAGGTATTCTACGACTCCTTTTTCGGCCTATCGGGGATCAATCAAGGGCTTCTCTAAACTTTAGGCCGAGTTAAATTGAGTTTCAACAATGCCAAGGTTTTGGCACACATTGTATTTAACGATTTTCCTATACCGTACAACGGAATATTAGGCATAAATTTCTTAGAAACGCATGAAGCCATTATCTCGTTCCACGAGCGTTAAGTAGTTTTTGGGTCGCAGTCAGTACCTTTCACCATTTATCACAATCAATTTCAACTTCCCGCAAGAACTAAAGTACTGTGCAATATTAAAATTTATAATTCCAACAAAGCATAGGGGTATCTGCCGAGACTAGAGGCTGGACCAGGAATTTACGAGGGCGGGTGCCTTGTTAAAAACAATAGGGGATTTTCACACCTTTTCATCGCTAACACTACATCTGAAAATATCAATTTATCTATAACCCCCACCAATTTGGAATCATATTATAAAACGATGATACCGGTAAGAACTACCAAAGGCAGCTCGGAGATCCAAACACAAGTAGATCGGCAAACCAGAATATCCAAAATTGTACGCAATTTCAATCTGGACGGGATACATGGGGAGGAGCGAGACCACGTATTTCAATTGGTTTTGTCCTTTCCGTATCAATTTCATCTACCCGGAGACAAGCTAAGCCAAACCATTTACATTCAACATCGAATACCCACTATTGATAATATACCCATTAACATTGAACAATATCGACATCCTCCTCATTTGCGCGACGAGATTCAGAACCAAGTTAAAGATTTATTAAATGATGATAAGATTGAAAAATCGGATTTACCCTATAACTCCCCAGTTTGGATAGTCAAAAAATCCGATTCGCAGGGGAAGAAACGTTAGAGATTCGTAATTGACTTTCGTGTATGAAATGAGAAGACGGTCGCACCCGCATACCCTTTACCGAATATAACTAAAATTTTGGACCAGTTAGGTGGATGCAAATACTTTTCAACCATTGATTTAGCCTCCGGTTTCCATCAGGTGCCCATAGATTCAAAAGATGCTCCAAAAACTGCTTTCTCCACCCACTTTCAACACCTTTAATATAAGCGTATGGCTATGGATCTTAAGGAAGCCCCCGCGACTTTCCAAGTCTTAATGGATAAGATTCTAAGCGGCCTTCAAGGCATCGAACTGTTTGTATATATGGACGACATTGTAATATATACGGTTTCACTCCAGGAACACAATGAAAAATCGAGGAAATTATTCAGGTGATTGAGAACTGCAGACTAACCTTACAACCGGACAAATGTATGTTCCTTAGAAAGGAGGTCATTTATTTAGGATACATCATTTCAGAAAGGGGAGTTAAGCCAGACCTTAACAAGACTGGTGCGGTGGCTGAATTTCCCATACTTAAGACCGCAAAAAATATTAAACAATTTCTAGGACTAGTAGGCTACTACCGCCGTTTTATTCCAGACTTTTCGAAAATTGCAATCCCTCTAAACTCCCTATTAAAGAAAGGTGTTTCATTTATTTGGCAAAGTCCACAGATAGAAGCATTCGGAAAATTCAAGAAAATTTTATGTACCCAACCCCTTTTACAATATCCTGATTTCACGCGACCCTTCATTTTAACTACAGACGCCTTTGATCTTGCCTTAGGAGCCATCCTAAGTCAGGGGGACATTGGTAAAGACCTACTTACTGCGTATGCCTCGAGAAGTTTGAACTCAGAAATTAAATATACCACTACAGAGAAAAAGCTGCTTGCTATGGTTTTCGCCGTAATACATTTTCACCTTACTTATATGGGCAAAAATTTACCTTAGTTACCGATCACAGGCCCCTAGTCTGATTACATTTCATTAAAGATCCGACTTCGCGAGTAGCGCGTTGGAAAATTAAATAACATGAGTATAACTATACCGTTGTTTATAAAACAGGAAAAACAAACTCCAATGCAGACGCGCTCTCGCGAAATCCAGTGCTCCTACCTGCTCTTAATTGCCCCGAATACACCTCCCAGGAAATTATAATTGATAGGGCTTTTTATATAGACACCACAAAAACAAACCTTTCTGATATTCCCTCCAATGAAACTAGGCCTAATACACACATTGAAGAAGCAATCCCTGCAGGAACAGACCCCCTAGAAACAGAAAGACACACGAATTACGAACTAATACGCATAAACAATGGACTAGGATCTATTCTCGCCCGTACAGTGGCGCCATTGGGTTCGGAAGGCCTGCCGAATCCGGTGCTGGTGTGCAAGACATCACCGAAGTCTAGTTCGCAACACCAGCTAAGAAAAAGTAGAGAAATAGGGAGCACCTGTGCTGATGGTTTGCCCCTGGTACTCAAGCCGGCACAGGTAGAAACTCTAGACAGAAAAGAAAAAAAGATAGGGAGCGCCTGTGCTGATGGTTTGCCCCAGGTGCTTAAGCCGGCACAGGTAGAAGCTCAAGAAATAAATTTAGCCTGGGAGCCCACAAAGGAACAGGGGTCGCGTCTAGACAAGCAAGAAACAATAAGAAACAAGAAAATCTTAAGTGTTAAGGGCAGACGATAAGTGGTAAGAAGGTAAGAATCGACGACGATAGGCATGACGATAGGGACGAAAGTAAAAAGCGAGTTTTGGTAATTAAGAATATTAAGTTTTCGAGAGATCAGTTGCTTATGCATTGCTTGAGCATATTTCTTATTATATCTTAACAATCCAAGACAACTTGACAAAATACTCAGACGCCCTCCCTTTACCTGATGCCACCGCCGAAACAGTGGCCACCCACTTTGCCCTGAAATTTATTTGCCGATTTGGATGCCCTAAGATAATAGATACAGGTCAAGGATCGAATTTCCAAAGTCAATTAATGCAAAGATTGACCAAGGTATTCAAAATTAAACAATTCAAATCCACAGCGTTCTGACCTCAAGTAAGCCCTCTTAAAACACGCCAAGACGAAAACAGGTAAACGAAGTTTAATTCTTTCCCCCCCCCCCAAGATGAGCCTTCCTTCAAGTTCTCCTCCACCTATCATTGAAGCTGCTGCTCTGCACCAAGGGGATGCCCACTTAGTACTCTCACCAATGAGAACAAAAGATTGCATTGGAAAGGCAAAAGAGAATCAGAGAGTATTAAGTCCTGGCGCTAGGAGGGGTTGAGCATGCAATTTTAGGTCCCCTCAAGTACCTAACGTATTTATATGTTTTCGGGGTCGCTGATTCTGAATTTCGAGGGTACCAGGCCCAATTCTGGTCCCATTTCAAGCTAGGGCCCATTTTTGGCCCAAAATCGCTGTTTTTTGACTATTCACGGTAAAATTTATAGTTTTTGCCTTCAAAAAATTTTTAAATCATTAAAATGTTTTCTAAAATAGTTTTGTTATTTCTTGCTTTTTTCCCTGCAAAAAAAACCGTACCAAAAGGCCTTCTACTTCATCGCAATGCGTTATACACATAAGCTAAATACTTATTTTTAGAAATAGATTAATTATTCATTTGTTTATACTTTTTGAAAATATTTATTCTCTCGAAGTGATACTTATATAAATTATTACTAAGAAGTTTATTTTTTTGGTTATATTTATTAGCACGCTTGGACTTGTCACACGCTTGTACTTGACTTGTATCAAGTATTTGAACTTGCCAGTCGCTATGCAAGTGCTGGTAAACCGCAGACGAATGTTACAGTCATTATAGTTAAAATTCTTTTGTGTAGTCGCATTACAATTATATAAACTTAGTGAAAAATGTTAAAAGATGTGTGTATCATTTGTTTAAAAAGTGGAAAACTCACAAGTACTAGCAATGGCTGTGAAATGATTCGATGGGCTGCAAGTAAAAGAAAAGACTTTGTGTTTGAAAGATTGAAAAATTTAAAAACTGACGATTCATTCGAATATCACGTGACAAATCAGAGTTACAAAACATATACAAATTCAGCAAAAGTTGAAAGGGCTGCCAAAAAATTGAGTAAGCAGAATGAATTTAGCAAGGCTAGTGGTTTAGCGAGTGGTAATCAATCGACAAGAGAAAATGTTTCCAAATTAACAACATCACAATCACATACTACTGATAAATGTAAAAAAGTATTTTGAATTTGTGAAACGGCTCAAGCTGAAAGGCTTTATGAAATAACTAGATTTTATCAAGATGAAGTATTTACACATACCTGTCATGTAGAGCGTGCTTTAGATTTTTTTGCTGCGGATATATACTATCATAAAAATTGTTTAAGAGCCTATGAGCAAAAATACATAAGAGAATCTATAAATAAAGTTAGTAGTAATATTCAAACGTGTAATAATGAGATCTTAATGGACAATAATACACAGTTATTTTTTTCACATCCAAATCAAGCAATAGCCCATGTGATAAACTCAATAATGACTCGTGTGAATTCCAGTTATATTTTCTCATTGTCAGACATTTGGGACCGAACAAACAAGTTACTAATTCTAGAAATAAGAGTGTGTAATGGAGACGTAAAAAGTTATTTAATTAGAAATTTTAATGAAAAAATAGAATTTTCTGTTCCATCAAATCAAAGTAAAAGCACTTTGTCCAAGTGATTATACA
>NW_019379677.1:158682-181488 GCF_000648655.2 Copidosoma floridanum
TAAGATGCCCCATGACTTAACGAAACAAATATTTTTAGAGCCAGAGTTATAAACTACGTAAATCGCTAAAATATCGATTTTCCGTAAAAAACGGTTGTAACTCGGATGAGCACGATCCCGGACACACCGATTGTGACACACATACTGTTTATGAGTAGATACTAATTCTAACACGAGAAAATAGTTATGACAAAAGTTATAAACGAATTGAATAGACAAAATACCGCTCGCGAATTCCCGTCTAAAGTTTTGAGCGCTTGCCTAGAGCATTTTTGAGATTTAAAAAAAAATATTTTTTTTAAATAACGTTAAATACAACAAAATAATAACCACAGAATATATAATTAACACTAACAAATAAAATATTTGATGTATTATACAATTATGACTCAAGCGTAGCTAACCGTTAGGTGCTATTGTGTAATAAGATGGTCGATCAATTTTCAAAAAAATAGTTCCAAACCAATTACTTAATATTTAATAATATTATCAAGATTTGTCAGTTAACATGTCAATATTACAACTAATATGCATCAGAAAAATTTGTTAGCAACAACCAGAAGATCGACTTTTTGCAATTTTTTCTTCAATTCTTGTAATATAACTTAAAAACAATTACTCCTTTCCCCTTTATTTTTGGTGCACAACATTATTTTGATGTTGAGAATAAAATATCATGATTTCAGCATATTTAGAGTTAAGGAAAAAATTTAGCAGTCGAAAGAGTATCAACAAATTAAGAAAAATGGTTTTTTCGGTGTTTTAGGTTGTGCGCAGATCTTTGAATATAACTTTGTATAAAAATCATTACATTAATAAAGTGCAAAAAAAATTAAGAGGGAAGGAGTTTTTTCTATAAAGTTATATGCAAAGATCCGTGCACAACTGCTAAGCACCAAAAAAAACACATTCCTTACGAAATATATATATTTTTTCGACTGCCAAATTTTTTCCTTGTCTTACTAATATATAAAGCAAAGTCGCTAAAACCGTTGTAATCGCTAACCACGAAAAATACTGAACCGATTTTGCTGAAATTTTGCACACTAATTTATGATACATCCTAGATGGTTTTAGTGTAGTTTTTATCCTAAAAAGTTTAATAACAATAGCAATAAATGAGCTCAAAGTTTTGCAAAAATACGTCAGCTTTTCACTTGAGTTCAGTAAAATCCGCTAGGTGGCGTCGACATAAAATGGAGGCTACCTGCAACAGAATTAAATAAGTGTGGTTATGATACTCTGGAGCGTCTCGATAGTGATGCAGTCGTGCTTCGGCAGTTCAACGAGCTGCGTAGTGAATGCTGATGATAGTTTTGCAGCTGGATATCCTGGTTAGGGACGACACTCTTCTGTAAGGGGAAAGGGACCTAGGTTTCCATTTACCCTGAATCTCGACGAGTGCAATAAAAAAAAAAATTCATTCCAACCGATGACATCTCTGGCATAATACCAGGAGACATATCTAGCAATAGCACAATCTGCTCCAACTCTCCAGAGTTGTGTATCAGTCCCACCATCCCGCCTGGTGCAGATAGAGAATTTTTGGCTACAAATGTAAGCCAGGGAAAACAGCTCTAAGGGGCACGGGTATCCACAACGGCTACCTTCTTAGTCGTCGCGTCCCTAACGCGCTTACCCACATGTTCCCGTGTAAAGTAAGCGGTTGGTTATCCGGGGAATGACCCTAAGACGAGATATTCTTTGGTCAGCAGCGTACCTCCCTTCATCACAGTCTCCGTACATCGAGACTCCCAGGGTAAGAATCAAGCTATCCGTAGTCAGCTCTTCATCATCAGGAATAATAATGAAGAATAGCATGGAAGTTTCACCACTGGCGCTTTTTAGAGCCATTATAAGTATTCACGTTCCCTACTCAACCATCAATTTCATCGGTTCTTTTTAGGGGCCACCTAAGTGTAAACTACCTTGCCAACAAATACATTTTTACTACCATTTCCGGAAGCGATTCGTCGACTAAAAGACTGTATTAACTAAAGACGGGCACTATTAAACCAAGTCAGAAATTCACTAGCATTCGTCACCTGCGGAGTTGTTCTTCGCAAGGCTGGAAAATTCGGTGACCGACAACCCTATATTACCCTCTCGACTCTAAGCATTCAACCAGGAATCACTGATTCTCTCCAAGGTTTGCGCTGGGCAAACCTATAACAGCTATAAAGGAAAAAAACTTGAGCCGACGGGACAGCCTTCACTGGACAAGTATAACTAACCAATCTCCCCATCCAAGATCACCAAAACAACTGAATCTGCAACTTAAAAAGGTGCTTAAGACACCAACGTCTTTGACGTTATACCGGGAGACGTTGGGAAAGATCACTACAACTAGCCCCAAAGCTTCGGACTTTGTAATTTTTCTCCCAATCAATCTGGGTCTTTAACAGCAAGCCAGAGAAGATCACCCTGAGGTATTCAGGCAGTCACAATTGCTGTTAACTGCAGTCGAGAAAGAGTTAACTTAAGAAGCTCACCGGTCTTTTTTAGGGCCATCGGACGTCGAACTACCTTGCCAACAAATATATTAAAACTTAACAAAGTTGACAGAAAACAGCTTTTAGGGGTCACAAAAATTTTAAGCATGCCAAAAGTCGCAAGAGGGTGAATTGAAACAAAAACTTCAAGTGTATCTAATAAATACAATTTTACTTAGGCGTCAAGAAACTGACGCAGAAANGTATCAAGTATTTGAACTTGCCAGTCGCTATGCAAGTGCTGGTAAACCGCAGACGAATGTTACAGTCATTATAGTTAAAATTCTTTTGTGTAGTCGCATTACAATTATATAAACTTAGTGAAAAATGTTAAAAGATGTGTGTATCATTTGTTTAAAAAGTGGAAAACTCACAAGTACTAGCAATGGCTGTGAAATGATTCGATGGGCTGCAAGTAAAAGAAAAGACTTTGTGTTTGAAAGATTGAAAAATTTAAAAACTGACGATTCATTCGAATATCACGTGACAAATCAGAGTTACAAAACATATACAAATTCAGCAAAAGTTGAAAGGGCTGCCAAAAAATTAAGTAAGCAGAATGAATTTAGCAAGGCTAGTGGTTTAGCGAGTGGTAATCAATCGACAAGAGAAAATGTTTCCAAATTAACAACATCACAATCACATACTACTGATAAATGTAAAAAAGTATTTTGAATTTGTGAAACGGCTCAAGCTGAAAGGCTTTTTGAAATAACTAGATTTTATCAAGATGAAGTATTTACACGTACCTGTCATTTAGAGCGTGCTTTAGATTTTTTTGCTGCGGATATATACTATCATAAAAATTGTTTAAGAGCCTATGAGCAAAAATACATAAGAGAATCTATAAATAAAGTTAGTAGTAATATTCAAACGTGTAATAATGAGATCTTAATAAACAATAATACACAGTTATTATTTTCACATGCAAATGAAGCAATAGCCCATGTGATAAACTCAATAATGACTCGTGTGCATTCCGGTGATATTTTTTTATTGTCAGACATTCGGGATCGAACGAACAAGTTACCGATTCCAAAAATAAAAGTGTGTAATAGAGACGTAAAAAGTTGTTTAATTAGAAATTTTAATGAAAAAATAGAATTTTCTGTTCCATCAAATCAAAGTAAAAGCACTTTGTTTTACAGCTGTAAAATTTTATTAGATACATTAGTCGAAAAAATTCAGCCAGAAAATATTATTAAAGAGAGTGCCAACATTATTAAAAATTAATTACAAAAGGTTAATTTCGATCTTGAAGATAAATTTTATGACGAAGATACTTTGAGAAATTCTTGGGACAATATTATAATTCCCGATGAAATTGTCTTGTTTCAAAAGGTTTTATATAATTTCACAAGAAATGATTTTTTTTCAACGACGGATTCATTTGGTAGAAGCCAAAAAGTAAAAATGTCTAAAAATAAAAAGTTAAAATTGAAGTCGTTATTTCAGATAATATTTTATATTTTTAGAAATGGGACTATGAAAACTCCTTTACATACAATGTATGGCTTAGCTATACATTCAACATGAAGGAGTAAAACTTTAATTGAAAGTTTGAATCATTTGGGACTAAGTATTTCTTACGATGAAATTTTAAGGTGCAAAACTAGCTTATCATTGTAAACTCTAAACTCATGCTCTGCTACAACACCTCTTCCTAGCCATTTTGACGAATCAAAATTTACATCAGGAGCTATGGATAATTTTGATCACAATAAAAACACACAGTCTGGTTTAAACAGTAGATAAAGAGAAGCATAAGAACTTCAAATAGATATGATTGGTAAGATCTTATAGAAAATCGCAAGAGTGGAACTGATAGTACAAGAGAACTACGGAGTATATGTAAGAAAATTAAGAGTAGCAAAGAGAAGTCGTGAGCAGAGCGAAAGTGAGGTAAGTTAGCGACAGTAGAGTGAACGCTCGAAAAAATAAAGTTTCATGGTAGGGGAAAGCAGAAACTGTAGCTAGTCTCTTTCGTAACAGGCTAAGTTCTCTCTGTAATCTTTCTCTACTCCCAGCTTTTCTCTAAAACTCGCAGCTTCTCTCCTTAGCACTCCCAATTTTTTCTGATCCTCCGAACTATTCTTCTACATCCTCTTTAAATTAACTTACATGCTACTTTATAATATATGTTTATCGGTACACAATATTAAATGCTGTTTAGAGAGTAGTAAATGTACCCAAATAATAATTGTATTGCAATAAAATCTATAAAATAATTTTTCATTACATCAGACTGTATGATTTAAATTACACTAATATTAGCATAAAATATAGGTTGTATACTATGTATGAAAATTATAATTTATTCATTTCTTTGACAATATTATAAAAGAGAGAATGTGTCATTTTAAAAAGTGAACAAATTAAAAACGAAGGTATAAATGAATTACAAAAATTAATGAACACAAACAGATCCAAAAAAAATTTTTATTTTTCGAACGTCATATCTTTACTCTAATTTTTTTTAAATACTCGTTTTTTAATGTTTTATTCGTAAAGTTTGATGAAAAAAAATGTTTAACTAGTTAAAATATTGATTTTCCTTTCTTTGTTACTTAAAATAGTTTTTTTCAATATGGCAGTCATAGTTGTGTTTAAAAATAAAATTGTATTTCTTACAATAAGCCTGTGCACGATGTATACCAGTGTAATACCCACATGTTATATATCTACAGTTAGACGTGATTTTGAATGGATACTAAAATAAAATTGTCCAGATGAATAATTATTAAAATTGTAAAGAAAACAAATTTTAAATGTTATACTTACAATAGAATTCCCTGCATACATATGCACGCGAGCTTGAACACACACACACTTGTTTTAAATATTTTGATATTTTTCAGCAACGATAAGTATATGCAGAANTCGTTGAATAGTAATCGAGTGTACGATTTTTTGTCTGACAGTAGTTGAGTATGATTCTTCGATGGAAACTAGTTGAGTATACGATTATTCGTAGGGAAGTAGTCAAGTGCAGGATTCTTCATCTAAAAGTAGTTGAGTGTACCATTCTTCGTCGAATAATAATTAAGTGTATAATTTTTCTTTGAAAAGTTGTTGAGTGTATGATTCTTCGTCAGAAAGTAGTTGAGTTATACGACTATTCGTTGAAAAGTAGGTAAACATTTTTTATTATTTAATTTATTTATCATTCATGCATATTTCTACAAAACTTGAAACGACTTAAAATAAAATTTAACGAGCTTATTTAAAGATTAACGATGCACTGTGGCAAAAAAATGTTAATTTTACGTTGTACTGTAAAACTTTACATTGTTTGTACGTACATTCATACATAAGGATTATTAAGAAAAAAGATGTAATACGGAAAAGTACTTTGACTTTTATTTAACTTTTACTTAATACGTTTTAACAATCATAACTTTTCAGGACTCAATGTTCTTGTTGTTAAGAGAGTATTTTCTTCGATATTCTTTAAAGGGGACTCTTTATTAATGGACTTTTTAACTTTCTTTCTTTCCTCCAATACTCCTTCTTCCACTTCTTCTTCGCTCACTTCTTTTACTACTCTGTCTTCAGTTTCTGTGGATACAGATTCCGAGACAGACCCGTCGTTTTGAGCTACTTTCTCAGATAATTCACCATCAGTTGTCTAACTTTTTTTGTTTGTTTCAGATGATTTTCAACGAGAAAGTTTCCGTTTTTTGAACGTGTCAGTATGGTTGATAAGGTGTCTTTTAAAATTGTGAAGATTTCAAGAAATTCTCTGTTTAACTAATTTTATCTTGCGATCGCATATTGGACAAACGACATCAGCCATAGTCACGTTATCTTTTCGCGAAACTTCAACTATCACAGAATCTAGCAGGGTCTTTTAATGTGGTCTCACTAAAATCTTTTTGCCTTTTAATAATGAAAGAATTTATTTTATTAACTTCAGCGTCTTCATCTATTTCTGGATTTAGTTTGCAAGTTTTTTGGTTTTTTCGCTTTCCAAAATTTTATCGGCTTAGAGCTTACGAATTCTTTTATATGATTAATCAGATGTTTATTGCCAATTGTGAACTCAAATTCATTAAGGCGTTTAAAATATATGCCGTAATATTGTCGTAAGACTTCTTCATTAGCATTATTTGGCATTTGGGTTCGATAAACATCTGATTTAACAAGTTTCGTAAGCTCTACGAAGTTTTCTTTTACAAAATTTGTCAAACTGATAAAATTATCAAGAGTAGCAACTTCAAGAATTTTTTTTACATGACTGAGTATACTAACACACAAATTTTTCTCAATCAACGTCCAAAAAAACAGAAGAGTCATTGTTTCTTAAATTCTCGCTCATTTTTCATGTAACTGTTCTCAGCTAAAACATTTTATGTGCATTGTAACTGACTCATGTTCTTACGTATACAAAAAATTCAGAATATTATTATCAATTAACCGCAGACTGGCAGCTGGGATTACGGACTGGCTAGAGTCTAAAAGGTGGTGATAAGATGCCCCATGACTTAACGAAACAAATATTTTTAGAGCCAGAGTTATAAACTACGTAAATCGCTAAAATATCGATTTTCCGTAAAAAACGGTTGTAACTCGGATGAGCACGATCCCGGACACACCGATTGTGACACACATACTGTTTATGAGTAGATACTAATTCTAACACGAGAAAATAGTTATGACAAAAGTTATAAACGAATTGAATAGACAAAATACCGCTCGCGAATTCCCGTCTAAAGTTTTGAGCGCTTGCCTAGAGCATTTTTGAGATTTAAAAAAAAATATTTTTTTTAAATAACGTTAAATACAACAAAATAATAACCACAGAATATATAATTAACACTAACAAATAAAATATTTGATGTATTATACAATTATGACTCAAGCGTAGCTAACCGTTAGGTGCGATTGTGTAATAAGATGGTCGATCAATTTTCAAAAAAATAGTTCCAAACCAATTACTTAATATTTAATAATATTATCAAGATTTGTCAGTTAACATGTCAATATTACAACTAATATGCATCAGAAAAATTTGTTAGCAACAACCAGAAGATCGACTTTTTGCAATTTTTTCTTCAATTCTTGTAATATAACTTAAAAACAATTACTCCTTTCCCCTTTATTTTTGGTGCACAACATTATTTTGATGTTGAGAATAAAATATCATGATTTCAGCATATTTAGAGTTAAGGAAAAAATTTAGCAGTCGAAAGAGTATCAACAAATTAAGAAAAATGGTTTTTTCGGTGTTTTAGGTTGTGCGCAGATCTTTGAATATAACTTTGTATAAAAATCATTACATTAATAAAGTGCAAAAAAAATTAAGAGGGAAGGAGTTTTTTCTATAAAGTTATATGCAAAGATCCGTGCACAACTGCTAAGCACCAAAAAAAACACATTCCTTACGAAATATATATATTTTTTCGACTGCCAAATTTTTTCCTTGTCTTACTAATATATAAAGCAAAGTCGCTAAAACCGTTGTAATCGCTAACCACGAAAAATACTGAACCGATTTTGCTGAAATTTTGCACACTAATTTATGATACATCCTAGATGGTTTTAGTGTAGTTTTTATCCTAAAAAGTTTAATAACAATAGCAATAAATGAGCTCAAAGTTTTGCAAAAATACGTCAGCTTTTCACTTGAGTTCAGTAAAATCCGCTAGGTGACGTCGACATAAAATCGAGGCTACCTGCAACAGAATTAAATAAGTGTGGTTATGATACTCTGGAGCGTCTCGATAGTAATGCAGTCGTGCTTCGGCAGTTCAACGAGCTGCGTAGTGAATGCTGATGATAGTTTTGCAGCTGGATATCCTGGTTAGGGACGACACTCTTCTGTAAGGGGAAAGGGACCTAGGTTTCCATTTACCCTGAATCTCGACGAGTGCAATAAAAAAAAAAATTCATTCCAACCGATGACATCTCTGGCATAATACCAGGAGACATATCTAGCAATAGCACAATCTGCTCCAACTCTCCAGAGTTGTGTATCAGTCCCACCATCCCGCCTGGTGCAGATAGAGAATTTTTGGCTACAAATGTAAGCCAGGGAAAACAGCTCTAAGGGGCACGGGTATCCACAACGGCTACCTTCTTAGTCGTCGCGTCCCTAACGCGCTTACCCACATGTTCCCGTGTAAAGTAAGCGGTTGGTTATCCGGGGAATGACCCTAAGACGAGATATTCTTTGGTCAGCAGCGTACCTCCCTTCATCACAGTCTCTGTACATCGAGACTCCCAGGGTAAGAATCAAGCTATCCGTAGTCAGCTCTTCATCATCAGGAATAATAATGAAGAATAGCATGGAAGTTTCACCACTGGCGCTTTTTAGAGCCATTATAAGTATTCACGTTCCCTACTCAACCATCAATTTCATCGGTTCTTTTTAGGGGCCACCTAAGTGTAAACTACCTTGCCAACAAATACATTTTTACTACCATTTCCGGAAGCGATTCGTCGACTAAAAGACTGTATTAACTAAAGACGGGCACTATTAAACCAAGTCAGAAATTCACTAGCATTCGTCACCTGCGGAGTTGTTCTTCGCAAGGCTGGAAAATTCGGTGACCGACAACCCTATATTACCCTCTCGACTCTAAGCATTCAACCAGGAATCACTGATTCTCTCCAAGGTTTGCGCTGGGCAAACCTATAACAGCTATAAAGGAAAAAAACTTGAGCCGATGGGACAGCCTTTACTGGACAAGTATTACTAACCAATCTCCCCATCCAAGATCACCAAAACAACTGAATCTGCAACTTAAAAAGGTGCTTAAGACACCAACGTCTTTGACGTTATACCGGGAGACGTTGGGAAAGATCACTACAACTAGCCCCAAAGCTTCGGACTTTGTAATTTTTCTCCCTATCAATCTGGGTCTTTAACAGCAAGCCAGAGAAGATCACCCTGAGGTATTCAGGCAGTCACAATTGCTGTTAACTGCAGTCGAGAAAGAGTTAACTTAAGAAGTTCACCGGTCTTTTTTAGGGCCATCGGACGTCGAACTACCTTGCCAACAAATATATTAAAACTTAACAAAGTTGACAGAAAACAGCTTTTAGGGGTCACAAAAATTTTAAGCATGCCAAAAGTCGCAAGAGGGTGAATTGAAACAAAAACTTCAAGTGTATCTAATAAATACAATTTTACTTAGGCGTCAAGAAACTGACGCAGAAAATTTATCGAGATTGAAACAGCAGCGTCAAAATCGACAACTAAAGAGTCCATTACGTGAGAGATCAGCTTTTCATTAAACCCTCACAGCAATATCTAAAATCTTTAAAGATCCTACTTCAGATTTTCAAATAATTAGAAAATGTATTTGTGTTTTTGTGGCAATAAAAATGTTGGGTTTAGGGTCCAGGACTCTGTTGCTCTGGTAAGAAAGTTGTGAGATATAAGAAAAAAAATTTTTATTTTATATAAATTTTTTGGAAGTTTAAAATCCTAACAGCTTTAAAAAATAGCCCTTTTCGTGAATTACACGGGAGAAACTGTTAATCAATGGCTTCTTATGGCCACCGATTATTTTATGGCATTAAGAGCACATGGTACTTTTCAGCATAATTATTTTTTTGAATTTTTACACCTTATTATTTGAACAAATTAACTATATAGATTTCAAAAAAATATGTTTTTAATAAGAAGATTTTTGTTCCGAGATGTGACAGGAATAGGGGTAAGTGTACCTATTACCGTGTACCTATTACCGCGGATGTATAGGGTTATGTTTACGTACGCTCACCGTGGAAATACGTACACAATCAGTTAATGAGCGCGTTGTACCGAATACCGTGGAAAATAATTATTTACTAAAAATATACACAAATATTTCTGTTTGAATTGCATCTACATTAACGTCATTTTAGATTATTAAAATTAAAAAATTATTTTATATGAAACATTTCTTATTTTGAGCAAGTAATCATCAGTTTTTTAAAATCCACGGTAATAGGGCGGAGCACGGAGATAGGTATACAACCACGGTAATACCAGCATACCGTTTCTATTTGTTTTAAAAATATTCTACTGCAGTTTTAGCTTCATAAAATTTTTTAAAATATTCCGTAAGAGATTATGTAAAATTAAAAAAAAAAATATTCCAAAAAATTTTAGTATACCACTTTTTATGGTGCATTTAAGTTGGAATTTTCAGTACGTGCCACGGAGATAGGTATACTTACCCTTATGTGTAAAATTTCTAACTGAAAACGTTCCACATTACATGTCAACACACTACGGTGTTTTATTTAGTAAGTCTCGGGCAAAGCCGAGACGGGGGGCTGCTAGTTTTTAAATATGCTGAAGTCATAATATCCTATTCTAAACATTATAATAATGTTGTGCACCAAAAATAAAGGAGAAAGGAGTAATTGTTTTTAAGTTATATTACAAGAATTGAAGAAAAAATTGCAAAAAGTCGGTTTTCTGGTTGTTGCTAACAAATTTTTTTGATGCATATTAGTTGGAATATTGACACGTTCATTGAAAAATCTTGATATTATTATTAAATATTAAGTGGTTGGTTTAAAACCAATTTTTTATAAATTGATCGAATTTTGCTCTGGCAAAACTATAAGGCACTCCTGAGTATCAGTCGTGCCTATTTAATAATAGTAAAGGCATGATATATTCTTCGTTGAAAAGTAATCGAGTGTACGATTTTTTGTCTGAAAGTAGTTGAATGTATGATTCTTCGTTGGAAAGTAGTTGAGTATACGATTATTTGTAGGGAAGTAGTCAAGTGCACGATTCTTCATCTAAAAGTAGTTGAGTGTACCATTCTTCGTCGGAAAATAATTAAGTGTATGATTCTTTTTTGGAAAGTTGTTGAGTGTATGATTCTTCGTCAGAAAGTAGTTGAGTTATACGATTATTCGTTGGAAAGTAGTTAAGTGTACGATTCTTCCTCAGAAAGTAGTTGAGTGTACGAGTTTTCGTCGGAAAGTAGTTGAGTGTACGATTTTTCGTCTGAAAGTAGTAGTGTGTACGTTTCTTCGTTGGAAAGTAGTAGCTTGTACGATTCTTCGTTGGAAACCTTGAGCTGTACGATTCTTCGTTGGAACCTCTGGTGTACGTTTCTTCGTCAGAAGCATCGGACTATGGCATACCCAGTGAAGTCTAAATGTTAAGCAGGACAATGTTTGTCAATTTCGTGACAAGCGCACGAAACCTGTTGGGTTTTGATGCAAAGATATGCTATCTTCGAACCGATCAAGGCACGGAGTTTACAGGAGCCCAAACGGTAGAAGTTCTCCAGAGGTTGGGAGCAGAACTTCAGTTGGCCTGTCCAAATACCCCTCAGCACAATGGAGTCTCAGAACTGATTAATCGTACCTTGTTAAACAAGGTGCGAGCCTACATGGACGACTTTGGGTTCAAGAAGAGCATGTGGGACTTAGCCCTGGGCAGTGCAGTATACGCCTACAATCGGACACCTCACCGGTCAAACGATATAATAAGCCCCTTTAGAAAAATTTGCACCCAATCTGAGGATAGACATTACCCAAATCAGAAGATTTGGTTGCGTCGCTTTTATCAAGATACAAAGAAACACTGGAACCAAATTCGGTCCACAAGGGATACGAGTCTTGCTGGTTGGTTATATCCCCACTGGCTATTCTTTCTTAAGACCTGAAGATGGAAAACTTTATGAGAGTCGAGACGTAAAATTTCAAGAGCGACTGGTGTTCAGAGATATCTGGGGAAAGGACAAAATAGCAAACTGGGGAAACCACAAGACAGATATTAAACAAGATGAATGGTTCGTCAAGTTTGATAAGAATAGCCCTAAAAAGTCATTGGAAACGGAGGGAGAACCAGTAGTCAAGAGAAAGCGCGGTTGGCCCAAGAAAGTTGGAGATCTTGGTCAAGAAAGCCCTAAGCAACCCACTAGAATAAATGATACGAGCTTTGCAGGAGCCATTGACACAAACAAGTTAAATAAACTGCTTCAATCGAAGGGCGATGTTGACTGTTTGATAGCAGAAATCGAAGATGAAATGTCACATGCCCTGATTGCTGGATTGAACAAAGATCCCGCAAACTACAAAGAAGCTGTCGCATCTCCGGATCGCGATAAATGGCTCAGAGCAATTGATGAAGAACTGGAATCAATGCGGAAAAACCAAGTGTGGAAACTTGTAGAAAGACCAACCATGAACGCTGAAGGTGGCAAGCCCAACATGATCGACTCTAAGTGGGTTTTGAAGAGAAAAATAGATAAAGATGGAAACACGAAGTTCAAACCGAGGTTGGTGATTTGCGGCTTCAAAGATAGGAACGAGTACGATCTGCAAGAAACCTATGCCTCGGTGTCTGGGCTAGCCCTGGTAAGATCAGTAATATCAATAATAAATAGATATCCAATCTGGAGACTTGCCAACTTGATGTCAAGACAGCTTTCTTATATGGATCTATCAAAGAAGAGATATATATGGAGTTTCCTGAAGACCTGCTTGATGGCGACAGTTTCAAGAAAGCTAAGGTTTTTAAATTGGAGATAGCCCTTTATGGACTTAAGATCAGCCCAAAAAGATAAAATGAGCGGTTTTGCGAGACTGCATCTAAATTGGGACTACGGTCACATACGAGCGAGCCCTGTCTCTATACATGGAGAGAAGCCGATAACTTTCTAGTCTTGATCCTATACGTGGATGATATGATGATAGCCAGCAATTGTATAGGCAAAATGAATGAAATTAAGACTGGTCTACAATCTGAGATTGAGATGTCAGATCTTGGCGAGGTTGGCACATTTCTAAACATCAAAGTGGAAAGAGATAGAAAACATCATACAATTTCACTAACACAAACACCATACATAGATAAAATGTTAGAAAGATTTGGATTCAACGAGTCAAAACCCCAAAGAACACCAATGGTGACAAATCAAATTTTAAAACGGCAAAGAAAAGATAGAGAAGAGTCTGAAGATGCTGGAGAGTTAAGCACAACGATAACGAGAGAAAATGTGCCATACAGAGAAGCAGTTGGTAGCTTGCTGTATTTGGCATACACAATGAGACGAGACATTTCATACTCGGTGAATGTACTGAGTAGACATCAAATCGGCCCAACTGAAGATGATTGGAAAATGGTCTAATGGGTATTTCGATATTTACAACACACAAGAACCCTAGGATTAACTTACAAAGGTTGTAAAGATGGATTTGAAGCCTATTCAGATGCGAGTTTGGCAGACTGTAAAGGCTCAATAACAACAGATGGATATCTCCTAAGGCTGTATGGGGATACAGTTGCTTGGAAAACAAGAATGCAGAATTATGTTGCTATTTCAACCTGCGAAGCAGAATATGTGGCAATGTGCGACGCAAGTCAAAAATTGATTGGACTAGAACACTATATAAGTATTATATTGTCTCGCACTTTATTGCCCGCGGATCTATGGTGTAACAATAACAAAGCCGCCGCAGCAAGTGATAAGATAGATAGTGGCAAAAGACTGAGACACACGACCGAGATAAAGGCTCACTACGTTAAGGAATGTGTATCCAGAGGAAAAATAATTGTTAAATGGATTCCATCCAAGGAACAACCAGCAGATATCTTCACAAAACCCCTGCCGTTTGAACTGCATGAAAGACTAACGGAAAAAATTTTGAATGTTAATTAGCGTAAAATGCATGATAATTAAATTTGAAGTTGAGATAGTAAAATTAGTAAATTGATAATAGATAGATAATGATGGTAGACATGCTGATGAATGTATTTTCTGTGTAAGCTCGTTTTAGCTCATTGGAATCAACCACAATGAGTGACCCAGAAGCCCACGTGCTCCACATCATTGGCTGATTAAAGTTCACTTATATTCAGTGTTAATGTTCAAATGTATCTTTTCTTTTCATTTTAATAAATTCAGATACGAACGGAAGAGAGTGTTAGATGTATTGTTGGCGCTCGTAACTGAATTATTACGCATGCGCAACAGCAAGAAGACGAGACGCAGTGACGCTGCACTTCAGCGTCAAGTAACTAGGGTTTTGTTCACTCTCGCCCAGTCAGCCAGTCTGTTAACACACACATACTCTGGCTTAGCATTTCCTTTACAGATTCCTAAGGATGGCCTCCAAGTATTTTTTTTTTTTTCCTCTCTGGAGTCCCAGATGTTACAGGGAATATTTACTTGTATAATCACTTGGAAGTGCTCAACCTTCCTGAGAATGACCTCCAGGTATCCTTCGCTCTCTGGTGTCCAAAATAGCACTGGGAATGTTTACTAGTTAGCTCTTCGTATTAACCCTTTGAAGCACCCGAGCTTCCTGAGGATGACCTCCAGGTATTCCTCCACTGTTACCAAAAAGTATTTCTGTTATGACCTGGCTCATGGTCATAGACTACGGAGACATAGATGGCAATCTCCGTCCTCTGGTTTAGAGGGAAGCGCCAAAATAGAACGTCGAAAGCTCTGCCTAACAGAATCTCAATTTCAACTAACTACTGCATGAAAATCCAATTCTTTTTATACCCTGCAAGTCGTGTCAAAAGTCACGTAAGCCACTTGTTTGTCCTAGTTTGTTCTTCAATTTCTCTGATTAAAGCTGTTGTTTTGAAAATCCCTTCAAAGGTATGAATGGCAGTAGACTCAAGGCCAAGCTTGTTTTGGTTGAAGTGAGTCAAGCCGGTAGTCACGCAAGCCACTTGTTTACTCAAAAGGCCCATTATTTTGAAGGTCAGGCTTGTTTGTGCTGGGATGAATCATGCCATTCGTCACGCAAGCCACTTGTTTACGTTAAGAGCCTAATATTTTGAAGGCCAAGCCCGTTTATGCCTGAAACAAAATAAAATCGATTCCCGAATTCTCGGAAAGCTGAAAAAAATCTGGGGAGGTTCTTTTCTTATTGTTATTTATGACTTTTTAATCTTGATCATCGCAATAATTATAAACTTTATTATTTTCTATAAAATAGGTTTTAGTTTTGCGCCGTCTGAGACAGAGCGCTAGTGTTGCTTATATCTATGGATAATGGATAGGATCATTTCCTAACAGCTCCCTCCTACTAAAAAACGCCATCCCTTGGTTCACGCTTTTTAAATTTTCGCGTGTTAGTAGGTTTAATCTCTGAGTTCTAACGTCATCTATCGTCACTGTCATGCAAGCCGGAGCTGAAGACTTCCGTCTTCATACTCGTAGCTCGTAGACTCGGCCCGATTGTATTGATCATTCGCTCCCAATTCGCGTCCGCGCTGCTCTTACCAGAATTGAGGAACTTATTGATTCGTGGAGATCCGAAATATTTCGGTCATATTTTATAGTGGTAAAGAGTTATGTGGTAATTATAGCTGTCGTTCATACCTCAGCGAGTCAGAACCTTTAAACTAAAAAAAACAAAAAAAAATTATAGCTGTGCCATATAATTTTTTTTTATTGACCAGCCGCAACATACACTTATGAATAGAAAATAAAAAGTGGTAAGCTGAAAGTGCCAATTGCGGCAAGATCAGAATATATCTTGTACCCGAAAATCAACCTTCAAAAATATAGACCCTCTCCCCGATCTTATCTACGATACTTGTCTAAGAATATAGATGAGACATTATAGATAACATTGTAGATAATAATACTATATCTTTATTTTTGGAGGTCGATTTTTGTGAACAAAATGGATCATAATCTTGCCACAAATGACACCTCCAGTTGACTACTTTCCACTTTCTACCCATTAGTGTAAATTGCGGCTGGTTAATGAAAAAGATTGTATGGCACAACTATAATTACCACATAACTCTTTACCAAAATGAAATATCATCAAAACATTTTGAACCGCTTCCATTTATGAAGTTCCTTAATTATGAGGAAAGTGGCGGCTGGTTAAAATTTTGACCACCCTTCGGCCACAGCTCTTATACGCTATACCCTTTACGCGGTTCCATGTGCCCGAGCCCTAACTTTGGTCGATTCACCAGCAGACGATCACGATTAGTCTTGTTCTTTGTGTTCTGCAATTTTGCGTTTTGTATCGGAGTTCGTCGACTAATCTCTGCTGTCGATACGCGGGTAACTGGGTACATAGTACATGACATGAGGCATGAGGTCAATGAGGTGTATCAGTCAGCGTGCTCTGTGCATAGTGCGGATTAGGATTCTGTTTTATAGAGCACTAAGGACTTGATTGTTGCAGTTAAACAGTTGTTACTTGTTACACGAATGATTTTTTAAGTTCAAAGGATAAAGTACACATAAACAAAAAAAGTTCAAGAGACTCATTTAAGGGAAAGTGACAATTGTACCAAAGTAATTAAGTTTACAGTCGTAGAGCGTATACTTGAACGTGTGCTACAAACCGTTGAACACTAACTGTAACAGAGATTAAAAAGCTATAACTGCAACCCTAAAGTAAGTGTCAATCGCCAATCTTGTCCCATGAAGATTAAACATGAAGCTGAGATGGTCACGGAGAGCGCGCGGAATGCTGACGAAGCCTGGAGCGCCTTGGGGGTGCCTACAGTCATAGCTAAGGCTCTACTAGAGCAAGGCTTCCGCGAGCCAACGACGATTCAAACTCTAGCCCTGCCGCCGGCTATCCTGGGTCGTAGGGACGTGCTAGGCGCAGCGGAGACCGGCAGTGGCAAAACCCTGGCCTTCGGCATACCCATACTACATGGTATCCTCGAACTCAAAAGAAGGGAAGGTAAGCTGGTCTCTAGTGCCAGTGGAAAATTCAGAGAGCGGAGCTTGGACGAGCCCGAGTCTTCGAGCGATGAGGCAGACAGAGAACAGATGAGCGACCGCGGCAGCTCTGGTTTGCGTGAAAAATTGCCAGATTTGCGGAAGAGAGGAATCGGCTTGGTCAAGGTTATCGACAACGTCAGCATCGAGGGGTTTGACGATGACACCCCGAAGCCGACGAAACCCCTGTACGCTCTCATTTTGACCCCCACCAGGGAGCTAGCCATCCAGATCAAAGATCATTTGACCAAGGCAGCAAAATATACGGATATCAAGGTGGGCTCATTGACTTGTTTATCCTTGCTTATCTACTCACCTTCTTTTCTAACTTGTTCGTTTTTACATTCAATGGTTAGATTGCTGTTATTGTTGGCGGTATGGCAGCAGTCAAACAGGAAAGAATACTCAGCCATGGCCCTGAAATCGTTATTGCGACTCCTGGTCGACTGTGGGAACTGATAGATGAAGGAAATCCTCATCTTAGTCAAATTAACTCCATCCGGTCAGTGTATACAGGTTAAGAACAGCAAAACTTTGCTGTTGGTTCTCATTTCTTGCATTATCTTATTTTTCAGATTCCTTGTCATCGACGAAACTGACAGAATGTTAGAGAAAGGACACTTTCAGGAGCTGCACAGTATTATAGAAAGGGTAAATTCTAAAGATTCCAGTAAACGACAGACGTTTGTTTTTTCTGCCACACTGACATTGGTGCACGAGCTTCCTGATTATTTGCAAAGGAAGAAAATTCGTAACTCTAGAAGTAAAATTTACAAATTGACGCCTGGCCAGAAGCTTCAGAAAGTCATTGAAATGCTACAAATTAAAAATCCAAAAGTAATTGATGTTACCAAGGGCACTGGTAAAAAAATTTTTTTTTCTTGTATTTTTTTTGGTTGTTCGGTATAATATGGAATTGTCATTCAGTTTCCATTTGTTACAATTTATCTAGGTACTGCCGATAATTTGACAGAGTGTCGCATAGCGTGTACCATAGATCACAAAGATTATTATTTGTATTATTTTTTAAAGCGACATACTGGACGTACACTAGTTTTTTGTAACAGTATAGGATGTGTAAAAAGATTAGCAACTTTATTTGGTATTTTGAATTGCGAACCCTTACCTCTTCATGCTAGCATGCCACAAAGACAAAGGTTGAAGAATCTTGAGAGGTGAGGAAATAAAAAATTATGCACCATCATTACCAAATATTTCATTTAAGGCAATTTAAAAGTTTATTGATTACTTGTATTGATGCTTTTTAAAATTTAAAGGTTCCAAGCCAACAACAATGGGCTATTGATAGCAACAGATGTAGCTGCTAGGGGATTAGACATACCTAGTATTGAGCACGTTATACATTACCAAGTCCCTAGAACTTCTGAGGTAAATGTAGAAACCAGACACATATTTAATTGAAGTATTGAATGGAATAATACTAATTATCTTATTTCAGGCTTATGTACATAGAAGTGGTAGAACAGCGAGAGCGCAGAAAGAAGGCATCACTGTATTAATGATGGAACCTTCTGAAAAGCACCATTATAGCAACCTTTGCAAGACATTGAACAGAAGTAAGTAAACACTTTTAGTATTAATGTGGTCACATTGTTTGAGTATTCAAATTTATGTGAAGTGTAAGTTGTACAGTGAAAAAAACATTATGACTCATTAGAAATTGCTCTTTTTACATTGTTTTTGTGCTCACACCGCACTTTAACAGAGTGAACGAAATCAATTTTTAAACAATTTTGTAATTCACTACATATACTTTTTAAATTTTAGCTGAAGATTTGCCAACTTTTCCTGTCATCGATCGCTTATTGATTGCTGTTAAAGAACGTGTAAATATTGCAAGAGAAATCGATAAACTGGAACTGACATGTCGTAGAGATAATACCAAGAAGAGCTGGTTGCAAAAGGCAGCAAAGGAAATGGATCTCTTACTTGATGATGATGAGTTGTAAGCAGAAGCTTTTAAAACTTTTTTATTGGTAAACGCACTTACTAAAGTAAATTTTAATTTTTAGCGATCATCCTATGGAAGAGATGGAAACAGCTGATACAAAACGACAGTTGAAAGCTAGAAGACATCAGTTGGAAAAACTTCTGAAAAAGCCGTTTTTCCCAAAAAATTTTTCTGGGAAATATTTGGATTCCTCCTTGCAAATATCGCTAGAACAAAATTCTCATAAAGCAATTGACATTATGAAACAAGCCATCGAAGAACGTCCCTCTTTGAAGAAAAAAGTTACTACTAGTGTTTCCAAAAGAAAAAATATCGCAACAAGGAAGGGATTAAGAATGGTTAAAAAAAGACGTGAAATAAATTTATAATGAATTTTCAACCAGTTGTCTGGTTTCCTTTATTTCATTAAATGCGACTATCGTCATGTTTTTCTCGTTATCTTACCTATGTTGTTACAGATAGTAGAAATTAATATCTTTTGTTACTTCAACGTGGTTAGTTTGTATTACGTAAAACAACGTCCATGTATGTACAAAGCAGTACAGCACCACTTTGGTGTTAAAGAACGCGCTCTGACTATATCGATTTACATTTGCATTTTACATTCGTCGCATAAATAGCAAGGACAAATCTGGCACATCACATTACGGATAAAGTACTCTAAAATATATCGTTACTCTCTTAAACTCGGATCAACTAAGAATTACTAGTACCATGTACATAATTACACCGGCGCTCCATCATGCAGGCAGATGATAGGCGTCGCTCTCACTTAAAATATTTTTCGAGCTATCGTCCCCCTTTGGGCGTCGCACAGTCAATCCACACGTCACAACTGGACGGAGCAAACGACCGTGGCCCGGAAGGGCAGGATCGCGCGAGCAATCGAATCACAACGAAAGAGAAGTCTTGGATACTCGAGTTTCGAAATTTTTGGCAAAAACGAAAAAAATAATAGTAATAACAACGATAGTCGAAAAGCCCAGCAACGACGGGTCGCCAGCGAGACGGACGACGGTCTGGGTCAGAAGACCGTGTTGTAAATAGCCTCGCTGTCGTTCTGATGCACGCTGGCGTCGTTGCGGTCGGCGGGGGACTCCGGACTGCTCCGCACGAATATCTTGATGCGGTCGACCGCCGGCTGGAGCTCGAGGGACTGCTGCTCGCGCGGCTGCTCGTCCCGCACGAGGATCTTGACGCGGGCCATGACGTGGCTGCCGGGACATTGGCGGTCCACCACAGCCGGGCTCTCGCAGATCTCAGCGTAGATGTCGTCACCGGTGTGCCGGCGCTCGAGGGACTCGTGGTCCGGCGGGGCCAGGGTAGGCTGGGGTGCTCCCGCCAAGCTGTCCCGGACCCGTGAGTAGTTGGGCTGGAGCTCCACGGACGGCACCTCGAGGACCGACGTGGACACGGATCGTTGTACGGGCGACTTGCCAGGGGTCGGCTGTTTGGGATGCTGGAGGGGTTCGGATGGTTCGAGGCTTGAGTACTTCTGGGCTTGGGCGGTCTTCATGGCGATTTCGGGGCGTACCGCGAAGGTGAAGGAGGCCGACTTCTTGGCGGGGTTGCGGCTGCGGCCGGCCTTGCGGAGTTTGTTGATGCGTTCGAGGATGCCGGCGCCGGGGGTGGGGCCGGGACCGGCGCTGGCGCTGCGTGGCCGGGCCTCCGAGTCTGGGCGGCTGACCGCCGCTGTTGGCGGGCCTGGCTTCTTTAGCTGCTCCAAACCCTCGCGTAGACTTTGCAGGATGGGTTTGCTCTCGGGCTTGGGTTTGATCTTTTTCAGGTGCATCTCCTTTAGGTTCTCATCCTCGGAGTGTAGCTTTTGCGGGGCCACCCGCGGTTCCGTCGCGCGATCGCCCATCGCTCTACTGAAAGAAAGCATAATGTTTCGTTGTTATCATTTTCACATTTTATTATTCAGTAAGTTAACACGTACCATACTTCTTACTACATACAATAAAATTTATTCATATTTTTTTCTTACATATTCTTTTATCTTTTCAAACGGTATCAAATTATGCTTGTGCAATTTTTTATGTAAATACAAACAAAAATAATTAAAAAATTTTTTTTAGCAAACATAATCATGTTTATACGTTGTATATTAAGGGCAATATTAAATAATAACTGTTCATAGATTTTAAACAGAGTTTTTTGCCTTCAGCCGTTTCTTGTAAAAGGATAAACAAGTATAATCAAATACTATCACTGTAAATTATTTTAATGGAATGTTGCAACTATTGAATGCATCTAAACTTTTGAAAACACTAGTAAACAAACCACGTTAAAAAAAAAGACTTTAGTTACGGGATCATTTACCTTTTTAATATAAATATAATTCACGGCAATGACAGCTATCATGATAATTTATTCAAAAATATTATGATGCATGCCTACGGAGTTTTACTCCCTGAGTTGATGAAAAATTTTAACTTTTCTGATGCTAACGCTTCTGCGACATGAAAGACGGCAATACCTGAATACAAATCAAAAGTATTCAAAGCATGGGCAGAGGACAGGGTATCACTGACATCGTAGATACGCGATGTTCCCTTTCACTAAGTGTAGATCTAAAATCTGTCTATAAGCTCGGTCTAAGCCATTACGCATCCGTGAGCTCTTGCGTTTTACGGATGTAATAGGTGGTAGGCAGTCGAATACAAATAAAATTGTATTACCATTATGTCAATCAAATGAATCATTTAAAACGACACGAGAAACATTTTTTTTAATGTAAATTGCTAGTGGAACAGATACATCGTTAGTTATTGTCTATAGTTAATTCAGTAAAGTAATATTTTTGATTAATAAAAGGAACCACCCAATCTTTAAACGAGCGGATGAATATATGAAAAACATTATTCGTCTTGCATTTAAAGTATGACCAATCAATCTACGGATAACCAGAGCAAAAGTAACAATTTAAAAGATTTCTTTAGAGACCACTTTTACAGCCCAATATCATACCCAAAGAAGTTTGATATTTTGTTATGTATCTTATGAAGAAAAAATTACAAGCTAAAAAATCTGTAAGTTTTGTGATAAACACTTTCTCCGCAAAGGATACGCTTAACAGTTATAATATGCTTAAAAAACGATTTTTCAGATGTTTTAGTACAATTTATTTGTTTAAATTATTAGGATGACCATAGACGAAAATTGTCGTAGCAGAAAATGTATACTTTTATGAGGTCTCCAACTTTTATACTTAACACTTTTGCCCACAAACGTAATGTAAAAAAGTTAGATGCTGTATATAACAAACTTTCGGCCTTTTTCAAACGAATTATACCGTTTAGAGTGTCAAGATGATATTATAGAGAGGAATTTACTAAACGATTAAGCTTTATTTTCATGAATTCTAGAACTTTCGTATGGAAAACTTTATTGCAAAATTTTGATTCCTGTCTTTCGTGGGAAAAAATGATTTCTTCCCTATTTTTGTACCTACTTTGCATTACAGAGCACCTGTATTGCGATACAGAAAGTTGTACTTTATTTTGATTTCAAAATACTTCTATCTAAAACTTTGTATTTGAACGCGAATGTGTTGAATGTATGTGCAAAAGTATAGTTATCGCAAAAAACTGGTTTTTTCGTAAAAATGTAAAAATGCTGGCATAATTTCTTAATCCCAATGTATGTGCATCGATAAACTGGAACT
>NW_019379677.1:184047-208833 GCF_000648655.2 Copidosoma floridanum
CAACCATATACAACTTTTGTAAATAGTTCAGATATTAATTTAAATAAAGTAATTGAGTATTTGGAGAACCTGAATTAAAGCTGAAATCAAGTATTTCAGAGTATTTCAACTCTATCGAATACTGCCCGTCTCTGCATTACCAACTCGGATCACCTTCATACTGAGCTTGAAATTTTTTCAACATCAAAACTAGACGATTTATAAGTGGTTAAACGTTTTGCTCTAACGAACGTATTCAGCACTTCCATAGATTGGTCAAGCCAATGCAAAATAAAAAATAAAAGTCCACGTCACTTTCTCAGGGGGGTAGGGAGTAAATTCTATGAATTTGATTCTCAACGAGGGAGTTGGGGGGGGAGGGGAGAGGGGCGTGTTGAAACGGGTAAACGAGCAATAGATTGTTTTTATTGGTAAATTGTGATTGATTGGTGTAATATTGAAATTTTCTTATATCCCTCGCCATCATCGGTCTTCAGTGAACAGGCGGACATAAATAAAAAAAAAAAAAGGACAAATGATCCAGGAGAGGAAAACTATTTACATCCTTATATTTGTATACCATATACTATGTACCTGCAGGCGGTGAGGAGCCGTTGCATCTTGGGAGAGGCAAGAAGGCGAGCCTCGGAGGGGTAGCCCAGCCTCGCTCGGCGAACCCTAGGAGCGCCACTACCCGCCACCAGGAGCTCGAGCATCTCCGGATTGTAGACCGGCGTCTCGGGCACGAGGCAGCCGAGAACTATGGGCCCCCGCGTTGACAACTCAAGCTGCATCAGGCCTCCGTACTCCCGCGGTAGTGGCACCGGCAGCGGACCGGCTATCAGGCGCACACGCAGCGGTAGTTGCCGCCTCGCAAGCTGGTGCACCTGTACACGAACAGTGTGAAATCTTAGTTGATTCAGCAATTAATACTGTAGCTGCAATCCATTTTTTCTTTTAATCAGTTGATTTTTGTATTCATTTCGAACGTATGTGGCATGTGCGTTGAAAGTACGATCAACGTCAACATTCACTTTGCATTTGATCCCGCAACACCGTGTACATTATTTAATCCGATGCACGTCGACGTATATCAAGCTTAATTGGAAAGTGAACTGTATGATGTGCTAAGCCCTCGAGTGCGACGTTAAATTGTTTGATAAAAAGGGGAGAAAAAAAAAGAGAAACAATACAATAATACGAGATGGATGGCATAGTGATTGTTATAACGGGTCACGACACCGTCTTTTGTTGTTTCCTCAACACGGGTGTATCAAGGCTTCCATTCTCCGTTCATTCCAATAAGCTTTAAATTGCCCGTACAGGTCGAAACAATGGAGACAAGTGAAGGCGGTTACCAACCGTCAGGGCACGATGGTTGGCAAAAGAAGGCCCATTATCGATAGGAAGAATTTTTTATCAGCTTATATTCGGCGTTCGTGCAGGTTTAACCGTGCTCAGGGCTTGGGGCTGTTGTAGGTGTTGCTATAACCATTAGTATTTGCTACCAGTGAAATTTGAACAGGAAAACGAATCGTTCGACGAAATTAATATCAAATTCGAAAACAAGCGAGTCAAGCAATAGGAAATCGTTTTAGAAAGTAATTACTCTCAAATTATATCGCGCCCAACTCCAATTTTCCACCGTGAGTTTATAAAGTGTCTTGTCAATGCTATGAGCACTACCTACTGTGTATTTTGATAAGCGATGATTAAATTTTGAACACAACATGTTACCACGGTACGTGTAAAATATTTAAAAGACAATATTGCACATCGATCTTACGGAGTTGAATGGTTTTTCACTCTTCGTATATTACTTATGATTCGTCAACGAAAAACTAAATTAAACTTGTTGAGAGTAAATATAATTTTAATCTATTTAATTATTATGTTACATGCAGCAGGATATTATTTATCAAAGTATATAATGTACTTATTTTTTCATAATTTGTTGCACAAGTTGTAATGTTATTTAATGTTACACTAACTTACGTGGATAAATCTAAATCGCTTTTTTTTCGTTAATATGTAGAAGTGGTATTATTCAAGAATTCCTTGATTCATTTCGATTGATTTTTCTACATTTTGATTTTATAGTTGGATCAATTTTATATTTCATAATGAAGATGACAACGCTTTTTACTTTAACAAAAATTGAGCAACTTGATGTGACATTGGTATACCTAAAAATCAATGTACAGGACTTGAAATTTTTGCTCTATTGAAAATAGAGGAAATACTTTAAAATGTATAAAGTGTTCGATAAACAGTTGATTCTTGGTGGTTTGAAAATCAAAGATTTTCTCGTACCCCGAAAATTGGAGAAGGGCGAGAAGCACAAACCTTGTAGAGAAGAGCGTCACTGCTAGTGTCGAGGTTGCCGCCGGCAGAGCCATCGCCGAGGCAGACGGCATAAAACTCGCCCCGGGCGGACAATGGTGCAAACACTTCTCGGCCGTGGGCGTCAAGGCATTGGGCGTACTGGTCGCGCTCCGAGAAACCACCCGTTATGTTGAAGGCCACTGAGCTACCGCGCCTCATGTCTTGGAAAACCGCCAGTAGCCGCAGCACTTCGCCAGCCCGGATCGTCGTTTTCGTGTAGTGAGCCCGCAAATTGCCATTTTCTGCAACAGAAGTAATGTAGCATGTAAGTCTATTTTCAGACTTGGGCAAAGTCGTATTTATTATTTGAAGAAAAAAAAAAATTCATTTTATTTGGAAAAAAATAACCGTTTTATTAATTCAATGAAATTTTTTTTCAAAATAAAGTAACAATTGCTTGATACTTTAATTACAATATTTAGAATTATTTTAATAAATACTGATGGTGTTGTAATTCAATTATTTCAAATACATTAAACATGTTATAAGCCCATTTACGCATGTACGTTGACGAGTTTCTAGCCAGTTTGTGTAGTAATTTTCTACCTGGGCGTCTTTGAATTAAAAAAGTAGTTGTCCACAACAAAGAGCGTTACCATAAAATTCAAAATTTACATTTTTTATTTTATTCTATGGCCATATATACATATAATATATAATATTTCAAAGCAAAATCAGCACTATCATATCATGTCTATTAGTATAACCTAAGCCCAACCATATACAACTTTTGTAAATTCATAACAATTTTTAATTTGTTTATGAAAATTTTGTTTTAAAACCATTATACAGCGTTTTTAAGCCGAAAACTGGATATAACTATACTTATAGTTTGAGAGCTTTTGTGTTCTGTAAAAAAACATTCTGGTACCTGGTGAGACATTCAAAAATCTCTATCAACCTCTGCAGCGCTTGTACATACATACATTACTGAAATTATATAGGGAGCCACTACGCATTTGCTAGATGAATGTATTGTAAGTGGGAAATCAATCATTCGGGAAAAACCCATACTGATGCTGTCCCGAAACGATTTGATTTCATACATTAGTATTTGAAATACAATATTTAAATATATTTTGTAATACCATTGTAGTTTATCAAAGTATTTTAAATAATTAAATAAAATACAAGTTTATTTAAGCAAATTATTTCAAAAACTTCATCGAATACAATTTTACCTGAAACAATGTATTTNATGATGCTTTTTTACGTTGTAGAATGGCGCTAAATTTTCGCGGTTTTCTGTTGAACACGTAAAATGGTAGAGGTCATAATGTAAGAATATAATACAATGTGTGGCGTTGCGCATCCATTTTGATTGACCAATCAGGAACGCTTCCATCGCGGCGCCATGCTGTCTGCGAACTTCAAAAGCTTTCAAAATATAAAGCATATAAACATCAAGAAACTCGTGAAACTATTTCAATATTTTCATTCCAGTTGTTTCAGTGACCAAACGTACAATTCGTGAATATTCACACGGAAAAACTGACTAGATATCATTCATCAATTGTCGTAATTGTATATTTATACGTATGTCTATTTCTATATATATATCACTTCGAGGTGAATGGGGGGGATAGGTTTTGATTTCAACTTTGGCCACTTCGTTTTATTGTATAGGCTCTTCGGCGCTGTAGTAGTCACATCTCCCTCAAATATGGCGTCGCGATGGAAGGCGCAGAACAGTACGAAAATGAGACCTCGGAACGCCACACCTTAGGGTGCCTGTACATGGAAGACCTGCTGTTTGGCAACTTCCCGTCAAAACTCTCTGGTCTCATGAGAGTGAGAGAGAGGTTAAATGTCGTCACGTGATGAACCTCTCTCTCATTATAATAAATTAATTAAATTGTTGGATAACTTGAATTACAGCTGAAATAAAAAGTATTTCAGAGTAATTCAACTCTGTCAAATACTGCGTACCTCTGTGTATTTTTGTGCACGTATGCAGGGTTTCCCAAACTTTCTTTGTGTGTCACCTTTAGTTCATACTTTATGCTTGTATAAGATCACAAAAGACCCATTACAGTAATGAACATGCTTACAATCAAAGTAAGTGGTACACGTGTATATTCACGCGCAGGTAGGCATATGAACCGTATATATGCAGATGTTATAAGGGCTTAACAAGCATTATTTATTCATTATTAAAAAAAGAAAATCGCCTCATACCATGATGGCTTGTTCACGTTGTACCGATATGAAAATCTACAAGCTTAAGTGTCATAGCGAATGCTCAAAACATTTGCAAAACTATATGTATTGTTCAAACGTAATTATAATTCTTAACTTTTGTACGTTCACCGTTTATTTGAGTATACTGAAGCTTAGCAAAAGATGATTGTAAGTCTTACTGACTTAACAGTGCTCAAATTGGCTTCACATTCTCAAATATTTTAAAGGTCCATTCTTATCAAATTTTACGTCTTTTCGGAAAGAGATTAACCTCAAACAAACTGGTATATAACGATTTATAACTTTTTTCAAAGGTCCACTATTTTAAGATTTTTTTTTTTAAATTATAATTAATGTTCCGTCGGATACCTTTAAACAAAATATTTCGACAAGAATTATGTGTCTTTGGAAGGCTCATAATAATTTTTATGCGATTCTAAAAAAACTATGACCTCTAGATCATTATTTGAAGAAGTCTATGCAATATTTTTTGGACTTAATAAATTGCGATCGAACAAGTGAATCTTGCATGCTTCGTAAATGTGATCGATGCACACGTAAATTTAATAAAATTAAAAACGTATAGTGCCTAATTTGTTTACCTACAATTTATTTTTAATCAGATTCGAGCCCAGTCTTCGTAAAGTTAAAAAAAAAGCACGTTGATAGACAGTATACTTAAGCTGTTGGTCTTAAAAAATTTCAATTTAGGAAAAGTTTGACATGTTGTACACAGGATGAAGTCGTGAGTATCATTGCAGTCATCTCTAGTTAATCGTGAAAAAAAATCTCAGCGGATCAATACAGTGTGAGGCAGGGTAAAAATTTATTATGAGAAACGGGAAGAACGAGCGATGACAGGAGAAACTTTTTGGTCAGATAGGTTTTGTGGCAAGCAGATAGGCAGCTCATATACTTACTAATAATAAATGCTGAAAGGGCCGGTGGGCAGAGGAGCGAAAGGATAACGGATAAATAATGCGCGAGCCGGGAGCCTTTGTTCGAGACTTCAACGCCTGAATTTGTATTACCTTGCATATACCGTAAATCACGTGCCCATGCACTGCTGAAGTAATCATACAGCTGAGCTAACAGGGTGCGATGGAGCTTGCGTGATTAAATGCACGATGTCTGTGTAATACGTGTGGAAGAGTACTATTGAAGATGGCAGCAGTGGCTGAATGGACTTACCCATTTTCGAATGTGTAAGGCTGTACGCCCTGAGTGGGGCGGCTAGTAGGAACGCCGGTACTCCGGCTCGTACCAACGTTTCGACCCTCCGGTAAACTCTGGCTCCTGCTGCCGTCCCGTTTCCGGATATCACCGAGAACCATCCTGAAACATGTGCAACATAGCAATACGTCAGTCAGTAACAGAATTTCAATAATTTTAGTCATAAGATTAACAGTTGGTGGTTAAAATTATCAATATTGTACTTGTTGATTGACGTTGTACTTAAAATTTTTATGGTAATATTAACAGTTTGGAAGTCATTAATGATTTCATACTTCTATGTATAGGAATAGCTTTAATGACACTTAGTGGTTAAAGTGATGTAGCCTTGTACCAGCCGAAGGAACTCGAGGAGTCAACAGCTTAGATTCGGTAGAAAAATATCCAGATTTATTCCTCGATATTTTTCGACAGGACGAGTTTACCTAACTATCTAATCCTGAAGATGATTAGTAAATTTTTCCGGTGCTAACATCATGAGGAAGGAAGCTATATTATATCTGGCCAAATAGTCTCTAAAATCACAATGGGTATTTAAAAGGCCCGTACGGTGGGTTGGATGGTTCATTAGGTGGTAGAGACGTGGGATAGCATACGTAAGAATCTAGCTTCTCTATGCTTACACGTTGTGGTGTGATTCCAAAGTTTCGAGAGAAGGTTCTCAAAGGCCGATCCCAATAATTCGTGGAATCTCGTGTTATTCGTCATGAGACGCAAGGGAGAGGTTTTAGTTCCAGTTATTGCCACATGATGCTTTTTTACGTTGTAGAATGGCGCTAAATTTTCGCGGTTTTCTGTTGAACACGTAAAATGGTAGAGGTCATAATGTAAGAATATAATACAATGTGTGGCGTTGCGCATCCATTTTGATTGACCAATCAGGAACGCTTCCATCGCGGCGCCATGCTGTCTGCGAACTTCAAAAGCTTTCAAAATATAAAGCATATAAACATCAAGAAACTCGTGAAACTATTTCAATATTTTCATTCCAGTTGTTTCAGTGACCAAACGTACAATTCGTGAATATTCACACGGAAAAACTGACTAGATATCATTCATCAATTGTCGTAATTGTATATTTATACGTATGTCTATTTCTATATATATATCACTTCGAGGTGAATGGGGGGGATAGGTTTTGATTTCAACTTTGGCCACTTCGTTTTATTGTATAGGCTCTTCGGCGCTGTAGTAGTCACATCTCCCTCAAATATGGCGTCGCGATGGAAGGCGCAGAACAGTACGAAAATGAGACCTCGGAACGCCACACCTTAGGGTGCCTGTACATGGAAGACCTGCTGTTTGGCAACTTCCCGTCAAAACTCTCTGGTCTCATGAGAGTGAGAGAGAGGTTAAATGTCGTCACGTGATGAACCTCTCTCTCTCACTCTCATGAGACCAGAGAGTTTTGACGGGAAGTTGCCAAACAGCAGGTCTTCCATGTACAGGCACCCTTATATTCTTACATCATGGTAGAGATTTTAGTTTCAACTTTAGCCACTTTATTTACTTTTGTAAGGACTCTCCGGTGCTAGTAGTCGCGTCTCATTTCGAATACACTGAAATATTTTTATGCACCATTATTATCGATAAAAAAAATTTTCAACTTTTTTAAAGTGTACTATGTTCGATGTTCAAAGCTTTTGATTCGTTAAATGTAAAATAAAATAAAAAACAAAGGTCTTGCAAATACTAACCAAGTATGAGAAAATAAAAAAAATAAAAACGATAAAATCCTGATTTTCAACCGTTACTAACTATTGAAGTGGTCATTGGCAATTCAGTTTTAATCTTTCATTACTATTGTGGTTATTTGCGGTTAAAATTATATATTTATTAATCATCAATAATAAGTTGAAATAAAAAAAATTTTTGAAACTAGCATTTAAAACTCATTAGTAGTCAACCAACTTTTTACGTAGATCAAAATTATTTGAATCAAGCACTCGAACATATATTGTTTTCAATGCCAATTTGTTCAGGGTTGCATAAGCTTTTCTCTGTTATTTCTTGCATTTCAGATAAAAGTAAAAGTATCCCTATCCTACAAAGAACATGAAAGATTCACTGCTTTTCGTACAAGTTTTTTTGTGGGTTTGCATGCCAGCCCAATATAAAATTTCTCGTAAAATTTTGCTTGTTGGTAAGGCCTGTATACGTTAACAAGTTCCACATTATCCACAAGACCTATGGTTCACTGCACCTAAAAAAATTACCTGTTGTATCTAAAAGCATTAAAAATCTATTGAGGTAAGATAAGGATGTTTATTTTTGCCGTTGTATCTTTGTGTATCAATGTACGACGAGAATGAAAAGACAATGCATATTTCGGAAAAAATGCAAATCTGCATCAAAACCAAAAGTCAGATCACCAAGTCACGTGGTGGTGACAAAAAAGGAGGCCAGTGTTTCTCATTGATAAAGATATTTTCTTGGATGATTGGACTTTTCAAGGATGAGGTGTTCTCCCGAGTCATCCAATGCTTTGCAGGCTCTCGATCTTTTCTTGATAAAAGCGACTGAGACGATCGTGCTCCGAAAAGAAAGTGCAAAAAGAGGACGCTCCAAGCTGTACTCATGGTTGTGTAACTGAAGCAGCGAACAAGAAGAAGAAAAGCTGACATCTTAAAAAGTGCAAGTATTCCGAGTGGCGGTACAGAAGAATCGAAGGTCGCCCGCTTCCTTTACGTCAGAGCTAATTCATTGGCCTGTAAAGATGCAGCGAGATATGGTCGTTTCTGGATGACAAGTGGTACACGCATACATCTTGTGGTGGATGAGCTTGGGCTTTGCGAAAAAAATCTTTAAAGCATCAGCAACGCACCATTAAATCTGCTGGGAATGTATTTTTATGTGCTGCTGCTGGTGCATTGCAGCAACATGACAAGCTTTTCACCTGTTCTCTCAGCTTACAACTGCTTCTACGGGAATGTTCGCCGGTTTGGTTGTTTCTTTATTTATTCTTTTTTCATCTCTTTTTTTTCTTGATCTCTTAATACATGTAATTTTATGAGTGAATGGACGAGGGAAACGCAATTTGGAGGTAAAGATCATCGGGTATTTAGATAAGAATGCAAGAACTTTAAAGCAAACCTTATTAATTTTAGAATAAGATTATACCAATAACAGTCTGACTCCGCGTTAAATTATGAAATTGGGTGGGTGTCTTTTTTCCGAAAAGTTATAACTCCGAACCGGTCATTTTTTAGAATTGTATAATAATGATAAAAATTTTATAGAAATGTCAAGTGTCAGAACACTTCATATAAGATAATCTTTATTTTTATATGTATATTTAAAACATTATATTATCATAATTTATATTTAACGAATTGTTGAAGTTCAAAAAATTATTATTTAAACAACTATTCTGGCAGAAATGCTACAATTTTGAAATTTTTCATTCACAATACTTATTCTTAGAAGGTTTGTATTTAAGAAAAAAAATTTTTACGGTAAGTGCAATCAAAGAATACGTATACGTATACGTATCATTAATCGTATACGCGACTAATTGTAAGAATGAGTGTGTCTGTGTATGTAGCTGACAATGTTTTGAAAAAGTAGGAAGACTCGATGGAAGCGAGCACTCTTGTACTGGCAGTACGTCATGCCATGGTTAAACTCTAGACTTTGTACACAATATCGTTTTATAAGAGGTATATTTATACTTATACATTGTCTGCCATAGAATGTTTTAGAAGTATAACTTCATTATTGCGTGCCCAAGAACCCACTGTTTACTGGTTTCTGTGAATTAGTGTGAATCTTAACGTGTACTTAACATATTAAGCAGACTTAAGTGCGTCAAGAAACAAAAACAGATTTTGGTTTGATTTGTAAAACATCACATTATAATTTTAATGAAAAGATGTGCGACTGAGAAATTATGAAAATTGAGTCCACATTGTTGGTGTAAATAGCGAGACGTGTAAAACAGTCATCAACAATTTCGGGGTGTAAAAAACAACTCCAAACATTTTATTTTAATTTCTCCTTTCTCAGACTCTTTACTCTTTTATTTGAGATGTTAAACCATGAACTCTAACCCAAACAGAATGTGCATCCTCTAATGTGTGTTGTAGGTAGCCACTCTTTTAATCGCAATATGGAGACTTATACAGTTTAAAATCAACATGGAAATTAACCAGTTTATACTTTATATTAAGCTTAGAAATTATTCGAGAAGTCAGACATTTTGCATAGAAACTGAAAATAAATAAGGTATAGGGTCTTAAAGTACAAAGATTTTCGATGCACAAGTTGTTTTCAACTCGTATGGAGTCAAGTTTTCAGAGCAGTCCTGATGGAGAGCCACGAAGAATCTTCCAGTTAAAGTCGCTATATTTTTTGTATCTCTGTGTCGAGTAAGGGGTAAATGTATAAAAGTTGCGGAGTCGTTGCGAGGATGATCAGCCAGACCCTCTAATTAATGGCACAGTTGTGCCATCGCGACTTGTACTCGTTGAAAACTGGGTAGCAGGGCACAGTCAGATGCACCTCAGTACAAGTATACCAGGTAAGTAAAAGTGTAGGTTGATGTATTACCTCACGACTCACGACTAGTGGCATGCATCTCGGTGCGTATATATTCTACTTGAAAAGGCACTCTTTTCTCACACCTTCACTAGGTGCCTATAGGTATATGTACAGTTACCTATCCGGCCGTACGAAACAGAGGAAGAAATCACACGGGGCAGGGCAGTTCACGCAATCGATGTATCAACAGTCCCCAAGCCGGCTTCCCATATTGTTCTCTCTCGAGTATACGTGGGTATACAATTACGCGCTTCTCGCTTGTTAACACGCCGAGATGTAATTGCGCGCATCCTTCCACGCTTTTGCCATCATACTCTCACTCTGTTATACAACGGATTTCAGAGCTGCAGCCGTGACTGCGTAATACATTTTGTACAGTGCGGGTGATTATGAGGATTCTTTTGTCTTTGGCGGAACCCGAGATTTAAAATCCCATAAGTGGGTCTGTAAATCTATATACATAAACACACGCACGCACCTGTACCAACTTTTTGCACGCAGACTCACTGGCGTATAAATATAAATATACAGACGTTACCAGTGTAGCTTTGGCTTGGGTATCTATATGGCGTTTGGCATGTAACACGTACAACACACGCGTAGGTACCCAAGTAATGAGAAAATGTTTCAGTGGTTTGTGTGAGGCATTATGCCTTGAATTCTTCTCACTCGTTAGTCTGCTTTCCTACTTGCATAAGCCTTTTGTTACTTCTGAACGATGCTTCTCATTCAGTTTCCTGGAAAAAGTTATTTTTAACTTGCTTTTACGGAATATTTGTCTTTAAAGTTATCAGAGTCATTTTTGTTTCAAGCGATGGTAAGTCACCAAATCATGTTTTTTTGTTGTTTGAAGCATCTTGTATGCTATTTTGGGACAAAGAAAGTGAGATGCTCGTAATACCATAAATTAATTACATTGTAAAATCACTCTCTCATCACCGTTTTTAAATCTGCCACTTAGTGGGTAAATATAATGAAGATAAAAATTCTTTGTCACTTTGGTATGTAACTATTATGTCGCTGCCTAAAAGCTAGCACACCCACTTGATCACGCTTTCGAGCTGAATCGACAACTATTAAACTTTTTTTTAAAAAAGCGTAAAATTTTTTGGCGCGGTAGAATATAAAAATGATTTACGTGTTTTACGGGTATGCTTATACATCATTTGATTGAGCAGAAATCAGTGTCTGTCTATATTTCTATACAGTTATAAGCAAGGCAAAATGGAAAAAAAAACAACATCGTTTTCTTCAAATGACACGATTTTTATGCGCTGTACGAATAAAAACTCGATCAGCCGGTTTAGCATACTACAAGAGCTTACTTGAGAACCACGACGAGGAGGAAGGAGAATTGGTAGTGTAGGGGTCTTCCGGGGGGGGGGGGAGGGCTCATGAAATTCCACGAAATCAATTTTCCTGCACTCTGCGTTGGTTCTAATATTGAAATTTGGAGATACAAGTAGAGTAACTGCTTGCACGGCGAATCAAAAAAAAATGCATAATGAGCACACGCAAGAAAACCACGTATTATCGATTACTCAATTGGGGGAGCATGGTATCACTAGTTTTATTTTACAAGCTTATTTCACAAAGCAACAAAAGTCGTACACGCGCGCGCGACCAAACACATGCAAGGAGATAGAGAGAGAGAGAGAGAGAAAGAATGAAACTAATTTCAATCATCGACTGCGAAATCGTGGTCCAATTTTCCGAAACAACCCAAGTAAGTATAGATTAAAGACGTAGTACATCATATTATCGACGAGTCAATACAAAACAGGATATTATTAATTGGGTAACAAAAATTTAGGATGATAAGAAATTGAGAAAAAATTAAATTAAATTTGTTCAAGGAGTAAACTATACATGGATTCCACTTGAATAGTCGAGATGTAATTGTACGGTAACCCATGGAAAAAGAGATAAAGGGAAGCCGAGGGAAAGCGGGAGAGACAAAGACTAATTGTGCATAATACGTACATCAGGGATCACTCAAATGTCAAAAAATTATATGAGATCCACGGGCTTTCAAAACACGTGGAAATGAAAGAGCTGCTAGAATTTTCTCAGGTGATCCGTCCCAATCAACTCCCAGTTTGATCTATGTCGTCGAGGCATGCCTTGCTTGGTATCGGTTGCGACGCGACGTGATCAGCGTCGCACGCAAGCTAGTCTCCCTTTCTATTTTTCTTCTCCTTGTTTTTTTTTTCTGGCTTTCTCATCCGCACTTGTCAGCCTTGCAGGTAACTAATAGCTGCTCTGTTTGGGTGCTGACCAACTCTTGAACTGGTAGCTCTACAATTCGAGCTCAAGCTCAAGGCTGGACTCTTCCAAATCGGGGGAGTGATACGAGTAGGTATACGTGATTAAAATCTCCAAAAATCATGAGATGGAGGGGAAAAAGTTTTGAAAAACTAAATTTTACACTATCTTTTTTCTCTGAAAATAAAAATACAATGAGAAATCGGCAACATAAAAAAAAATTTACTATTTCAGATTTTGCAAACTCTGGTTTTCTGATTCAGACAAGAAATAGGGGTGGATTTCAGTTAAAACAGAATTCGTTTTATAGATTGTGTTTTATATTTATTCCAAAGTGATTGATACACTTTTATTACTGTACTCAGTAGAAGAAAATAATTTTAATACGGTGCATAATTACACTAATGCCATACATGTTGATTAGCAATATACTTTTAAATATTTTGGAGCGATTCATTACAATAAGGCTCGGAGTTATGTTTTTAATCATGATCGTCTTTCAGAGCGGAGCATTAAACGTTTTGTGGGGTTAAAATATGGATTTTTTTCGTACTCAAAGTAAATAACAAAAAAATGGAAGCAATGATTGACAGTTTTGTTCTATTGATTCGATATCATTTTTATCAAGGAGGTTTGGGAGTATCATTCAGATAGGCGAGGAACGGGGAGTCCCCCCAACTCGTGCAGATGTACCCTCTTTACCGCACACTTCCTCTTGCACTCGACAAACTTGAATCGGTATGACTGTAATTGGTTATATTTTTGAAAAATGCCTGGCGAGTCGTGATTTTTTTGTTGAGATTCTTCCTCTTGTACTAAGGTATCTATACAAACGTTTTTTTTAATCTAACACATTCATAATGTACCGTAATTTTTAATTAAAAAGCAATCTAACCTTGTCCTCTCATAAGAGACCGTATTAAGGTGGCTCATCACATGTGTACTATGTGATTGCGTGACATCAGACCACGAAAGCTACGAATATCCGGTCATGACGCTGCCATAGCACAAGTAACCTGTGTCTTTTCATACATAATCACCCTTTCGATAGCCAATACCAAAATATTACCTGGTACACCCAAATTTTTTCGATATCATTGAGAAGCTTATCATTCTACTTTTCATTGCTAATATTATACAAAGAGTTCAGGTATATTTTGGAAAATATCGTAACATTTTTAATCAATATTGTATGGCCTTCCATAAGAGCTCACGTTAAACATGAATTTTTAAGAGATTTGATTTCAAAAAATTGCCTGGCAACACAGCTTCAAATTTTTAGAGGTGATTCAGTTCATATTTAAGTATAATTCCTCCAAGTTTCGTTGATGCTTGAGTTATTTCGATTTCGTAGTGAGCCACCTTCAATATTTCATAATTGTTTTCTCGAAAACTTCCCTGGTAAAAGATCTGAAAAAATTCATGTGCACTCCTGATATGCTCAAATATAGCACACATTTTTTTGGGCACGATTCTACATTTTGAACTTTTGTCCCAAACCTCCTTAAGACCAGTGTAACGCTATTTCTTCTTCTATAAGAATAAGTATCACGTGACTGTCGCCAGAATACGCCGTGATCTGATTGGTCGTGAGTGACGAAAGGCGGTACATTTAAATGTACATATGAGATTGAGTAGACAAGCGCTCTACGCGGACACCTAGCGCCCTCAAAGACTAATCGAAGTCGTTTTATCGCTTGGATTTATTTTTAACATTTAATCATTCTATTTAGATTAAATAAACATTAGAATTATGTTTGATAAAAAAAGTTAGGGGGGTTGGCGCGTGGAGCGCGCAGGGGGCGAAGCGCCCTAATGTTATAAAAAATCCATTAATTTAACTTTATAGACAAGCATCCTGAAATAGGATATTTCATATTATACTCGAAACGTTTGTGTTGAAATAACTGATCATGTGCAAGTAACTTTTAGCACTGTTGAAATTTGCGATTCCATTTTTAAATCGGAATGAAATGTTCCTGCAATCTCAACTTGAACATCACCATCGCGAATTTTATACTTCCACTTCTAGTCAACAGATTAAAAACAAAAACTTTTTGCTGCGTACAATCTAGCTTTAAGTATCACCAACTCCGTACACCTAGAGAAATTTTGAATAGAAAGTTCCTGCAGCTCACGATCTGATTGTCATCAAAAAGCACATAAATCTGCGTATCACACCATTCATCCAAATAAATATTTGGAATAAACAGTCCACTGGTCATTGTCACCCATTTCGATTCTTTGATCTAAATCTGAGCAACTTTTCAATCCTGAGTTTTACCGAAATAAAAAATTATGAGTGGAATTCCCTTACACAACAATTAACGACAAAATTTCTAAGTTCAACAAAAAAAGTGTAGTATACAAAAAATTTGTACAATAGTTTTAAAATCAGATGAGTCGTTACATAGAGTTATCCGAACAAATCATAGGATATTTTTAGTAATCAATGTCATTGTTGAAATTAACAGTGTTGTAATCAAAATTTAACGTCCGAAATACACAATTTTTTGGATTCAAAATGCATTTGGAATTTTTTCTTACAATCCAAGGAACCTTTACAAATAAATAAATAAATAATAGTATTTTGAATAATACACTAAAGCTTTGGACTGTTTTTTTTCAGACTTTATTTCCTTAATTTCTATGACAATAAAAGGTCACAAAGAATTTTATTAGCAAAATTTTGAACTCTTTTTATCGTGATCATACTCGGAAAGGTCGTAAAAATTCGCTGCATAGTAGTATCTCTAGAAGAAAAACAAAAAAAAATTCGCAAGGTTCATCCCAATAAATGAGTTGTTGCTTGGTTCAAGTACCGTAATGCAAATGTATTGTAATGTCTTTATTATCCTTGTACACACACACATACACACATACACCCCTATATAATATACACTATTTCGACGAGGGTTATTATTTGGAACCATCAGAAATCACTTGGGACCACCAAAAAAGGACAAATGTTTTAAAAAAGCAAAAAAAGACTGTAGCACGTAAACAGTTTAGCATACCAATTTACGTACAGGCATCCTGGTAAGTGAGCTCCAATCGGAAGTTCAGCCGAGTAACTGTGTCACCACGTATATAAGTAAGTAATACTTTCGCCCGCGGTTAGGTAAGCACAATATCGCAACGACAATAATTATCGCCAGTCGCCTGTGAGAGCACCACGGAGGAGGGGAAAAAAAGGCGCGCAGCACGGCCGAGCAAAGGACGTTCCAGAAAAGGCCAAACGAGGAGCGCAGGCATGAGTTGTGCAACCCAAGAGAATTTACACCTATATACGCGTGAGATGAATATAATACCTATATACTAGTGCACGCAAGACGAGCGAGACGATAGCTCCTTGCACTTGCAAAACTTGCGTCCGCATCTGGAATCTGCGAGCACATTGGAGCCCCCTCCTTTCATATATATACACATGCCCTCATCCCCCCATCAGATAAGGTGGAAAGAGTGAGAGAGAGAGAGAGAGAGAGGGAGACATTCAATTGCGAAGCAGCAGGTGAAGCCGATACGCATCGGCAGAAGCTGGTTCATAAGTCCGAGGAGAAGAGCGCCTCGGGATATTGACGCACGTACTCGCAATGCAGTGCGTGTCACTCGTCTCTTCTTCGGTATAACACTTACATGTATACCTATTAATGCTCGTGCAATGCACGGACTTATCCATCGATATAGCGCAACTGGTCGGACATATTGGCTGTAACGCCTATAGATGTACCTGACAAGCGACGCGGATAGCTCTTTCGTCTCGTTGGCCCTTCGACCTCGCGAGTGCGGTGGACCAGTCTCATCCCGTGCGTTGAAGTCTCCCTACGTTGCGTTACGCGCAATCACCTATAAGACAATTATGTATATCTACGTGTGCGACTCTTCAACTTTTATCTCTTTGTGTCCTTGTTTATGTGAAAAGAGACAACAAAAAAATTTGTGATGCATATTTTGATAATCTATCTGGCGAACCTGATGGGCGTCTTGGCATTATTCCCTATTTCTGTATCATTATTATCTACAATGGCGTTGAACGTGATCGAGTAAACTCACGTTGGACAATTGATTGAGTTCTGAAGTGTATTGGCAGAATCGTTATACCAACCAGATATTTCGCGAAGACTCTATAGCGCGATGCGAATGAAATGCAAACGTCGGTGCAGCGGTAAAACTGCATGCATGGTCAGGAGACGAGCACTCCGCGCATGAGGTGTATCGCCGACATCGATACCTATTCGACAACTTATAAATGCCGGATAAGTAGGTGGATACACGGGAGAACGAATGAAGGAGGATGAGGCCCGCGGAGAGGATAAAATTATAATCCATCCGTGAGCGTAGGTACACGTGTGTGTATATATATATATATATACATATATATATATATATACATATATATATATGTATACGCGGCGGGACCCCGGACTTTTCTCTCTCCGATGGTCGCGTACAGGCCAGCCCATTCGTACGTTTGTAAGTATAGGTACTGTAAGTAGCTTAGACACCTACGTCGAGAGACACCCACTTTCCCGGACTGCATCGGTGCTCGTATATGTATGTATGTACTTGCGCTGACGTGCCTGCTCTGCGCGCGTAAGGATATATGTATGTGCTTCTACGTATCCTCTCCGTGCACACGCGTATATGTACATGCAGTTACAGCTCGCGGCTCGCCCGTAGTGCCTACGTAGGTATTTACGCCCATGCGCGGGTATTGGTACACGGAGCCTCCTGCGCTGATGCACCGGGTAGTCCGGAGGAGTTCGCCAACTCGCGCGCGCGGACAATGCACTCTCTCTCTCTCTCTCTCTCTCCTCTGGGCGCTCCTCTCTGCCGCTTCACCGTTCCGCCGAGCACGAGAGCTCACCCTTCCCCCAAGGGTTCCCCCTTTGGACGGATGCTGCGCGCCACGATGCATCCATGGAGCCGTGGATGCAGCGAGCTGGCGATCGAGCCGCTCGGTGGGTCGTTGAACTCGCAAAACTTGGTTTATACGTATCCTTGTGTACCTCGGGCAGTCCGCGTGGAGGAGAGAAAAGACGCGAGGCGCGGCGGTGCAGGTATATACGTACATGCGCCTACTCCCGTGTGTGCGCGTACGTGACAGCGCACACGTGGTACGGCTCATGCGAGGAAAACCACCACGGCAACGGACCTTCGATCGGCTTTTTATCGTATGGGCTCGAAGACGCGGCCGGTGGCTTAATAGTGGAGCCCAGCGTTACGTAAGGCTGTGCTGCCCCTGCCGAAAAGAGTTGGGAAGAAAAAACCGAGAGACGATTGGGGCTGAGTCCCACCTCCCCCCTCGAGGAGGCGTATAATTGCACCCTAAGCGTGATCCGGTACTTTTTGCAGATTTTTACGGGAACTTTTAACCCGCGCGCGCGAGGGACGGAGGTACGTATAGGCATTCCCGGCGTGCGCAGGCCACGAGCGTTTTTACCCGCAGATCGTATCGGTGCGTGGGCTTCGGGGCGTTAGCTTCGGTTTCGCCGGGCGTTTCAAGGGTATGAGTGATACGTGCGTCCCGATCTCCCGGCCCGTAGGTTAATCGACTGGTTTCGCGTTTGGAACCTCGTTAATGAGGAGTATTTTTCGCGGGAGCGACCGCGGCACAAGTCGTTAAGACGTGCGATGAAATCCATGATGAAGGCGAGTTGCTGGAGAACCGATACTTGTTGAAGCAGGGAATTCGCATTGAATATTAATTTTATGGTAAAAACGGGAAGTTATCAGCAGATCAGGAAGTTACTTCATGCTAAAGATTGAATATCAGACCACAAGTTGTATTAGTCGAGTCTTTGCAAGAAATTTGTTAAAAACTATGAAAAAACAATTCACCCATTCGCCGTCCAGAAATAGTACACGTAATATATATATTAACCAGAAAACTTGATGATTTAAAAAAAAGAAAAAAATTTAAATGTCAAATGAATGCTCAAATTAGTACAGACAATGCATAGTTTAGTAATGACTTAAAATTGCCAAACATACTGTGAACCCTTCGACAATCGCAACATACCACAGCAGTTCTCTACGTAAATGCGTGCATCGATTTACTTTTATTTAAAACTGTTTGGATTCGATTGAAACGTATTTTTTAAATTTCAGAAAAACTTTTGTTATGGAAACATTTAAGGAGGTTCTGGCAATAAGTATAAAATGTTTAGTAACACTGAAAAAAATTACGTCTTTTTAAAAACATAATACGTGCGGAAAAATTTTGCATAAACTTTTCCGTATAAAAGTGGCAAAAGTTTTGAAAATTTGAACTATTTTTTCAGAAGTAATCTTCTAGACTTATGATTGTGCAGTCGATCAATTGTGTCATGTCCTTGAAAAACTTGAAATCATTTGTTTAAAAGTTCATTATTTCGTTGGTACATGTTATTTTGTGGAAATAAAATATATTTTGAATTAAAAAATATCTTTTTAATTTTTTAATGAAATATAAATAAAAACTAAATTTGCAAACGGTTCCATAATTTTATGTAAAAAGTTGAAAATAATTTTATTTCTGAAAAATTTGAGGAATTGATGTTTTTATATTATAAATACACGGTGTTGCTTGTCCAAAAATGATGAAATTAGGGCCTTAATCCTAATGTGATACTTGTGTATGTGCTTACTCAAGTGTTAGTAACACATTTTTTTATGGACATTGAAATAAATTCCGTTGTCAAGATAGATTTTTGTTTTACGAATTAAATTGTCATGTCAGCACATGAAAAGCTTCTTATTTATGCAAGCAGCACCCGAAGGCTCAATAATATACAAGTTACAATATAAAATATTTTTAACGAACCATTTACTTGATTTACAATAAAAATTCACCCAGACAGCGCAATCCCACATAAACGTCAAAGCATAGTACACTGCACTCATGATTTCTTGGACGTGTATAGTGTGCGAGTGTGTGTATTGGGGCGTGTAGTGAACATGAAGTATAAGTACAAGCGATAGCTCCGCTCCGAAGGTCTTGCTACATCTCGTCTTTTTCTTCTTCCATTGATACTCTGTGAGCTTATAGGTACCGTGAGCAGTGCGTATCGGGTTGAGCTGTAGCACGGATGGGGAGTATCAAATACCGAGACGTTTTAAGGCACCTACGTAAAGGTACCTACTGTGGAAATATAATGCAGGCTCGGCTCATGGATACAATGCAATATTCTCCGAGTAATGAATTTGAGACCTCGACATTGGCCACCAGCGCAATCACGAGCTACACCTTACACGTCACCCCTTCAAATTTTTTCAAGTAGACGATACTTAAAAAAAAGTTTGGGAATTAAAAAAAAAGTAATAAAATAAAAAAATAAGTAAAAGAAATTATTTTGTAACAGATACAAATATAATGAAGTAAAAAGCACAGTTGCAAAGCTTGCGCGTCTCTTAAGGTTAAAAATAATTTCGATTCATCGCTTGTATGAATATAACAAAACTTGCTTTTCTCTTCTTTCTCCTTTTGTTTTTGAATAAATAACAATCTTATGTGTATTCATTACTCTATCTTGTGTGCATATATTTATCAACAATAAGATCTTTACTCCTACAGTTTTAACTAACGCTATGTTCCTTTTCATAATGCGTGTCACTAATGTGCAATCCTCCATTAAATTTCAACGTAATAGGTTCGTATTCACGAATGGCCATCGTGCCACGCAGTAACACGAAAATGAACAAAAAAATGCAATTGGTGTACTTGGTATGCGTTAAAGTTGATAGCAATTTCAAAGCAAAATTCATGGAAGTGTCCATTTTTTGTGCAGCGGGAAACAATTCGCGTGCACAGCAGCAATAACTTGTTAGCAATTAATATTGGCAATAAACTGTATCATAAGCGCACATGCTCGCGATTTGCCTTATTATTTGTTTTTTGTTTTTCTTTCCTGACGTGTTTTGTGCAGTACAAAGGCCTACAAGAAGACGCGAAAGGAACACGCACGCACGGTGAGTTTTTTTTTTTTTTATACACTCGGCGGTCTTCGATGTGCGTGACAGAAGTTTGAATTTTTTTTTTCAAACAAGTGACAAGAACTAAGTGCGCTACTCAAGGTTTCACGATGCCAATAACATTCTTGCATTTATTTCACAGTAGCGAATTCCTGAGATGGTGAGAGTTTACAATCAAGTTTGGCACAGCGCAAACATTCGCCAAGCGTAAGAACCTCTGCCAATTTATTGACACAAAGCTTCTTTCAACTCTTGATTTCCGCTTTATTTGTTTGAATTTGACACCTGTTGTAGTTTTATCAGTTGCCCAACAGAAATGATAAATTTTTTTATGTACACTCTTGTAGTCTGTCGTGGTTGTATGGAACACACACACACTCACACGCCATATCGAATACCCAATGACAATTATGCTATTCTCTAAAATATTAACGAAGGCAAGGTCTTAGACTTGAAAATAATAGCAGTAAAATAGCTTCAAAAAATTATTTACCTACCCATGATTTGAAAAGCTGAATTCCAAAAGTATATAGGTAAGGCCAACCTCATAAGTTTAATTTAAAATTTTGATAAATACCAAGTTATCAAATATAATGTTGAAATCCATTCTATCGAATTTTTAATGGATTAAAAACTTACTTTATTCATACTAAATCATAGTGCATACACTTGAAGCAGCGATAAATCAATCTTTGTTTATAATCCAGGTTTGAAAAAACTAAAATATTAGCAAAAAGACATTTGGGTTATGATACTTAATGTAAATGTTTTTCTTCATTAGGATAAAATTTGTAAAAAAAATCTAAAAATTTTTCAGTTCATTAATAAAAATTCTGAATTAAAAAGATCGTATTTATCAACACACGTGAACACAAAAAAGTTTTTGTATCTATGGAGCCTGTAGAAAGATTAAACTGGGTTCATAAGCCGTTCAATTATGTCTTCTTATCTTTTAAGAGGGTGCTTTTAGTATGTATACAAGTTATTGTATGGTAATACAAAAATGTGACTTTTCCAAAAAGTTGATTTTCTTAAAAATCAATAAACAGAATTACCCTTGATGGTGCTTAAAATTTAATTAATTATAATAAGGTAAGTAAGTTTTGATTGTAGAGTTCTTATGAGGGTACAAAAATAAAAAGATGGAAAGCCCTGGATAATTGAAATTTGTCCATGGATTCCCGAGATATGACTGATAGAATGACCGTCAAGTGACAATGCTACAAAAAATTTGGTTAGGTAACCTAACTGTAATTCTATTACTTTTGGGGAACTCTGTATATGATAGATTACTTTTATTACACAATAAACATACACACTCATACACACACTCACTACAAGATATTTTCCAAGAGGACGTATTTTAATTACTTATTAAAATTTCTTACTTGTTCTAAAGAAACCATACTTTCACCTGACACGTATTTTTCTTCACAAGGAAGCGGTATTCACACGTAACAAAGAAGTAAGTGAAATAATGATTAATTTAATTATAGAATAAATTAGTAAATAAACTAATAATATTGAAAGTTACATTATTCAGAGGATTTGTTGGTACTTCCTGAAGATTCATTTGTAATAACCTGAACTGCAGTTTGCGTTAAATTCTACCTTTATTTTTTTTTTTGATCGAAGAAAAGTCATTATTCGTAAGATGCGATGAACACGTGTTCAGATTTTATTACCTAATTTTTTTGTGGTTGCATACATCGTGATTGTGATAACATCTGCGCCCTATACAGGTGATAAAAATATAATTGCATCACGCTATCTTATTTTGCCGCACGGCGAGTTCTTGGGCTCCGAAAAGTTTTAAAGGGATAAATATCTTGCGAAGTATCTACATCATTCTTGGAAAGCCCAAAAAAAGGTCCAAGTCGTTAATTTTATCATAAATATAAAATTGCAAGGCTTATCTTGCGCATTCCTTCGAAAAAGTTATTATATACGTCGATGTTATAAGCCAAAAGGAGCCGTGAAATAATTTATAAAAATTCACCCAGACAGCGCAATCCCACATAAACGTCAAAGCATAGTACACTGCACTCATGATTTCTTGGACGTGTATAGTGTGCGAGTGTGTGTATTGGGGCGTGTAGTGAACATGAAGTATAAGTACAAGCGATAGCTCCGCTCCGAAGGTCTTGCTACATCTCGNAATTCAAATCCCAAGATATTAAAACTTAACGATCCTATAAGGTAAATGTCCCTATTCGTGGAGTATGTCCCTATTCATGGAATATGAAAATTCATTATATTTGAGGAAATAATTTATTTACCTTTAATAAGTTATATTGTAAAAAAAAAATAGTGTTTCAAAAACGTTCATCACACGTAGCGTTATTTATGGGATCTTCCTAAAATTTTAATAAGATGTTTGTAATGATGTAAAAAAGTCACATGTAAAGTTACAAACCATTTTACGGCACCTTTTGTTAAATACTAAATGGTGAAAAAGCTTCAATTTGACTAGTAACCTTAAGGAGGAGTAACATAAAAATGGAATTTGTAAAAAAAAGGGTCTGTAGAATTTGTCAATTTTTTGCATGATGCAATACCAGAAAACCAGTGACATTAAATTTTCGAGGGATTTACAAGTTATTTTTGCAATAAAATAAAAAACCAGGTTCAGGTGCATGTACATATAGTATATCGCTGTACTAATGCATGAAAAACAGTTAGTTGCCAGTACTGCCGCATGTTCGCTCCCCCCCCCCCCTTCGCCGCTCTCTGGTTTCTCCACATTAACTGTGATGAACGTTCTTCAATCAAGCATATTTCGTAGTTTGAAGATCAAAAAATTTATGGAATAATAAATATATATAGGTCTTGCTACATCTCGTCTTTTTCTTCTTCCATTGATACTCTGTGAGCTTATAGGTACCGTGAGCAGTGCGCATCAGATAAGGTGGAAAGAGTGAGAGAGAGAGAGAGAGAGAGGGAGACATTCAATTGCGAAGCAGCAGGTGAAGCCGATACGCATCGGCAGAAGCTGGTTCATAAGTCCGAGGAGAAGAGCGCCTCGGGATATTGACGCACGTACTCGCAATGCAGTGCGTGTCACTCGTCTCTTCTTCGGTATAACACTTACATGTATACCTATTAATGCTCGTGCAATGCACGGACTTATCCATCGATATAGCGCAACTGGTCGGACATATTGGCTGTAACGCCTATAGATGTACCTGACAAGCGACGCGGATAGCTCTTTCGTCTCGTTGGCCCTTCGACCTCGCGAGTGCGGTGGACCAGTCTCATCCCGTGCGTTGAAGTCTCCCTACGTTGCGTTACGCGCAATCACCTATAAGACAATTATGTATATCTACGTGTGCGACTCTTCAACTTTTATCTCTTTGTGTCCTTGTTTATGTGAAAAGAGACAACAAAAAAATTTGTGATGCATATTTTGATAATCTATCTGGCGAACCTGATGGGCGTCTTGGCATTATTCCCTATTTCTGTATCATTATTATCTACAATGGCGTTGAACGTGATCGAGTAAACTCACGTTGGACAATTGATTGAGTTCTGAAGTGTATTGGCAGAATCGTTATACCAACCAGATATTTCGCGAAGACTCTATAGCGCGATGCGAATGAAATGCAAACGTCGGTGCAGCGGTAAAACTGCATGCATGGTCAGGAGACGAGCACTCCGCGCATGAGGTGTATCGCCGACATCGATACCTATTCGACAACTTATAAATGCCGGATAAGTAGGTGGATACACGGGAGAACGAATTGCTTGAGTTATTTCGATTTCGTAGTGAGCCACCTTCAATATTTCATAATTGTTTTCTCGAAAACTTCCCTGGTAAAAGATCTGAAAAAATTCATGTGCACTCCTGATATGCTCAAATATAGCACACATTTTTTTGGGCACGATTCTACATTTTGAACTTTTGTCCCAAACCTCCTTAAGACCAGTGTAACGCTATTTCTTCTTCTATAAGAATAAGTATCACGTGACTGTCGCCAGAATACGCCGTGATCTGATTGGTCGTGAGTGACGAAAGGCGGTACATTTAAATGTACATATGAGATTAAGTAAACAAGCGCTAGTTTAAACTAGCGCCCTATAGGCTAATCGAGGTCATTTTATTCGTTTGAGCTTATATTTACTTTTAGAATTTAATCCTTCGATTTAGATTAAATAATATTAGAAATATGTTAAATTAAAAAAATTTAAGGGGTTGGCACGCAAAGCATGCAGGGAGCAAAGCTCCTCAGTACTGCTAAGAATTCACTCGTC
>NW_019379677.1:209139-231704 GCF_000648655.2 Copidosoma floridanum
TTTTGGCCAAAAACAAAACTGTAACGATGCCTCAGCCTTCATATTCGCCAGATATGGCTCCATGTGACTTTTTTCTTTTTCCAAAAATAAAGAGAACATTAAAAGGCCGTCGTTTTACAGGCATAGAAGACATTAAAAGCGAATCGCTGAAAGAGCTAAAAGCTATTACAAAGATCGAGTTTCAAAAGTGTTTCGAGGATTGGAAAAAGCGTTGGCACAAGTGTATTATATCCGAGGGGGATTATTTTGAAGGGGACAAAATAGATATTGATGAATAAATAAATGTTTTTTTCATAAAACGAAAATTCTCGTTATTTTTTGAATACATTTCGTATATTTACACGTATTCTTATAAATGATACAAATGATAAAAAAATTTTTATTTGAACTTACCTGTTTTTCAGCATACAAGTTACTTCTATCGGATAATATGTTTGTCCCTCTGTCTATAGAGTTGTAGTGTATAGTTTAACGCGCGTATATTACGGTTTAAATTATCAAAAATTTACAAAATACTTAACATCAAATTTTTCTGTTGCTGTAATAATATCATTTACGCTGACAAGTTCAACTTAACGACCTTTCTATCATTTTAGCGTGACCATGGAAAGGATCCCTTAGGACCAAGACTCTTGCTCCAGATCTCGCGGAAAATTAAAAAATGCACTTTAATCCAAGTTCTTTAACCCAATAGCCCGGCAACCATGACACTTTTAATATACATGTATGGTTGTCCATGGAATATTAGACTTCGTTAATACCTATTTTGAGCCCCTGAGTTCAATGGTGTAAGATGCTTTTTTTTTTTCAATTCATTGTTAATTGACTGTTACTAACTATTTTTCTCAACAAATTCAAAAATTTACTTTTTTTGGTTAAAAAAAAAAAGATTTAAGTATGATATTCTTAGGCACGTTGTAAACAAAAAAGTAATTGAGAATTGTAAACCTTAAACCCTTAATTTTGTAGTACAAAATTTCTGAAGTTCGAAAAAAGCCTTTTTTGCGATTTTCAACTTCATGAATTACTCAATTGTTACTGCACTATTTTAAAGACACTAGAGCTTAAACTGTACATTTGTGTGTGTGTGTGTGTGTGTGTGTGCGTGGACGGTAATATTGACTTCTCGGACGCCAGGAGGCGTAAAATCGTATATGCACCACGTTCGGAGGTTCAGAAATGTCCTAAAATTTCTGTTAACCGTACAATAGATTTCACGTTTATTTACGTAAAATCTGGGATATTCTTAACCTTTCTCACTAGGTGCATAATATACTATTTTTGCATAGAACTAGAGTATTATTGGTTAGCGCATAGTCATTTTCATACTAATTCAAACGAATAATCAGAGATCAATCGAAAAATCAAAAATGGTTCTAATATTCAAACGAAATTCAAATCCCAAGATATTAAAACTTAACGATCCTATAAGGTAAATGTCCCTATTCGTGGAGTATGTCCCTATTCATGGAATATGAAAATTCATATGTTTGTTATACAACTTACTTAATAAAAAAAATGTGGTAGTTGTATATTTTATCTATCTTCACGAATTTACAAGAAAAATTTCATTTTACATACTATTATAAATAACCAATTTTAAAGATAATTCCATAAATAGGGACAAAGTTGTACATAACCTATCTTTTAAACTATACATATTATGGCACCAAACTTCAACGAAGAATTTATATACTTCCAGTAAACAAATAAAAGATATAGTTATTTTTATTCAATGAAATAGTGTTATGCAAATGAAAAATCTCTAATTGTCTTACAATATTATACGAAATTTCCGTTTTTAAAAAAGTTTCATAAATAGGGATATAATATGAAACAATAGTTCATAATTATGTACATTTTGGTCTTATAATCTTTTGATAAAATAAAGTATTTTAACAATTAAGAACCATATTTAAAAATTAGAATAATAATGGTAAATTTATAGCGCACCAGCTAATACTAACATTTTTACTGTTAAGGGTCACAGTGAAGAAAAAAAAATTAAAGAAGCAAGTATGATGTAATTTATAGTCATAATAGGGACATTTACCTTAACCTAAGCTCGCTAACTTCAAGGTGGATCATCATTTATGTAATATCCGCTTATGTGATATGATACTATCACACCTGAGAACTTTGAGTAGCAGGCTGAATATGTATATCTATAGATACAAACCTGGTTGTTTACGTGCTGAGGTTATCCTTTAGTTTCAAACTTTCAACACGTCATATATTTTTATTTGCTTGGCAACCTTAGGGTGCCTGTACATGGGCGTCTTAATGTCTTAAGACTGTAAGCCACACCTATGGCGGGTGATTCATTCAAACTGATGTTAACTGAATACCGATATAATTTGTTTTAAAGAAGAAAATAGACACTTTATTCATCATAAAACTATGTAACCTGATTACATTATAACGTTAGAACGTTTTTTAAGGCATCAAATGAAAAGTTTCTACAATTCATGTTAATACAATAATTTTGTCAACATAACCTCTCTTTTTAACGACTCAGCGTTAACAAAATTTTTTTTAGTTTTGGTGGCTAAATATCTTTCCAATATTATAATGCAATCACGTAACATAGTTTGGTTATGAACAGGATGCCTATTATCTTGTTTAAAACAAATTATATCAATATTCAGTTAACGTCAGTTTGAATTGAATCACCCGCCATAGGTTTGGCTTACAGTCTTAAGACATTAAGACGCCCATGTACAGGCACCCTTAGACTTTCACGATTTCATTGGAAAAAAGATAATTTAAACAACCTGCTCTTAGTTTTTGTAGCATAGGGTTCAAATTTTAGGCTAAAAAAGCTAAAGTTTTTGGTGAAATCATCAAAATGCCTCATAAGACCAATGCTAAAATTTCGAATTAATTTTTTTTTCGATTTTGGTCGGCAACATGCTCTGAAATTTTAACTGTATATCCATTCAGGGATACTTTAACCATGGATTTCAATTTGGGTGAAATTTACTTTCAAAAAGGTGATAAGCCACCTTAAGTCTATAACTTTTGTCATATGGTTTTGATGGATTAGGCATTGAATTTGGCATCCCTTCTCATGTAAGAGCCACTTCTGAGATCGCTACCAGTAGGTAATGTGCGACGGAACTAATTTGGATATCTACTCAATACGAAAAAAAGAGCCACGTATTACAAATCTGCGTGAGTCACCCTTGCATCAACCCTCAAGTAAGTCATATAATAATATCTAGTGCTTTGAAGCGTACCAATAGGTATGACAAAAATAGTTAAAGTGTGTGATAACAACAAGCAATTATTTTCCTTCTTTATACACTTACGAACACACGTGCACATGTATAGACATATACGAAACTAAAAGATTCCGGATTCACAATCACGATCAACTATCGACTTGTACAATATACGCGTTCGTTTGCATGGTGTTTTCGAATAAATTAACAGTTTTAATTTCTCCCTCAAAGATTTAATCACTTTCACGAGGCTGGCAGCTTAATCTTACAGCAAAATCCGAAGAAAAAATAAGGGAGAACGCGGAAAAGCACAAATTGCCGTGGCAGCCGCTGCCGCAGAGTAGACCCTTAAAAGCAAAGAGAAACGAAGGGGAGGGATCGATAATAGCACGTCAGGTATATATAAAACCTATATGGATCAATGTGCATGCATATCGGCACGCGCGTACGTGCATGCGTGCACGCACAAGAGGGGGGGGATTACATAACCTATACCTTACTCTTCATCGTCGACCACGAGGATGACGACCGAAGAATATGAATAAAAAGATAATAGCGTCGTTCGCGGCCGTAGAGTACGTCGACCCTCGTACCAGTTTTACGTGTCTAATAAATTTCCGTTTAAACTGGATCCAAGCACTGAATTCCCGTCTTACTTCGCACGCCCCTATTTGCTCTTTTTACTTGATGCCACATTTTCAAGCAAACTAGTAGGTACCTGTACCCACCCTACTCTACATTACTTCACTTTCCAAGGGCTGTACTGGTTAAGTAGGTATAGTCAAAAGATGAGCATGATCGGGTGCATGATGCTACACGCGTCAGTGGTGGTGGAGAAAAGGGTGGGGTAAACGGAGAAGGATGAGCAGGCGAGCCCAGAGGAGAGCCTGTGATTTGCGCGATACTAGATGTATATATACATATACAGTACGTTCGCTCATATCGCTCTCTGGAATCGGATGCTCGTTTAAGTCTTTCCTCGGTAATTTTATCCTCTTTGCTGGAGGGAATGGGGGAATAAGGTAGAAGAGAGGGGGGGGGGGAGAAAGAAAGAATCAGCGAGTTAGTTACGAGGTTGAGCTGCTTGGAGATTTCATTTCGTGTGGATGACTACTATGCATGTTATAAATTTTGCATTTGCATCACCGGTAGAGGAAAACAAAATATTGGAGATGAGCTAGCTCTTCTTCACACATTTTTGCTGTACGCAGTGATACGGTCAGGACCTCAACTACTTTTATTTTCTTTGCTTTGTTCGTAGAAAAATGTCAAGTTTTGAGCAAAATTGTAAGGTATCTTTAGCTCCTCAAGGTCAGCTAGGCTTGTTTGAGAGTATATATCATCAAGCTTCAAGAGGAAGGTCGTATGAAATTCAAAGAATTAAGAAAGTAATCTTTGCACTTGCAGAAAGTAAGAGATAGGGTACTGCGCAGGCACCAATTACTGCGCACTCGACGGTAACTGAAAATAAGAAAAACAGACTGAAAAATTTGGGTGCTTGGATATTGTAACACGTACGGACATTAATAATGTTTAATCCAGAATCATACTTTACATCATGATATTTATAATTGTTTAACTGAGTGACTCTAAACGAATCTAACCTACAAAACTTTGTAGTCGTGCGTAGTAATTGGTGCGCAGCAATTGGGTCTAGGGCTTCAGCATGAAAACCTTATGGGAGATACCCGCGCAGTAATTGGGGGCGCAGCGACTGGTGCTAATTTTATAACCGTGCGGTGCAATACCAGCAAGAAAAACCAGCACAAAAACAATTATTTAAAAAAAAAAAAAAGTTACTTTACAGAAAAATGTTTGTCGTTTTAATCGCACAAGATGCTGCAGATAAAGATTAAGTAAAACTGGTTCAATTTACATCGAAAAACATTGAGAAATGAGAAATTTAGTACAATCAAAAATTTCAGTGCGCAGTAATTGGGTCATTTACCCCTAGTTATAATATTTGAGATGCATCGAGAGTATTAAATGCAAAACTAACAGCTATTCGGCAATGTTCGACATTCATACTTATTTTCCCAGTCGACGAGTTTCTCTGTGATATTGTGCATTACGTATAGTTATACAGGCATCCTCTCCTTCAACTATCGTCGGTGACGATAGCTATAGGCAAATAGGGTACGGGGGTAGGGTAAGTTGATTTGTATATTTATACATGTAGGTACTGGGCATAAAAGAATTTCATGGCAAAAGATTTCTGCACGCACCTCTAATTGAGCTTATCGAGGGGAGCTTGTGTACATTGGTGAAAGTAGAGGAGGGGTTAGAAGGGAGGATGAACCACCCATAGGAACTGGTTTTTCCATTCTATTCATTCTTTAGTTGAAATTGTTTCCCGATAAAAAATCCTCTTTTTTGCTTTCCCAGTCTTGTTAAACATTTATTAGACAAAAGAGATTTGCATTCTTTTTTTCTGCATGATTACATTTATTTTTAGCTCTTTATCCTCTAGTATTTACTTTATTATGTTTAAACGCATGCGAGCCCATATTTGGGGTACGATATGGGTACTTGCATGCATAGAATATTAAGAATCCGAAGCTCAACATGTGAGAGACTATGGTTTCAGTCGTGGTCATCAGACAAAAAAACTGTTTAATTGAAATAAATTTTATCGACGTAAGACCTCTCTTGAGTTGAGTTTAAGTGTGCTCGAGGCACTTTGTAGCTGTTGTAATGTTTCAAAATGTGACGTGTTTAATAACAGCTAGCTTTTATAACACCACATGTTGTACAACGTAACCCATTATGATAAGGTAGACAAATTTTTTCAACCGATAAAAACTGAAAACAGTTCTATGCCAAAACAAAAAAATTATAAGTATCTGCAGGGTTCAGACTAAAGGTAACTCAATCGAAAAATTACATTTTACGAACCAGGTAGATATCTGCTTTAATGCATGCATAAAAAGGAAACCTAATATTAGTAGAAATTGTATTGTACAAGACTAACTAAGTGATGGCATCATTGTACATTACTGGAGGTTAAAAAAATTGTGCCATAATTTGTAAATTATACGTTATTATAAATCGTTTCTACACAGATGATTCTCAAGATATGTGAACGGCGTAAGTATATGTATACACTGTGGAAATTGTAGTATATAGAAAGACTCGTAAGCAATAGCGTAAAATTTTTCAACACTATTTAAAAAAGAAACATGGTATAAGCATCGTGTAATGGCACCGTGTGGCTGAAGAGCACGCAAGAGATGGACGAAATGATTGCCAGCGAAAAAAGTGGTATATAATGCCTGAAATAAATGAACAGTTTGACCGCAGTTCTCTTTTATCCAAAGTTGGATCCGTTTAGTGATATTGATTCATCAAGTGTTTGTTGTTTCAAATTCTTTTCCTTCAATTGTTATTTTGAATTTCTCCATCGATTTTGTACATACTATGTGCGATTCTGGAGAATTCAGACTTGCATCCGTTGGAAAAAATCGCTTCCTCGTAAAATTCAAACGACCTACGGCTATGAGCGCACTCCGTAGTCCGTATGCCGGGACTCTTGAAAATAAAATTCGCAAGGTAGAATCATGGGGAAAAAAGAGAGGAGGGAAGAAGAGCGAGCGACGAGGAGTAGTAGTTCGGCAAAAAATGATGTCGGGGAATCGCCATGCCGACTGATCCCTGTAGGTATATTTCTTGGAAGAGCCAAGCATCTTGGTCATAGTAGTGTGTTGGCTGGCATTTTGAGAAAGAAGAAGAGAGAAAGAGAGTTTGATCAAGGTCGGAATTCCGCTCTCGAGCTCGCGCCAATACTTATCGGATAGAGCACTGGGAGGGGGTCAGCGTCGTTGGCTGCGTCGCGGTTGCTATCCTCATCTGAAGGGACTGTGGTGAGCAGAGGGGTAATGTGACTATGTGGAGCGTAGAGCAGGCAGATTGTCCGAGGTGACGCAAGTACCCAGCCCAGCCACTTTGACTCACGAAGCCTCGCGCGCAAATGGGCAAACATAAGTGGTAAGTACCTGAAGGACGCGGAAAAAGTAGCAGCAGTAGCAACAGTTACGTCATTAGGTGAAGAATGCCCCAGATCTTACCTTTTAAATTGTTGTACACATGCAGTTTGAGTCTTTGATTTAACCATCAATATCGTCTATACAATTTTTCACCCCTAAGACATTGCTACGTTTTGACCGCATGTGGTGTCAGCTTGTAATCCATGGTTGGTCATTGTATTTTATTTTATTTGAAAAATTACTTTTTTGAGCAACATTTCTCATCATTTTATCCTATAGTTGTGTTCCAAAGAAAATTCCTACAATGAAAAATGGTAATATTTTGTGAAAAAAGTTGTACCATTTAGCCAACCAGATCAGATAAATTGAGCTAAAGACCAGCCAACACAATTTCTTAGCATAGAAATTTTAGTTTTCTCTTATGTAATAAGTGTGCAGTGACGTAAAAAATGGGGGTACTCATAAGAGTATTAAACGAGGAATTCTCCTTTCATTTTTCACTGTTCAGGGTACCCAAACGTGCCAAATTCAAATTTTAAGCTGCATCTCTTTGATAATTTTTTTTTGATTGACAGTTATTTTTATAGATACCTAAATAGTAAAAAAAATTCCAAGAACATGCAATTCAAGTTTTTCCAAATTTTTTTCGGTGTTAAATGTTAAATAATTTCAATTTTTGTTACAACAATAAACATATTTTAATTTTTTGGACTAATTAAAGTTGAAATGTCCGTATAAAAAGTAGGCAGAACATCTTTCCCACAATTTTCAAGGTCGCTCTTTTCAATGGTGCAGTTTACATGTTGCTTATATCCCATTTGTTGCAATATTTTTGCAAAATAAAATAAAAAACACTAATTTTCCTATTTTTTTCTGATTTTCGGCATTTCTTGAATACATAATACTGTTATGTGTTTTAATAAAATAGTTTTACAAAAATAAAATGCAAAGCTTTTATTTCTCAACATGCTTTCTTGTATACTGAAATTTAGTACGAATTTTTGAAGAATTTCAATTTTTCGCTATAATTTGTATAAAAAAATATGTAGGCATAAATATGTCAGCATAGTTTTTTAATACGTCCTATTTACTTGATAAGCTTCCGTACTCTAATTTTTCTCGTTCTTGTGCACATTCATTTTCTCTTTAATAATTTTTTCCCAATAAACTATTCTAATGTCTTGTAAAAAGTACCGGTTTCATAAATTACCACATGAAAGCAGAATTACAATTAGATTGAAAAGGAACCGTTCCCGTCAGTTGCTTCCATGATCGCAAATTTGGTGCTTGGTGCCAAGTTCCGGTATAGGTGGCGCTACCTGAGACATGCTCGAACACAATTAGTCATGTAGTCATATACAAGTCACCACCCAAATAATCCCACTACTGACTTTTCCTATTGAAGACTAATTGCCAATAGTGAAAGGGCGTGAACTCATTAGTGCACAGTATGGGGATGTTCTAGAGTACTATGAGACCACCCTCCCTCAGTCCTCAGTAATTCTCTCGTAAAGTGCTCTAGTGTCTACTTGTGGTTACTTCTTGCATTGTTAACCGAAGGGTGCGAACAGTGAAACCGGAATTTACCGCAGAAAGGAAAATGAAGAAGGCCTTTCCTAACTGGTGCAGAAAGGCTAGAGCGTCTTTCCCGTCCCTTCGGCGTGGACCAAATGATTACCAGCCGAGTAGTAAGGTAAGTTTTGATTTAAATTACATTGAATATATTTTTGTTGCGTGCATTCCCATATCAGTTAGTTATATAGATATACATAAAGTAAGTAATCGGATATTAAAATATCGCTGCTACGCACTTTTAAATTTTTCTCACGAGTGTCACCAGCGCGCCCACAAGGCAGCAGCACAGGAGAATCACATTATAAGAAAATCATACATACAAGTAAAATTCCTCTATAGGATATAATATAAAGTTGGTCTGATGTTCAAGGAAAATTATAACTGATAACTTTGGACAATTTCCTGAGGAAATTTTGAAGAGAAACGAAGTCCAAAGCTGTCGGAAAAATAAATTGAACTTTTACCTCAAGCACCGGACAAAACGTTAATTTTCCTCGTACACAAGCTATAAATATCTACATTTAAAAAACGGGGCTGGTGTGCATCACAGAGCTAGTTTTGGTACTTCTGATGTAGTTTCAAGTCCGATTTTTGAGAATTTGGTGTTTTCGGGCGCAGCTGCTTTTTTACACCATTTTTTTTCCTGCGCGCTTTTTTGTTCTAAGCTGTACTTTTACGCTGATTGAAGCGAAAATCTTGTAGCAATGTACAGCATTGCTTTTTTTCTCGCACGTGTTCAAATAATTTAGTGGATTCGGTGCATATGCGATTGTCCCATTCAGAAAGAAACACATTAGATAAGCTCTTGGAGAGGCATATCATTTCTAGTCGATGAAATCAGCGCGATGAAATCGAATCTCCCCCTCGGGACCGAATGACAGGCGTGGTGCCTACTTATTTATTACACGTGGCGTGTACTTGAAGTAGAGAAAAGGAAACCGAGAAAGTCGAATTTCCCTGCTCGTGTGCGTGACGCATCTTACATTTAGAATTTCGGTGATTACAGTTTCAGGGTGCCGGGAAGATCTTTGTCCCCAAATCGCCGGTAGACTCCAAGAACTCGGCTGTCAAGCTTCAACAAGCCGTGAAAGAAAACGCTGAGAATCCCAAGGAAGATGTCCTGTACCGGCGGAGGATCATACAATTCTCGGACATCATAGTGAACTAAGCAAGAGGTTGGCACAAAGACGCCAGGCTGCACGACTTTGGCAAAAGAGACATCGGCAGCGACAACAGTAGTAGCAGTGTCAGTAGTATAATTGGTGACAGTGAGGATGACGGGCACAAGCAAATGTGGCCGGAAATTCCACCACTTCCACGATGCCGGCACTCGAAGCTCATCCACCTTAACTTCTAGGGTAGGCGCGAAATGGTCAATGCTATCATCTCAGCCCCCTTATTTTCCTACACTGTAACCTCGGGTGCTTATTGCAACCATAGGCACTTGAGATGCGTCGTTTACAAAGAAAATTACGTCTTTGGATGCGGGTGCACCCAGGAACACGTAATAGGACCGGTTTCTTTTTTTTTTTTTCTTGTGTTCTTATTCATGGGATTACGTGGTTATGAATCGAGTTGAGATGAAGAAAGAAAAACAGTTACAAGTGCAAGAATAATTATGATAAAAAGTGTACTTTTAGCTAATAATCGGGCTGTTGAATATAGTTATCAGTGAGTGCCTATAGCCGAACGGGGAAACTCTCAGGCTAAGGGAGGCATTAATATAAAAAACCATAAAAGAGATTCGACTTGTTTTTGTGAACTTAATTTGTTTTTGTACCTTCTTATTTGACCGAGGAATGTAGTAAGATATTTTTGATTAAGCTTTATTAAGTGGTGAATGTGTTAAAGTGAACTGGCTGTTTCATGTGATGTTAATTTTAAGTTCATTGTTAATATTTAGAGTGTATAGCGTTTAAATGGAAAAAAAATATAACTTGTATCATAGCATTAAAATTTTCAAGTGTGATTTAGTTTATAAGTAGATTGCATTATAGTCAACAGAATTTCTAAATAGTGTACAAATATTTTATACATGGTATTTGTACATATTAGGTATATCTTTTACGTCGTTAAAGTTTGTTACTACAAATGTAACTTAGCGAAAATTAATTACTTGATTTTATTATTAAATAAAATGACATTTCGTATTTTGTACGCAAATAAGCTTGGTTCTTTTTTTTTGTATCCCATACAAATTGCACGTATCTTACGGTAATTTTATTAATAAGTTTTTTAATTCATCCTTGCTTTTATGGGTATCTATTTTTATTANACAGATACCAATAAAGGCTCAAATAAAGATTTAAAAAAATATATTTTACAGTCATTTTTGAGAACTGTGCCCAGTAGGCTCTGCAATGCTGTGATACTATGCACATATATGCTATCATCATTGGCAAATTAAAAAACCACCACAGATTTTATGTGATCAATCACTTACACAGCAAAAGGGTCCCTTATTTCACATGGCTTCTAAACCATCGGACCACAGTTGGAAATACGAACATGAGAAAGTAGATTCTCAGAGGGGAAAGCCAAGTGAGAAAAGGCCGGGTCTTGACTCTGGTGAACCATGCGTTACTCAACCCCCCATTTTACAAAAATAAAATGCAAAATTTTTAAGTCTTAATATATTTTTTTGTACTAATGAATTTAGCTATAATTTTTGTAGAACTTTAATTTTTCGCTATGGTTTGTATGAAAAAATAAATAGTCATAAATATATCGGCATAGCTAATACGTCCTATTTACTTGAAGAGCTTCCGTACTATTATTTTTCATCAAAATTTACTTTGAAGACCCTATTTACACACTTTACTATTGGGAAATAATACAACGTATTCAAAAAATACCGAAAATCAGGAAAAAAAAATAGGAAAATTGGTGTTTTTAAATTTTATTTTGCAAAAATATGGTAGCAAACGGGATATCAGCAACATGTAAACTGCACCATTGAAAAGAGCGATCTCGAAAATTAAGGGAAAGATGTTTTGCCTATTTTTGGTACGGACATTTTCACGTTAATTAGCCTGGAAGATGAAAATACGTCTATTGTTTGAACGAAAATTGATATTATTTTTCATTTAAAGCTGAAAAAAATTGCACAGACCTGAATTGCGTGATCTTGGAATTTCTTTTCACTTTGTAGGTTACCAACAATTAAAAAGAAGTATTAAAGAGATGTAGCTTAAAATTTGAATTTGGCAGTTTTGGGTACGCTGAAAAGTGAAAAATAAAAGAATTCCTCATATAATTATGTAGAGGAACTCACTCTCACAGTTAGCCTAAGAATTTTATCTACAGCATGTAAGATGAAGTAGGGTATATATGTACAGTTTTTAGAAAAAAAAAAAGACTAACAGCCTTTGTCTACGACAAGACATTTTATTCTTACAAGAAAAAAAATCGTTTTTACTATGAAACAACCTTTTTATATTGATAAAAAAAAATAATTTTTTTACTCAAAAGTAATTAAATAGTTAATTTTCAAACTTAACATCATTTGCGGCTGAATCGTCTGGGGATTTCACCTTGATGAGGTTATGTACGCTTTAAAGATAGTTGCGCTGCTTGTAACTTGATTAATAAACTTATGACCACATGATACCATTATAAAAGTTAAGTATTGTGACCACTTCTAATGCAGTTTAAGTACTTGAGAATTTTTTATGCCTTTATTCCGTAAAAGGAACCACGCATTGTGTATTTTTATTGTTTCCGACTACTGCCTAATAAAAATTTTAATGCTATTTACAAAGTAGGGTAATCTTGGGTGGTCAAAAAATTAAAATAAAGAAGAGTGATACACCAAATCATTTATTTATTTAATGATACTTAAGTTTCACACTAAAAATTTCGATCACTTACATGACTATTGATCTGCTAAGTTCAAATATATTTTTGTTTGCTGTTACTTATCTAAATTACTCTGCAGTAGAACTTTCCTTTACAGCTCTCCGACTATACCCTCCAATTTTTAAAAGCCCGGATATTCACCCTCCTTTACCTTACATACGTGTATGTGTTAAATAGATATGCTACACTATTACTTGCTAGCTATATGAAGTTACAAGATCAATTTTTCTATTGCTATTTACTGTTGTTGGTCAGGATGCCTAAATTTCAGTCTTTCAGTCTACTGTTGGGTGACGTTCCAGTAGTTTTAATTAACGAATCGTGTGATGACTCTTTTTTTGTTGTTAGCTTTCGTAGACGAGACGAGCTTCATAATTAGCTGTATTTTTATCGCACGTACCGGCGCCCAGAAGCTAAATCGGCGTTAGTTGCCTCATTCAATTGCATCTGACTGCGCACGGATTTCTCCACATATTTAAGAGTATACATGGTATATATGTATTTTTGATCGTCTCTTTGTCTTTATGATAGAGTATTAAATTATACCAATACGCCACCATACGTGTACATTTATCTATACATCATTTTTTCTCCACTCTAATTACAAGGAATACGACTGACACTAAAAAATTTATGTGAGAAATTTTCAGGACAATGAAATCTTTATTGAAATTTATGAAAAAAAAAGTTTTTGCTACTTTAGGTATTCTTTGTGATTTTGGAATTTGTTGGTCCCTTGGTGGGAGCTTTTTTAACTCGTGCTTATTTAACCAATAACAAAGGATCTCAAGCCCTGTTTTGTAGAACCCTCCAGCTTTTGTAAAGTTTTGATAAAAAGTTATAATCATAGATTTTATATTAGGTATAAAAAACTATTCTTGTTCGTTTCAGTAATATGGCTAGTTTATTTCAATGTCATAAAATCTTAAGCCGATAATTACCCTGTGGGTGCACTTATTAGTTGTTGATGCCTAAGAGTTAAAAAAAAAATTAATTTGATATTCTGATAGTTACTATTTGAATGATCTTATTTTAACGAATAATTGAAAAAACATTATTACATACAATTTTTACTAGCTAAGCGTGATTTTAAGTGATCAAGTTCTTAGAGAGATTTTAAATGAACATCTTTATGGTATCAAAAAATTTTTTTTCTCATTTAAAGAAAAAAAAATTTCTGAGTTCAAAAATTATTTGTACCCTCCTGTTTTGGTGTGACCATCCAAATGGTCACACCTTTAAGGCTGATGAATGCTTTCAAACCATCCTTTGTAAAACAACAACATACCAAGGACGTAGATAGTTGCGTCGTTAGATACGTCCTTGGTGACGTTATCTGAGACATCCTTAAATACGTTTCTGAGACGTCTTTAGTAAGGTCACCAATGACGTCATAAAAGTCGCCTCTACTTTTGGTAGGGATCTCACTACTAAACGATTTCTACATATTGTATACTCATAAAACTATAGTTTATTTTACAAATTGGTATAGTAAATCTTAAGTATCAAACGAAAAGGGATACAAAAAAAGGTTTTTAAATCAGTAACGTAGTAGTAGGATAATACAAATAGAAAAAAAGTGATGTATAAAAACTAAGAAAGCCCAAAAAGTGTTTGAATGGAAGGACAAAGAATTTCAGCTTGTAAAGACAGATACCAATAAAGGCTCAAATAAAGATTTAAAAAAATATATTTTACAGTCATTTTTGAGAACTGTGCCCAGTAGGCTCTGCAATGCTGTGATACTATGCACATATATGCTATCATCATTGGCAAATTAAAAAACCACCACAGATTTTATGTGATCAATCACTTACACAGAAAAGGGGACCTTATTTTACATGGCTTCCGAACCATCGGACCAAATTTGGAATACGCACATGAGAAAGTAGATTCTCAGAGGGGAAAGCCAAGTGAGAAAAGGCCGGGTCTTGACTCTGGTGAACCATGCGTTACTCAACCCCCCGAACTCATTTATATAGATAAAGAAACAAATGTGTAGCACAAATAAAAGGACAAAAAACGAAGACTGGAAATAAAGACATAAAAAGATAGAAATTATACAGAAGCAAGTAATAAAGATCTACTAGACAGACAGACAGGTAAAAATAAGCCCAACATCATAACTAAAATCATAGACTTTTTGCAACGAAAATTCAATGACTAGAAATACAAATTTCTGTGCCCTTAAGAGACACAGCTCTATGGATAGAGACTTGGAAAAAGAGTTAATAATCTAATATATGATGGGTACATAAAGAAATCAAAATTTAAATGTATCAATTTAATGATATTATTATTGATACGGAAAAGCAGACAAGCTACAGAGATTCGTAAATAGTAGATAAGACATTGAAAGACAAAAACCAAGAAATACTGGGACTTAAGTATATACAGAAATTAAAATAGATTTGTAAACTTAGAAACTCAGAGGCAAAAATAAAACCAATACAAAAAAATCAACTTAAACTCAGCAATTATAGCACTTGATTGTGAACATAGATAGATATGGAAAAAAACACACGGATAGAGATATAAAAATTGATGTATAAGTATGAAAAAGTAAAGGTACATAAAGATAGGCAATTGAGACAAAGACGTAAAGATAAAATATTTAAGACAAATGGATACAATATCATTAACTGAGAAAAATACTATACACACTAAAAAGCAGAGCCATTGAATCGTATGATCAGGTCAGAGATAAAGATGTTCTAAACTCTTATAGGTAAATTTTTTTACTTCTGGGCCATTTTGACAGTCACAAGAAGTTTTAGCGAACATAGAGTCCGATAGCTTCACCACACAAAGAGCAATTAAATAAAATTCTTTTGTTAAAAAAATTCATTTTGCTTTTTAGTTCGTTACAAAAAATTAAAAACTATATCATTTGTTTAGTCAGCTATTTGTTTACTTATAAGTTGCGCAGATGAGGTTAGTCCTGTCTTACTAGAAAAATATAGCGAAAATAAAGGAAAGAATTAAGCACACAACTGATACAAGTAGGTGATCAAATAAGGTACGAGCATGATATAGATGATATTCCAAGTCACGTGAAAGTGAATGAAGTGGGATGAAAAATATGACGAAAAAAGCTCAAATTTACTTTAGTTTAACTGTTTCAAGAGATATTACCTAAAATCTTTGTTTTCAAACCACCAAGACTACGGGGCTACAAATATTTCTTTTCTGCCTTAGGTAATCAACAAAAAGCTTAACATTTAAAATATGGTGATGTCAAAAGAGTAACTCGGTCCTTGTTTTCAGTCACACTCTAGTCATAGTATACCTAGAATACGACTGTCAACAAACTTTTCACTAAAATTTTTAGGTTTATTGTGGATAGAAGACTGTTAAACAGCTATAGTCAGTGCTTGCACAGTCACATCGACTTAATTAAATTACCATCCATCCAGTGATCAGCTCATGTTCATCGAGAATTCTATGGGATTGCAGCCGATATTTCTAAATAACTGTACACTTCAGCCCTCATGATACATGATTGTTAGTATATACAAGATCCTTGGTTGATTTTTACAAATTTATTTAAATAAAAAATGGTCACTCATTATAAAATCCGTTGGTTTAGCTTATGCGCAGGATATAGACACGTAAACATCTGAAACACCGCAACACCGTGTACATTACGTCCAGAGTTTGTTGTTGGGGAAATTTGTAACACAAAGTGTGTGGGATGCGCAAAAATGTCAATCACACAAGAATTCCAACGAAATTCAGCAGAGGCAGAAAGCATCGATGTTTTACTTGTGCGCCGTCAAAATTTTTTCCGTTAAAGTTACAGCAATGCACACACAGTTACGCACACATGAAAGTTTTTTACGCGTAATTGCCTACAACATCACAAGTATTCTGGCGTGTGTCTTTTAACGTTGAGCGAAAACCGGAGTTTCGACTCATAATCTTGCGTCGGCATTCCATACTTTTCCTCCTCTATACCGGTTGTTTTGTACAGATTTTCAAAATTCTATTCAAATCCAGTCATCGGTGCACGCATGCACATATACGCGCACTCTGATCTAACGGTCCTCTGGAGTTAAACTATACCCTCAGCTCTGCTTGCATAATTTTCTCGAATAAATCTAAACAAACTAGTCTTCCCTCCGCAGCCACGACACATATAAAAATAAACTATCATAACGAACGTATGTGTGTGTGTGTGTGTGTTTACGTGTATATACATGACCGTGCCAATGAGCGTGTGCACAATCAAATGATAAATCGAATAAACAGGCCAAACTGCAGCAGTGGTACGAATGTTACTGTTATTATAATATGCTCACGTTCGAGTGCATATGTATAATATATGAAGCACGAAGTGGAGTGCAAAATGTAACGAGCGTTGAAAACCGTACGAAACTCTGGAAAAACGCGAAGCGAAATTGAAAGGCACGTCAGTTGCACACTTCTAGTGCAAGTATACGGCGCGGTATCACACGAGGCTAGTACCAATATATACTATAGGTATGTATGTGCACGCGTACAGCTACGTGGCACAGCGTCTACAATTAGTTGTTGCGAGTAGGCTGGACGAGCGTATCTCTCTACACGTAAGTATACATGCACGGCACGGGTATATGGGTAAGGACGCGTGCGGGTGGCTATAATGGAATGCCGTCGCGTCGCCAGCCGTTCGCGCCGCTCTTCCCGGCTCGCGAGAGTTTCGACCCCAATCGGATCCTTGCGAGCGCGCCTACCGAGCGACCTATACTTTTATCCATATCCTACCTACCTCTTTTATTATATACTACGTGTCCTGTGTACTGCAAGCTGCTGCGTGGCAAATACTTGCGCGTAATATAAATACGCGACGTGGCACGCCTAACAATTACGATTCGCCGTGCTTTCCTTTCTACCACGTCCATAGGTATACGAATACATGTATATATATATGCATACTCTTACACATTGACATAAACCTTTACCGACTTCTTTGGTATGCGCGTGCACGGCTCCTTTGGCTCGTACGCCAAAAAGCTGCGCTCGCAAAGAGGAGAAAGAGAAAACGTGTCAGTCAGCTAACCGATCTCTATTCGTATGGTACTGTTATAGGTGCGTGCATGTAAACCTATATAAATATGCACCACATCAATTTCACAATGAGTTGCAGAATTTGGTACTTTAATCGTCAGAAATTCGTGGCCCTTTATGTGAGGGCTTTGTGTACTAAAATGATTATAGTTGAAATGAAAGAAGAAAACTTGTTAAAATGATCGCTGCGTTTCGATAAAAAGTGACTGCAAATTAACGCATAATGATCAACGTCAAACTTCTTTAATTTTATTACAACTAGTTGAGTATATTGTACACGCTTCGTGCGATCTAACTTATGGTGACTGATTTTATACTCACTTTTCTATTGATAAGCATTCTATACTACAAGAGGAGAACATAATTTCATTAATTTTTTGAATTTCTAAACGTATACACATACACTCTAAATCTTACTTTTGTACCATTTATCTTGTTACTAATAGCATAAATCCTTTTTCTTTTTAAGTCAATTTTCAGTTTAAATATCATATCATCACATTAATAATTAAGAAACGATTTAAAAATATTTATTACAAGAAAAATCCGTGGGACAAAGTACACTAACTGTAAGAAATATTTGAAAATCTCGTGCAATATTATTTCATATAAACTCAAATCCAATGTAAAAAGTTTTTTTTAGAAATATTGTCTTAAAATATAAAAAAATTAAGTATAGGGTTACTCTTGATTATACTTGTAGGGTAAAATAACTCTATTTCAACTTTTCTGCCATTAAAATTGACACGTTTCAACCAATCACTCAACGAACAAAAAGGCTTTAGTCACGTGACACTCAATCTTTTAAGGTAATATAATGATAGATAGTCTTTTAGGAGAAACACGGAAACAAAAACGAAGTCATACATTTTGGAACAATAAAACTATAAGTATTAATCAAAACTTTGAAATTCTATTCTATCTGAAAAGGTTGTAATATTGGTTTGATCACTTGGTTTGCTAGGCGGGGTTTTAAAAAATCAATTGCGCTAATTGTAATAATATTTAAAACAGTATGAGTGGATGCTGTGACAATGATGTTGTTTCACTTCTTTGTCTTTTTAAAAGAGACAACTAGACAAAAAATTGTTATTAACGAAAAATAATTCCAACTTCAATAACACGTAATGCATCGTTATATTATATCAACTTATATAGTACCCCCTTGGAACGTTTACGCAAAATGTGTCCCTGATATTGAACAGTTATAAAATATAAAGATTTTCAAATTATCCTGCTGACGTAGACGAATAAAAAAAGAATCACACTCAATTGTCAGATATAGTTGGGTGAAAAACTTAAAACTTATTTTACCATTATTTTAACAACTTAATTGATTGAAAAAAAAAAATTTTAATACATCGCCATGCAAACATTCTGAAATATACCATTATTTCACGAAAGGGAAGTCTATTTTCACAATCGATATTTCTGTCGTATATACATTTTTTTTAGTTTTCTAGTAAAAACATGTATATATATTAAAGTTTATAAGTCATACTAATGGTTTGTACCATTTAAATTTGATAATTTGCTGATTTCATTATTTAAACAGCTGTTCAAGTAGGGGTACACAAGATTTTGTAAGTGTCCCCCTCTTTGAACACTGCTGATAAATCGTTCCAAACCGAGGGCCCTATATTTAGTGTTTGTCCCTCTTATGTACACACCTGTCCACACATGCATTGAGACGTAAATAGTTATACTGCATTAACAATCTATGTGCAGTTTTACAAATAAGTAAGGACGTACAGGGTCAAATAAATTATTTTTCATCTATTTATCACAAATAAGTAAATGTAAGTATCCGTTGATCGATTTGTTTTTCATGTAAAAACAAAACTTAACCTATAGGTATATATACATACATTTTATGCATGCAAGTCATATTATAAAAAACAGTGAAGTATTTATTTATTTATATATAGGTTCACAGTTGTAAGAAAAATGGCAAAAAAGAACGAAAAGAAAAGTGAAAAGTTAACGGCCAATGAAAAGAAAAGTAGGAAAAGACCAAGTAAGAAGAAAGTTGGAAAAAAGAAACAAATAAAAAGAACTAGACATAATTACAGCATTGAAGACCTTAAAGCAGCTGTTACAGATGTAAAAAATGGATCGTCATTTAGGCAAGCACATTGTGCACATAAAATACCAGTCGGTAGTATTCATCGAGCCTTAAAAAATCCGAGTGCCTTGGAAAAAGAAAAATTTTCATCTCCAACAGTATTGACAGTTGAGGAAGAGCAAGATGTTGTAAATTGGATACTGTGCAGAGCACGAAATGGATATCCAGTTACGAAGTTAGAGCTGCTTGACAGTGTTCAAACATTCGTATTAAAATCCAAAAGAAAAACCCCATTCACTAATGGAAGACCAGGTCGTCACTGGTACGAAAAATTTCAAAATCGTCATCCCGAATTGTCAATAAAAACAGCGCAACATTTAACTTTGACTCGAGCTTCCGTCACGCAAGCCGATTTAAAAAATTGGTTTGCCGACGTTAAACAATTCTTAAAAAGCAAAGACTTACTGAATGTTGATCCTTCCAGGGTATTTAATTGCAACGAAACAAATGTTCAGATTCTGCCAAAGCCAGATAAAGTGATTGTAAAGAAAGGATCTCGATCGGTTTACAAAGTTGTTAATGCAAGTGAAAAAGAAAGCTTAACAGCATTATTTATGTACAGTGCAGATGGTAGCAGAGTTTCTCCTATGGTAATGTTTAAATCCAAAGAAAATGTGCCTAAAAAAATAGTTCAAAGTTTTCCCTCAGATTTTTCTATTGGAGTGTCTGAGAATTGTTAGATGACCGCTGAAACATTTTACGAATATGTGACCAATGTTTTTCATCCCTGGCTTGTGACAAGGGGAATTCAATTTCCAGTTGTGCTGTATTTCGACGGGCATTCCTCTTACATTAATATTCCTTTAGTCCGGTTTTGTCGTGAGAATTTAATTGAATTCATTGTATTGTTTTCAAATTCGACGCATGTTATCCAGCCTCTCGACATCGCATTATTTCATCCTTTCAAAGACATTTGGAGGAAAGCGGTCAGTATTTGGAAAGGAAATAATCAATTGAAAAAATTGAAACAAGAAGACTTTGGCCCAGTTTTGAAAGAAGCTTTATTAATGTTTAAAGAAGAAGAGAAATTTATTGTAAGTGGATTTAGGGCCAGTGGTTTAATGCCCTTTAATCCAGACAGTGTCGAATACGACGTATTTCAGAAAAAGCCTAAAAAAAAAAAAAATACTCCAGTTGTAAATGAGCAACAAAAAGATAATTTGGAAGATCAAATTAAGCTCAAAAATAAGTTTGATTTGATTAAAGGATTTGAAGAGGCTTTACCTGCAGATATACTCTCGCAATTTAAGGATGCTGAAACTTCTGGAATTTGGATCAATGACATTGAAAATTTAGGCTTGTTTAATCATTGGCTCCGGATGAAAAGTAATTTATAAATTTACTTCTATAATTATAAGTTTTACAATAAGTAATCATTTTTTTTTAATTCTAAAAATTATTTGTATTCGAAAATCCAATTATCATTATCTAGATTTTTTAAACTGATTTGTACTTTTAATTTTATTTTTATTTTTACTGAATTTTATTTATACTTTAAATTTTAATTTTATTTTACATGTGATTTTTATTTTTACTTAATTTTATTTTTACCTTTAATTTTATTTTATACGTTATTATTATTTTTTACTATCATTGTCAAATACATTGTTTTTTACATATATTATGAAATCAACAGGTAACAGCACTAAAAATAAGATTAATGATAATGAACTTGCAATCGACGAATCGACGAACGACGGAATAGTAAATAAGATTAATAATAATAAATTTGCAATCGACGAATCGACGAACGGCGGAATAGTAAATAAGATTAATGGTTTGACTATTACAAATGAATTTATAATTAATGACGTGAATCCTGAAGTCGACGAACTTCTTGAAGTTGGTTGTAGTAATTTAAATTCTGAAATCATAGTCGACATAAGTCAAGACTTATATGAGGAGTTAACAAAGACTTTTCCACAAAATCAAATAGTTCTTTCTAATAACAATTCTGCAACTCCTGTTATAGTTAATAACAATTCGGATAATGTTTGTGACCAAAATGCACCAACATGTATTAATGAAAATAGTCAATGTATTAGTGTTTCTGAATTGGTTACAAATCCAGTTGATTGCAATTTTGATAATAATATTAATTTAACATCGCAATCAAATGATGATCCGAACACTGTATTAACTAAAACTAATATTGATAGCGACGAGCCATGTACGAGCCAAAACGAAAATATTATAAAGAAAGTCCATGAATTAAAAGAAAAAAATAATTTTAACGAATCATTTATGATGCCAGTTGAGTACTTGCCAAAAAAAAAAAAGGGACCAATTACAAGCAAGTAAGAAGCCCAAAAAATTGTCTGCAGGCCCTCTTCATACATGGTATGAAAATCAATTAACTGCAGATAAAATAAAAAAAATAAGAAAAGGAAAAACTTGCAGCGAAAAAAAAATTGCAAGAGGAAAAGAAAGTTTTGGCGCAGAAAAGGAAAGAATTACAAGATCAAATCAATACAATTCAAAAAAAAATCAAACAAGAACAAGTTAGTAAAGTTCAAAAAAAAATTAAAAAAGAGCACTTACATTTACTTAGTTAGTATATGATCATTATAGTTTTTTTCACTTACAAATTTATTACGTCGATAGTTCCATGTATAGTATTTAATTTTGTAAAAAAGTTAAATAAAATTCTGTAAATCATTAAATTTTACGTTTTTCTTTATTTGACAATAGTGTTATTATTGACAATTATTTTGAACACACGTTTCTACCAATTTTTAGTCCAGAAAGTCA
>NW_019379677.1:231928-255449 GCF_000648655.2 Copidosoma floridanum
TTATTGGGCGTAAAACGGACGTTAGGGACCCATTTACATATAAGATGTTTTTTCTACAAAGCAAAAAATCAAAATAGTTTTCTTATGTAATGATATCAAAAGTATATGCCGAATAGCGTTCCAAGGGGGTACTTTTACCTTAGTGATCTTCGTATAAGACGCTATAAGTTTTTATTTAAAAATTTCTAAATTAATTATTTATTACTAATATTACGTTACAGTATTTTCACTATAAATTTTCAAAATTAACATTAACAAGAATCAACGGGAATGTAAATATTATATTGTTAAAATACAGTAAGTTGGTACCCATAAAAATATCATTTAACAAAAGTAAAAGGTTACGTAAATCTAATGTGTTGTGTTAATATTTTGCAAAGAATTGATAAAGCCTTTGTACATGCACTGGCCATGAAAAGTATTATTCCTAAAACTGGTTTCTCAACATTTTCTAAGTTGGCAAGATACTTAGATGGCCCTAAAAAGGACCGGTGAGATGAACGGTGGCTTAGTAAACGTAAAGATTTATGATGGCTCTGAAAAGAACCAGTGAAATTTCTTTCAGTCAAAGGCTAATACTATTTCCTGCAGATGTTACTACCCTAAACCCCTTACGATTATTCTCTTTAATTCTTTGTTGTTGTCAGAGGTACTTTGGTAGCACCAGGTTGGTTTGCAGAACTGCCACGACGCCCTTAAATATTGGTACTAGATATGCTTTAGCTAGACGTGTCCTGGTATTATGCCACGGACGTTAGCGTTTACAACGCCTTTGTTTTCATGGCACCTTGGTCGTCTACGTAATCCAGCGATTCAGGTCGGAAATCAGCGTACGTCGCCAGTTCATTGCTGTCAAAGTGTCGTTGGTAGCCAGGATACCCAGCTGCACGACTAGAAGCTGTTTTTGATGTCCTACCAGTAAACGTCAATATCCTGTCGTCGATATCCTGTTTGGAATTATTATAACCAGACTCACTGTCTTTGATTGCAGGTAGCTTCGGTTTCATTTAGATGCTACCTAGCGGATTCTACTGAACTAAAGCGCAAAGCTAGAGTTTTTGTTGCAAAACTTAGAGCTTAGTTATTGATGTTATTAATTTTTTTTAGAAAAAACTATACGAAAACCCTCTAAAAAGTTCAAAAATCAGTATGCAAAATTAGACTAAAATCGGTTGAGTAGTTTTCGTGGTTAGCGATTACAACGGTTTTGGGATCTCGCTTTGCATATTATATTTGGTTTCATTCTGTTTTTTCTTTTATTTCATTATATCTATGGTATTTTGCTAATTGCTCTAATTATGTTGTACTCAGATGCATATTGCGGGTGCTGTATGCTATTTTTGTTAATAAATGTTTAATTCAATAGTATGTGCAGAACTGTACTTTAATAAGTAGTAGATTTTACGTCTGTACATGTGTTGCGCCAGGAAAATATCATCTAATTTGTATTTTCTGTAATCAGATTTCAGGCCCCTTAATTGAATAAAATAAAATAAAATAAAATCAAATAAAATAAAATAATTACAAGCGAGCATTGAGATCGAAAAAAGTGTTTTACCCTGAATTTGGGCTACTTTTTTTGATTAAATATTCCATTTTTATTAATTTGAAAGGTAATGAATGTTTTCGTTTAATAATACATATAAATAAATAAATAAATCAATAAGAGGGTACTTTAACACGCTTGGGCTTATAGTACGTTCTATTATACCTAATAAAAATGACTTAGTTAAAATTAGAAAATAAATTACTTTCACGATTTAACTTTTCGTATAAGTTCCTGGTAGATCTTGAATTCTTCTATGTCGAAAAGCTCATGATTTCCACTGTTAGTACCCATATTTTTGTAGTAAGATTAACCTAAATTAACAAGCTTTGACAATCAATATATGTAAAGTTTAAAATAAAAAAGAATTTGAGATTACTGTACACGGTACGCTAATGATAAACTGACAAAAAGAACATGAAATGATAATAATAATAATAATAATAATAATATTGATGTTTATATTCACACAAAGACTCGATAACTTACATGTTGTGATTTTCATTCCAAAAATCTGCATGATGTTAAAGTAAGTCATAAGTTATGCGCAACACCAATATGTATGAAAAAAGTGTGATTAAAAACCGGATAGTTGACTCACGCTAGCTGAATTATACACCCAACGCTCCTTCAAGCTTTACTTCGACTCGATTTTCTTAATTATGCAGGCAAAACGATTAAATATATTTTTTTTTATGAAATCATCTAATTATGACATTAAATCTATTTATGGATTCTGTAGCATCAAAACAACAGTTTAACAGAATTGCATCATTGAAATTCCAGGTGTCAACAGCAGTCTCGGGAACATCGTAAAAGTCGGATTTACTGCTCTAATCATTAAAAAAGCTACAAAATATCCTACTCAAAAGATGTCGATGAATCCTACTCTCAATGGCAGGCCAACAAAGTATGCACGATTTTGAATAATGTTGATCATTGCGAAAAAAATTTGATGAAACAGGTTGTAAGTGTGTTTTCTATTAAAGATTATATTTGACAGTTTTCCAGTCAGTACAATGGGATATATTGTGGAAAAGCTGCTTGAAAAAGTAACAAAATGAGATACCCCGTCAAGTATGACGTTAGACGGTCAGACGAAGAATGTGATTCCTTTGCGCAAGGCCTCAAGCGGCGATGACGACTCTTATACATTTTCTCTCTCCATGTGTGAAGAAGAGCCTACATGTTTAGGAATTCAGGCTGAACACAAGGTTGACTGTTTGCGTGGACGAACATTAGCTAATTAGAGTCCGTGTAAACCCGTGCATTTTGCTGTTCTGGTATTTGTTGATGGTACTCAGACTTTTTTTGCAAAAAAAAAAAAAAAAAAAGAACCATAGAAAGTGTACCTCTACAAAACTGACACCTGCTCTGGTGTGTGGTTGGCTCGTGCAATCTTATTCAACTATCAGGGTCGACAAAGAGCATTACTATCTGTGTACAGATTTCTTTGCGTAGTGTACACACACAACCTGTCCTATTGAAAAAAAAAAGATGGGTCACGTGATGAAGTCTGTTTATTCGTTGTGTGATTGGATGAGACTAATCAGGCGCGAGTAAATTTGAAAATAAGATTTTGAAAAATCAGTGAAAAGTCATTTAAATTTGTAAGTTGATAAGGATGACAATATCACGTGTTACGACAAAGATATAATTTTTTTCTAAAAATATTTAAACTTATATGTTTGATTAAATTTTAGAGGTTGGCGCGCGGAGCGCACAGGGGGCCCAGCCCCCTAGTTGGTCGAAAAGGTTGATGACTCATTAATGAGCTCTGATCAGTTGTAAAGTGAATGCTTTTACGAGCTACACTTATGCAAGTGTACATCAGTGGTTTAATTCTTTTTGTCTTAAAAACAAGACTGTTATATTATCGCGAGAATTTATTTGGTACGTAAACTCAATAAAAATTTTACACGCAGCATGTACTAAAAAGCAGGTATATTGCAAAATTTATCCCTTCTCCTTGCTTAAACTAACGATGCTTGAACAGATAGCATCGATATTGATTTTAAACTGAATTTATGTGCGCAGGTATTATAAACATTGCTTGTATATGCTTGGAAGATTTAAATATAGAATCACCTTTATTGATACTACTGGTTTTAAATGCGTATACTTTTATTTGCCATGAAATCTATTATCTAGCATACCAATCACTGTCCTTGAAACGTTTGTACAGAAAAAATTTACTCGAATCTATATTTGGATACAAGTTAGGTAGGCTGATACCTTCAATGACTTAACTGGACATATGTGAAACGAATTACGAGGCCATGCAAGTAGTATTGAAATTTTTGATTTACCAATATCGCATTAGATACCTTATACTTATGAAATCATTGGGTTTTATTAGAAAAATATGCTTTTGCTGAAGTAAAATAAGCGTTTATGTAACTTTAGTTAATTGTAAGAAACTATTTTAATTAAATTTTTCATTTAACTGGTGACCAAAACACCATACTTTTTCCGTATCTTAAAATTATTTGTACACTACCAATTGCGAAAATAAGAGTTCAAAGTAATATGATAAACGTACAAATAAATAATTTTAATAAAATATTACATCATTAAAAATATAACTGTATAACATTTAAATGTTAAAATGTTTGATAATGAATACATTTTGATGCATAGTATAAAATACTATGTAGATATAAATTTCAACAATAAGCACTTGTCTTAAAACATTTTTGGGTCTAATTTAAATGTTATTTCTTACGACTTTCCAATTTCTGGGTTAACATTGTTTTAATGGTAAAGTTATAAAATATTTCGAACATATTTTTAAATACGTTAGTCATTTCCACTGTTTTACGGACGTGGAAAATAGCGGCTGTTGTAGCAAATGGATACAGATGATTTTTTAATGGAGGTTCAAGGTTAAATATTGCAGAATAGCAGAAAATCAGTCTAAAGTGAAGAAAAGAGGGTATTTAGGAAATTTTCATCCCTTGAATAATGTCTTTTCTTACTGCGGAATAATTTTATGCTATTTTGTAATGTTGAATCCTGGAGCTCCAAGACGAATCACGTGGATCTGTCCACTAGACGTAGGTAAGTGAGGGTAGTGGTTGCGATTGCTCCAGTTATTGTAGACCCCTCGAATAATACGTGTATTTTAATTAAACTCATGAGTTATGGTGAGTTTTTACTTGAAATCATTAAATTAAGTTATAGAATATCTGATTAATCGAACTTCAGTTCCAAAATAGTCTTAAAATCTTTACACTAGTATAACAAAAAATCATGTCTGCAATAACTGGTGAACACATAACCTCTTTCACTATGATGGTATTATTGCGCATACCCGGTTGATTTAGCATTGAAATTGAACATAACGTTATGTGCACAATAATACACACAGGCCCGAAATAATATCAGCACTGGCAACTAAATTTTCAAACTTCTTTTTAAATTGATATTCATGAGTTTATACTTTTATAAAAGTAGAATTTAATAGTTTTTGAGTCCAATATTAAAAAAAAAAAAAAAAAAATTACAATGGTTCGACGAACAGAATTTCTTAGATAAACATTTAAAGCTAACCACTCAAAAAAAAACGGCAATAATACTTTTATTTACTCCTACATGGCAGCAGCTACTTTATCAATTCGTATAAAACAGCATTCGTCCCTTAAACTGCGCGGCACCCTGGCAGAGTTTTGAAACTTTGAATTCTTGATCAAGGTTTTCCTCTCTACGCCTATTGGGCGATCCGAAGTGCTAAAAGTAAATCGAGCAGACACGCTGCCCGGTAAAGGATATCGGGTCGCATCTTGCAACTCGGGAGAACTGATTCGCAGTGGCTGCCACTCTATACAGACAACTGCGCACACTGCACTCCCGGTATGGCTGTGCACGCACGCGAACAAATAAACCAACGAACGTGTGGCATACGTCGCTTATCCGAAAGGGTCGGGGCAGCTCTGAAAGCTAAGGTTTGCGTAATTGCATGGTCCGTAAGGAGCTGCCGTGCAAGTGGTGTACACTCACTTACCGGCAGAAAGGTCCGGGATGGACGGTCGAGCTGCATTTACGAGTATGATATTGTCCATTGGCTCTCATTATACTTAGTTTGGCAGCTCACACCTCGCACTACTCTATGGAGTACATCAGTACCGTAAGGTGCTGCAAGCACATGGGTAATTACTATATCTACGCCGTAGGTATTATACGTGGTGCCAATACCAAATACGCATCTGTACGAGCTCACGCCGTGAATTTCTGCTAATGGACATCGATCGAGCGTGGCACGCGTGGACGTGCCTGACATCCCACTGCTGCTGGAATGCATTGGTGTATATAGAAACAGCAGATCAAGGAGTCTTTCCACCTTTTTCCTGTCTTTCGCAAAGAAGATGGGTACGAATAAGCTTCAAGTCTCCTTTATAAGGTATTTTCTGTAGTTTCTTGGGTGTCGAGTTGAAAACGTTATACATTACACGATGCGTTGCAACAATTTTAGAGTTAAATTTCAACTTGTTGAAATAACACACATATTTCGTTTTAATGTAAATGAAATGAGATAAGGTTCGATTACTTCTAGTTTCATCGCTTGTGAGAAATTATAGCTGCCAACTCAGAAATGCTCTAAGAAAGGTGCCAAACCGATCGATCGTGCATCGTCTGAGAGATTCTATGATTTGAGGTACCATACATTTGACTATAGTAGTGTGCAGTCAGCAATACTTCGATAGAGTGAGGATTACAGTCCTCAATTATGTAAGGAACTGTTTCCTTTAACAGGCTGCAGTTTACTTTTAAAAGAAAAACCAAGATGACTATCGGTTAGACAGAATGCTGTGACATTTAATTTGAACCCTATACCTAAATGCGCCATCGTATGGTATACCGCACCTAAGTTTATAAGATGCTATATGTTATGTGCTGTACATACCAAAACTTTTTTATAGTCATATCAAAGTCACTCATCAATGATGATTCCGCTGGTATTCCGAATAAATTTAAATGCCATGAATTATAACTATCTTTTTAATTAAAAAAGTACGGGACAATACTTGGGACTACAATTTTGTTATTTATAAGTGAGGAAATAAAATTCAGTTGACCAGTACGAACTTTTGTAAAATACAAAATTAAAGTTTATTTGAAATCTAGTTTATAGAAAGAAATTACACAATAATGTTTTGGTCCATCGTATAGTACGGAAATTCTGATTAATTGTATGAATACTAAAATGAATGTTGAGACAAAAAAAGGACAAGTGGTAGGGGTAAATTTAAATTAATTTGACATTTTCACATAAAAATGTCCAAATATGTTTAAATCAACTACCTAAATAAATGAAAAAAAAAAAAATTCCATTATCTGTAATGAAAACCTATTTTTCTCTGAAGGAGGTACCGTACCAACTACGTTAGTCAATATGAGTGTGCGAGAGAGCGAGAGATCCAACTTTTTGACACCTTCCTCCAGGGGGCACGCGTTCATGTCCTATCTTTTAATGTTAGAGTTTTTTTGGCTCTTTAGCATTTTTATTACTTTCTCTTTAAAAAATCAACCAATAGATATTCTACTTTCAGAGATATCATAAACAGGTTTTATACCACTTATGGGTGCAATTTCATCGAAACTTATCAATTTATCAATTTATTAATTTCTCGGTCCAAAATCAATCAGAGGTCTTCAAACTTTAAACGTACTCTATTGATTAACTTATTTACTTGTGGACTGAATTTAAATAAAATCCTTCTGTTGATTCCTTATGCTGCGGTACCTCCTTCAATTCGCCTGTGTTAAAAAGAGTGGATATCTTCTGAATTTTTTGACAAATGCATTATAAAGGAATAATTGTTTTTATCACTAACAATTTTGACAACATTATCCTTAACAGATCTTGAAACTTCATTGTAGCAGATGCCTTGCGGGTAGATTTTTAACTGTACATCTTGCCTTAGTTTCATATTTATAGTAAGCGTCACAGAAACATTACATTCATTAAGCTTTAATATACTAACTAACAATAATAAAAAATACTATCACTTAGTGATAACTAACGAAGAAATATATACACAGCAGTACGATTTTATAAATTAAAAAAAAAAATCATAAGACCAATATAGTGGCCAATTTTTTTAAGTTAGTTAAACAGGAAAACTTCGAAGCTTAGAAAATTGATTACTTTCTCTGACACAATTTTTAAAAAAATTTTTAACAGACATTTTACTCTTAACGATGGTCGCTAAACAAAAAAAAATTTTTAGTGTTGTACTAAGAAAAAAAAAGAAAAAAAAAACAGAATATTTAAGATAATAATTTAAACAATGAGTTCTAAGTTTTTGAAATGATGTTTCAGTGTTATGAGAAAGTACGTATTACAAATATATAGCCATGTTAAGATTACTTAATTTCTAACATAAAAATTCACGAGTTAAGATAATCAAAAACAAAAACGGCTTCCATCATTTACACTTATTTATTTTTAGTCTGTATATATCATGATTATCTTGTACAAGGTCTCGTGAAGAGATGTACCAAATTTCAGATCATAATTGATAACCTAAACTATTCTAAGTATCAATCTTTTCAGATTCAGAAGCTCATATACGTTCAATTTATTTTTTCTTTTGTCCCTGTACTTGTTGTTTTTTTCGATCAACACAAGCTTAAATTTTTTGCTCTCGATGAGATATACAAGAGCCTATGTTGAGCACTTTAACTTTATCGTTCTACAAATGGAAAAGTCATTTGGTATAAAACATTTTAAAAACTCACACAGCAGACCCTAAAAATATTTTTCAAAGTTTAACTGTATTATTTTCATTTTTACAAAAAAAACAGTAAACCTCCTTTTGATGCTGTTTTTGTACTTTCAATTCGTAAGAAAATTACGATGACTATGGTACACAAACAATCGTCTAGCCGCGGCTCCGTTGTCATTTCTGCTGTCAGTCTCATCCAGATTCGTTATTGTGAGCATTATAATCCGTTATAATCCAATCGATAAAACAAGATCACGAATCAATAAGTGCCAGGAGGGACAGCTCGCGTTCCACAAGTCAGCATTACCGGTACCAGCCCCAGAAAACAATCGGGGGCTGGAATCCCTACTTTTAGTATCTCCTTCCTACATATAACTATACTGCAATCGCACGGTTGGTACACGATATCCAGAGTAGTTTATAATCTTCGTGGTAGCTGGTACGCGGTGTGCAATCCCAGCCAAAGTGACTAGCATCATTCACAGCGGCCCTCGTAGCCCGTCACCGATAACTTATAATTATCTAACAAGTAAGAACTGGCTCGCTAGCTGACTGACCGATTGATGTACGCGTATAGCTATGTTACAAAGCCTTTCCTCGATCATACACGGACATTTGGATTGCTAGTCTATAACACATTTATTCAGCACTGCTTGGAAAACTGTCTGGTCGTCGTCGTCATCGTCATCATCATCATGATCATCATCCTTATCCCAGGCGCGAGAGCATGCCATGGCATCGGTAGCTGCTGTGTGGCGATAATGATCGGCTTTTTCAGCACGCACGCCCGCCGCTGGATGTGGCATTGGTATCGAGAGCTCGAGAAAAGTACTTGTATGCACACACGCACCTAAATCGCATCGCGTGGTGCTGTAATCCATCCTCTTCATCTATCGCCTTGGCTCGCCCCGCGCAAGTGACGTGCCGTGCCGATACTTACTTTTCGATCCTAAAAAAACAAAACTTTGTTGCTGCCATGCATGCACGCTCTGTATACGCACTTACCTCCTCGAGCTTATCGAGTCTCCATAATCGGAGTGGGACTTTAGACGGGTCGACTTAGCTGAAAAAACGTGAAAATTGTCGGTCATTCCCATTCGCACAAAAATATTTTTTTTTCAAAGATCAGAGCAATACTAATACAGTAAAATACTTTCATAGCTCAACATTGTCAGGTAAAGTGCCAAAACAATGATTAAAATGGCAAAAACCAGTTATTTGCGTTTACAGCAATGAATACAGCTCCTACGAAAAAAAAGTTGTGCATAACAAATGGGCGAAAAAAAAACGAAGAGTATGAGCCCAGAATGAACAAAATCGGACCAGTGAATAGCTCGCAAATTGCGAAAGTCCCCTTTTTAGCCGAAATTGTTTATTAAATAACTCGTGTTCTAATACTGCTACAAAGCTTAAATTTGAATATATTGTCAGTATTGCGATCCTGACGCTACGTTTAAATTCTAATATCGAAGTGTTGTAAAATTTTTGCAATTTTTCGACATTTGCAAAAAATTTCCTTTTTTTAATGTGACTGGGGGGAGTTAACATTTCTGAAAAAGGTTATACATTCGAATTTTATATGTGTTACGAAAGAGTTAAACTGCTGATATCTAAATTTTCAGATCCACCTGACAAATTCACCTTTGTTTAATCAATTAATAAAGAACTGGTATTTTTGGCGCGAGTGGCAGTGGTACGTGGTACGACGTCACCGTAGGCCAGTCAATGGAGGCTATGGATGGATTGTATTGATTGTATGGATTTTTTTATGTTACACGTGATTTGGATCTCAGGTTATGGGAAAAATAACAAAAAAATTTTTTAATATGTTGGAATTGTTTTATGAAGCTGAAACTAGCAGACAAATTCCAGCAGCGATATCGTCAAATAACAAATTCTACTTGGGTACCCTTAAAAGAAAACCAGGTACCTTTCTAATTCAGTGAAATAAAAAGGTACCTGTTTTAGTTTTAAGGATACTCCAGGTATAAGTTGTTATTCGACGGTATCGCTGCTGAACTTTGTCTGCTAGTTTCAGCTTCATATTGTTTTATAAGTTTTTTTTACCTGTATCTTGTTGACAGTAGCAAATATATACTTACTAAATAAAAAAGTACCAGTAGGTAGGGTGGATTTGTGCTTGTATTCATTGAATTACGCCCATTACGAATTTTATAATATCATTTAAAAATCATTTGCATTAATTGCAACAACAAAAAAATAAGTCTGCGGGAAATTCTCCGCTCTACCCGCTGGCACTTTTGAATATATTTCATGTACTAACGTTAACGGGATACAAGTGACAAAAACTTAAAAAACAATTTTAAAACTGTCCAAACAGTTGAAAAATTTTTGTTATTTTTTTCGTAATCTGTGATCCAAATCACATGTAACATAAAAAAAATCTACGGACAATTAATTTTATTACATAGCCTCCGTTGACTGGCCTACGGTGACGTCGTACCACGTACTACTGCCACTCGCGCCAAAAATACCAGTTCTTTATTAATTGATTAAACAAAGGTGAATTTGTCAGGTGGATCTGAAAATTTAGATATTAGCAGTTTAACTTTTCCGTAACACATATAAAATTCGAATGTATAACCTTTTTCGAAAATGTTAACTCCGTCCCAGTCACGTTAAAAAAAGGAAATTTTTTACAAATGTCGACAATTTGCAAAAAGTTTACAACATTTTGATATTAAAATTTAAATATAGCGTCAGGATCGTAACACTGACAATAATTAAAACTTCAGTTTCGTAGCATTATTAGAACGCGAGTTCTTTGAAAAATTTTTGTAAAAAAAGAGGTTTTTTTTTGCAATTTGCAAGCAATCCCATTTTTCTCATCCAGGACTTATTCTTTTTATTTTTTTACTGCGCATATTTGTTGTGCACAACTTTTTTACATAAGAGCTGTATTTATCGCTTTAAACGCAAATAATTGGTTTTTGCTATTTTTACCATTTTTTTGGCACTTTAGCTGACATTGTTAAGCTACTGTAAGCATCTTAATTTAATTGTATTACTTAGATATTCCAAAAAAAGTTTTTCCGCGACAATAGGAATTGTAAGGAACAAAAATTCTAAAAAGCTAACCTACAATGCTCATTACAAACATTTTACAGAGTAATGAAATCGTTACTATGTCTCTCGTTAATTGGACCTCTTTTTTAATAATAAATTTTGATATCAGCATGTTTCTGGTGAATAAAAAACTCTGCCAGACCGTAGGACAACAAACTGCCCCCTCATAATTAACCCTCAAATCAAAAGCTCAAGTCTAACGTGCTCATAAATGGAAACGTGCATGGAAATTGTGCGCTCACCTATTCTTCTATTCCATTCTGCTGTACTGTGAAACAAAGCAGTTCAATGGAGGGACTGGCTTAAGCGAGTGGAGCGTACACGTATTTATTATTACAATGAATGAGTAGTAAAACGTGAATTTATTCTTTAACGATGGAAACAAATGGCTGTGCAGAGTCTGCTAATTTTCTAAAATAATAATAGACATAAATCGTCGAGAGTTATTGAATATTTACAATAGCAGCAGCAGCATCAGTACCAGTAGAGGAAGGAGCCTTAACAAGCAGCGTGCATATTATGTGCCAAAGTCATATGGCGCTCTTTTTTCTTTTCTTTTCCATCGAAGCGTATCCGCTCGATGACTCTTCGAAAAGCGCTTTCGTCGGCTCCGGCCGTCCCAGGACGCGTTTCGTAATACTTTCACGTCGATGTAAATAACGAGATCTTGTAACTCGCTGTAATCGTAATTTAAGTTTCTCTTCTTCGTCGGTTGGAAGTACAAGTCTGTCGGCAAAAGTTTTCGGTCAAGAAATCGAAATGCCTCGGGTACTCATTTGTGCATGTTGCGTGTGTACACAATCACGTGTGCGTAAATTTGCATACCATTGATTCGCCCCCTTCCATTATATCCCAGCTTGTACTAAAAAAAAGCTGTTATTGAAAGAACATACAACGCACTTGTACTTTGTATAAAAAAATTTCGTACGAATCGGTAGTTTGAGAATCTAAATGGGGTTTACATTGGAGAATAAACAAGTATCGTACATGTATTTTTTAAATTATATAATATGCCTGATTAACTCCCCAAAAATCCATACAATTTATTTTTTTTCTTGCTAAAAAGTTTTTTTTAGATGTTTGACGCTTTGACGTTAGAATTTTTTCTAAAAATAATGTCATAACGTTATTTTGTGACTAGAACACAGTGCAGCACAAAAAATCAATTATATGAAAAACTGTAAGACCCTCGTTGAGGCCTGTTTTATTAAATTTCGTAATTCGTTACTCGTTCTTTCAGTGAACTCGTAACCAAATTTTGAAGTTTTTAAATAGTCAATACCTTATCTCATATTCATTATAATACAAAAAGTTAAATATCCCTTGAGTTAACTCTCAAGTTGAAATGTATCCTCCTTTTGTCCTGAAATAATTATATATTCTTTGTACGCTGATCTAAAATGAGTAAAATTACTCTTGGCAAGTAAGTTATTCCTAAATATCGAGAATGCATGTGTACATAAACGTATACATAAATATATACAGAGACACACTGACACACATCTTGAAGCAGTAATAGTGTGAGGCATGACAATGCAATGATCAGATCACTTCCATATCCTAAACTATGGTAGTATAAATACTTATGTACGATAAGTACTAAAACCTCGGCAGCATTACAGTGGAGACTGGAGCTCTACCGCGCGTTGTACGGTGTTATACATATTTATGCTATCGTCTTACAAGGCATCTATATTATGTTATATACCCGTATATACTTAGTATATAATACGTGCGTTCAAGATACGGGGCTTGTGCTTGTTTCGGCGTACCGAGGCGTGAAACAGAGGTCTTGCTAGATATATTTCATTACGTGCTCGCATCTGATATTTTATCGTCCAGACTGGACAAACTGTACTGGCAATTCATCGCTAGCCTATCAATCTCTACGCTTTTCTGCACTAATCTCAGCCCCCACCGATATTTCCGGTCCCATTTGGTTTCGTAATTTCGATTTTGCGCGATTTAAGGCTCAAACTTTAGACCAAAAGCGGGTTTTCCAAAAATTTTTCAAACTTGAGTCGTACCGATTATTGATAAGTACTACTGCCGCACGTAAATGGGACGTTTATAGTTTCATCAATAATTTTTATAACTGGTAAGCAATATACTTAACACAATAATTATTTTTCGCGGCCCTCACGATGCAAAGTGCGTTTTTACCCTAGCAGCTTGTGAAAGTGGTGTTTTGGCATACTAGGTAATGCGCTAACAAGTCATTTTTCTTTCTGAACGATGACTTGGAATGTCAAAAGTTAAGTATTAAGGCATATAATTTGGGTACTCGTCTCGTGCGCGCGTTTATTGTGACGTTCGCGTGATATCCATTGTTATCACTCTTGAAAAAATCATACACAGTTATAAGGTACTTAACTATTTGGTCACATCTTCGAAGGGAGCGTACTAATTTTTCCGTAACTTGAGTTGTTTAAAATGATTACTATTGTTTTAGACCTTTGCTGCGCATGACACTCGTAGTAGAAATATATACATTTACTCGGGGTGCAAGGAAATCAGAGAAAAAAAGACAAACTTACCGGGGTATCCCTCAGGGATGACAATCTCGGGGCCCACCTTGACGTCGTGTCTATAGCGATGCATCAGCAGACTGGCAGTGACGCGGAGTGAGCGCTGCTGCTGTTTAAAGAGCAATACTGGTCTGCCGGCGCTACCCTCGAGTCGGACCACCCTCGGCAGTGAGAATCTGTCGAGGAAGTCCCTCAGGGCCATGTATGCCCCCGCGGAGCTCGAATTACCCTCGGCTGTCGCCTCGCGGGACGACGGCAACGACTTGGGCAGTGATGGCACCTCCTCGCTCGACATCGTCGAGAACTCGCCGTTCGACGACATTCTCCCCGGCGCCCCTGCGCCCTTTTATCCTATCGTGGATAAACAAAGAACCGCGAGGATTGTGCGTCGCTCTGACTCTCGAGGCGCTCTTCTCCCGTACGCACTTTTTCACTCGACACTGTTGCCCTCCACCATCCGTCGACCGACGACCACGACGCCAGTGGCTGATACGTTTTCACCGATACCGAGCGGCATCGCGTCACGCCCGACGACCGGTATAGCTGACGAGTGGTGAACCGCGTCGATCTCACCGATTTTCCACTCCGCGCTAATGATAAGCACTCTCTGAAGCGCTGTGAAAAACGCCGCGAGGAAAAAAGTAGACGACACTGTCACTGTTGCCGGGGCGTTGCTAAATTTGGTCGCTGGTATGCAACGATTCCGAGTAATAAAAACCAAGTGGAAGCCGAGCGGCCGATCGGTGGCATTCCACTCTAGCTACTACCGGCCGCACCCTGCCTCGAATCACTTTCGGATTTCCGAGCAGTCGGCCGATATCGTCGGGCCGCCTGGCTAAGAGAGTTGTCGGTGGGGGCAATTGTTGCGCCGAGCCGTCGAAAGAAATCGAGAGTTTGGTTTCACTTTCCGATTTTTCCGCGAAGCGAGGCCTAAAATACCTGGTGTGACGATAGTCCGTCACTCGCGCAAGCAGATGGGTACAGGACCAATATTTTGCAAGCTATATAACGATTCTATCCCACCGATTGCCCAGTCGAGCGGATCCTAGTGCTTTTCCTCGGTCCGCTACAGTTGCTCTTTTTTGCTCGTCACTGCTCGATTCTTTGCTGATGCTTGCGAGGTTTGCTCATTCTTAGACCAGTGCTACGCATATTTTGCTGCCTTTTTACTTTCTCCCATGAGTGCTCATATGCGTGTATGAGTATGTGTGTACAAATATTCTGCATCTACTTTACACACCCCACGGACGCACGATACCCGGTCATACCGATGTTTCGCTCAGGCAAGTATAGGCAGATATTCCGATCCGTGGCAAATTATTCTGGAATTGTGAAGAAAAAGTGCGTACTTGTAAGTACACTGTAACTGAAACCTCGTCAGACTGTTTGCTTCGAGCGAGAGCTGGTGGTTAGTAGTTTTTTGTTTACTTATAAAGAAACGCACGCAATGTTAGCCACTAGAAGAATAAAGCCAACCGAGAATCTATAGTTATGAGATAACACGGACAAAATTAGTAGTCGTTTTTGTTTTTCAATTTGCCAAATAGATAGAGGCTGATCAACGTAATTAGAAAGATGAAAAAAACACTAATGCGCTAAATTGCCCCAGTGATTAAAAGAGCAGCCGCGTTATAAGTATCGTGGATTTAAATTCGTATCCGAGCAAATATGCCAAGGCACACTCAAAGGCTGCACATCTACGGATGTACATAAGTACTTAGGGCCACTACTTACACCGCGCAGGAAGGCTAGATGAGATAAGAAAAGGAAAAAAAGAGAAAGAGAAAGATAATGGAGAAGGAGCGAGAGAACGAACCTTCTGATATTGCGTCGGGCTGGGACGAAGTCATCCGACCAACCGAATCCACGACTCTCGAATATAAGTACAGCGTGAAAACCTGTATGGTGAGTACAGGTTACATAGCGCGCGGAGTCCCGGAGGAGTAGGTAGGTACAGGTAGGTTGATATCCGTCTACATGACAAGCGGTCAACTATTGATAGGTATGATACTCGTGGATTGTCGCGCGCAGAGTACAAGAGGCACTAGTAGAGTAGGAGAGCGGCAGACTACTAGCAAGAAACGTAAGAGAAGGCGCACCTCTTACGCTCGGCGGCTCGTCGAGGACTGCCGCAGCGTACGCTCGCGCTGCTCGACGAGCAGTGCTCGTAGGACGGGCCCGCCCGACGTATCACGTATCTTTTATAATTATATAAATACCTGTATACACGTCCTGTGTCTATACCAGTCTGTAAGTCTGTACTGTATCACCAGCAGGAGAACCTATACAGTGGTATTTGGCTGCCCGCTCACCTATACGACGCTTATATATGTTTTGTACAGCAAAAGCGGCGGCAGCGCCACCAACGTTGTCTATGCATACAATAACAAATCTATATACCTTTTTTTATATTATAGTGTGCTCTACGTCCGGCTCCTTTAATAAGGGCACTAAGGTAAATTCAGGTGATTCGGGACACGAAAAATGTTTAAGGTAAATCGGAACAGCATCGAAAACAGCGTTAAACAAATTGTTATTTGAAACAAAAAATTTCTCTTTATTCTACTAGACCTTTTGTAAGAAAAACAACAAAAAATGTAAGAGTTTAAGTGATAAATTAACAAAAATTAATTATTCTCATGTGGTGATCAAATCATATGTGTCCCACTTTACCATAAAATTTAAATGACTTCAGCTTTAGTGGGACAGAATTGAGTACGTACTTTTTTTCGAATAATTCCACAAATTTGAACATTTTCTCGTATTTTCCAATGTTACTGAAGTTAGACATATCACAAACATTAAAGTTTAGTAGAATTGTCAATCTAAGTTATCTGTAAAACGGAGAATTTGAATCATAACCTCAAATTTTTCGTGCGTGATCGTCGTCTATGCGGTGGCAGAGAAAATATGGATTTGTAATATAAAAACTATTTAAAAAATTGAATCTCACATTTTTCGACTACCTATCACTAAAATTTCGGTTCAAAATGTCACAATACATAACGTAAGTGAGGATACATTCTCTCCATTTCAAACAACTTTTATCAGTTTGTAGGCTAAAATAAGCTCCAGTTCTTATTGTTTTATCTATAAATTGTTAATTTATCTAGGAATAATCACTGTAATAGCAATAAGGAAGCCTCCCATTACTGGGAGGTGAGTAGGGGGAAACTAGGCAATTATTGCTGCAAGAAGGTCGCCTAAGCCCTCCTCGAGGAGCACTGCGTAGTGAAAAAGCACATGTGAGGACTTACAGAGGTACTTGCTCGAAAAGTCGCACTGGCCGGGAATCGAACCACGGTCTCCCGCGTGCCTATCCACGACCTAGCCGACTGAGCCACCGCACGCTCTTACTATACCTATGTGTACTAACTTGAGTCCTCGAAGAATTTCACTTGCATGAATGTCTATAATACTCTAGGTCGTTATCTAGAATTTTTCGGAAAAAATGTTTGGGTTCGATTTTTTCCGGGATTTTATGCAAAATGATCCGTCAAAAACAAATGTGAATATTGTTTGGTTTAAAAGTTGGTCCAAAATTATATCAAGAATTATTTGGCAACAAATATTGACAATTGTTAACTATGTCCTAGAAAAAATTTTTTTAGTTCTTTAGACTGTTAATAAAAAAAAATTTCTTACATTTTTTCTCTAAATCCGATACTTTCTAAGATAAAATTTATTTAAAGATCGGAAAAATGCGAAAATAATCATTTTCATCCATGAAAAACAATATGAGAAAAACTAGTAATTTCGATGTTGCCAAAGTTGTTAGTTGTTTTAATTTTTGAACATAATCTTCAAGCGTTTAGGCTATTACTGTATCCTAACCTCTTTATTTTTCAACCCTCTTCTGGGCTTTCCCAAGCGACTAAAAAGTATTCTCCAGTTCATATATATGTACACTTTTTAGGAAAGCACCTATGACAGGGTTTATAACAATCAATTATAATAGTCTAAAAAGTTATAGATATATATTAAATTTTTTTTTTAATGATTTTTACAGTATTGTTGAGACTTTGGCACCATTAAAGTTGTTGGTTCTCATAGTGTTATGAATGGATGAAAATAGTTATTTTGGCATTTCTTTGAAATTTGAATAAACATCTTGTAAAGTTTTTACTTTAATAAAAAGGCGCAAGAGATTTTGTTTTTTGGACCGTAGGCTAAAAATCTGAAAAAAAAAATTTCTGAGGAGGTGAAAGGGACTCTGAATAATTAACTTAACAACATTCTTTATATGCGACATTTCTTTATTATTATTATTATTATTGTTTTTTGTTCATCACCTTTAGTCTCCGAGTGTTGTGATTGTGACACTTGTGAGTAATTATGATTTGTGACCTATCTCCACCTAGATGTCGTAATCCATCTACTGGAAGTTCTGTACCTATAGTCCTGGATGATGGATTTTTTTCGTTTCACGANATATATATATATAACAAGCATTAAAAACATAGTGACACAAAGCAAAATAAAAAATAAAAAAAACGTGAGTCTTGGAACCCATGATACATCTGAAATATCAAAGAAAACGTAATTAAACTCGGTGTTAATCTCTATGTAGTAGTATACTTTTTTTCTTATCAGCAGCCTTTATTTTATATTTTCATATTTGAAAGGTAATCCATTTAATAATTTTGATGTTCATTGGTGAATATTATTGGTCAAAAAAAAAAATTACGTTTAAAATTTTTTTATTCACAAATTCATAAAAAAATATATCATGAAGTCTATTAACTCTAAAAAACAAAATGTGATTTAAAAATAAATTGGCCTTTCCTGTACAATGACTGACTACAGTAATAGAAAAATACTAGATTTTTTTTTGAAGTGAGAACTTCTATAGGCACGCCTCGGTTGCGGACCAAAATGACATAAACATACGTATGTAATGAAACGCCTCTCTTTTTGTATGCCATGATTTTTTCCCCTTAGGTAAAAAGAAAAAATCGTTATTTTTAGTCTATCTTGCTTCCTAAGAATTGCCATGTCTGCAAATACTGCCAAAAAACAGTGAAGTATTGGTAAATGAATAATCGGTCACCAGACATTGGGTAATACTCTCATATCAATATTGAAATTTTTATATTGGGTCAGATTAACTGAAAAAATATTGGCCGACAACCGTTTGCCAGTAATATCTAATAAATATTGGCTGTCGAGCTTTAATTTTTCACGTCATGCCATGGATTTCCAACCTGAAAAAAAATAGTCAATTCAAACTCAAACGATTGTAAATGTTAATTTTACTTGTAATAACCTACAATTAATTCTTTCATTTCATTCGGCAAAATGTCTTCGATGCCAATGTATGCTTATACAAAAAATACAGAGCATTTAAACAAACAAGAAAGTTATCGTTATCATCATCATTATCATCATCATTGCCATCGGAATCTTCAAACTCATCACTTATAATTTTTGAAGAAGATTTACTTTACAATAATGAAAGTAATGACACCATCTTAAATAGAAAAGAAATTGAAGTTATAGAAATAGAGGGGTAGTTTACTTGTTAATCAGTATTCTTAATAGAGTTTTAAAAAAATACTTTCCAGAATACATTATAGTTTCGTTAAAAAAAAGGGCAGCTTCTATTAATCTATGAATTTCGTATATTAGTAACCATAGTATGCAATCACAAGCTCAATGTATTGTGATTCCGAAAAATGCGTTTATGCGTAAAAAAAATGATTTTGAGAATACAAAAATAAAATGTGATCCGTATGACAAAATAATATGTACTCTACATAACAAATGTCCTATGTAATTGTAAAACATTATAAATCTATGTAATACTTTGGCTACAATGTATGTACTTGTATATGAAAAAAGCCATCATGTATTTTGTGTCATGGCAAAAAATGTACTCACAAAATTTGCCAATAAAAATAAATCAATTTTTTTTTTTTATTTCTTCAAATTCCACTGTGACTACTCACAACTCAATTGATGAACCATACATATTATCGGATATAAAGTATTTAGAAGTACGCTAAAATGTGAAACAAATTTAAAAAGTAATTAAATTTGAGAACATAATAACATGGTTACAAAAAATTGATATCTAAAAAATTCTTTCAATGCAGGTAGAATATACTGACTCAACAAAGCACAGTTCACATCAAATGATACAAATTAATAATATTTTCATTCAAAAAAATTCTATTATTACTCAACTATTAATAATCCTACTCGCAGAACACAAAAATTTGTCAAAAACTGCTGAGACATTGTTGACAACGAAAAAGTACGATAATGAAACTCGAATATTAGCTTCCTAAGGTAATAATGGTATGCACACATAATCAACAGCTCGTACGAAAACAATCACACTGCAGATATATATACGAAAACTATAACAGCTAAGAGCTTCTCACAAAGTCTATCATAGTTTACGAAGTCTGGCAAAGACCAATTTACACACTCGCGCTCCACCGAAGACAATCACGCATAACAACACTCTTACGAAAGAAAGCATAGTATGCGTAGTCGGACGGAAAATATCACAGCTAAGTGTGCAATATGACGAAAACAATCACGGCTTACTATACTCCGACGAAGAAAATCACACCTCCTAAAGTCTAACGAAAAATATCTAGACTTACTACGCTCTAACGAAAACTATTACGGATAGCAACACTCTTACGAAATACATCACAGTTCGTAGAGTTAAACAAAAAATATCACTACTAACTGCTATCCAACGAAGACCATCACGGTATCTTTTAGCCAACCGAAAAGCTTTACAACTCGTCTAGTTGAACAAAAAATAGAGCACGTCTTACTACGCTTCAAGGAAGAAAGACATATCAATATTGAAGATATTCTTTGCCATTATTATAAATGTTATGTTAAAAGGGTACAATTAAATGTTGAACCTGCCAGTTATTAAATGGGAAATCGACGAATCAACTCGCTAAACAGCACACCCCACAGGTAATCTATTTTTATAAAGAAAACGTTATTTTTACCCAATATTTAGAGGTATACTTACATAAATTTTAAAATATATACAAATATAAGCAACTAAATTAATTTATCGATGAGTAAGTATTAAGGCGAGTAATTTAAAATTAAAAAACAAGGTGACATTTTTTTAATTGCTGCGCATGACAATTTTTTGACAAACTAGTCGTTTTAACTAAAAAAAAAAAATAAAATAAAGTTGCCTGTGCATACTTGTCTTTTATAGAAATTTTGCTAAATTAAATAACTCACATTAGAACAAAAAGATAATCTTGAAATAATTTTGAGAACCTAGTACAATCAAAATTTTTTTTTTTACAGAATTACTCTTTCACATATCAAGCACACGTGTATAGATTTTCAGATTTGATAATTCGCACAAAGCAAAACGTTACACAATAATAGTCAGCATATGCAATAGCAGGCGATGCAAGTTTTATATTATACCGAAGGTTTCAGATAATTTAATTCAATCTTAATCCGTAAATGGCAATAAAACGTTAAATTTTCGTTTCATTTACTTGTTATTTAAATAGCAATTTAATTCAGGTTTAAATTAAATAGTTTTCTTTAAGAATTTCATTTTATTGTTAATTAAAATTAGTTTGAGTTAATAATTGAATTGCGCATTAAAATGATCGATTAAATCTTATCGATAAAGTATTTTTATTTTATATATTATGACACTTTAAACTGAATATTTATTATTACTGGACTCTGCAGACGATAAATTCTTCTTAAGATTAATGAAATTGCGAATAGGTGAAAAAATAAAAGTCGTTTGAGTTGTACTCAAGAAGATGATTAAATTTAGATGTTAATTAAAGTACTTATAAATTTATAATTTAGTTCAACCGTAATTAAAACTAACTTTAATCAATTAAATTTTGTTTACAAATTCAAAACTTTCTAATTATTAATTGAATTGCATTTCCAATTAATACAACATTTATTTTTTAATATAATTATTATTGCAATTATTTTGCATAAGAAATTAAAAATTTAAGTCTATTGAGTGTACCAAAAATGAAAAATTTGTATTCTTGACCATGAAATCACTACGAAAAAAAAAAAATAAATAAAATGAAACTTATTTAAGCAGATTAAAAATAATGCTGTTACACGGGAAGACGGTCGCATATTGGCACCTGCTGATTCATCAATCGTCAAATAATGCAGTACGTTTTTACCTTAGTGTTCGATCTCAAATTGATTTCTCGGCGTAGATTTTTGCTTAAAAATGTAATATTACTTCAATAAAATCGTCTAAATATTTTTGTAAGTCACTCGTTTTTATAACGTTATTGTCATAAAGTCTTACAATTTTGAACTTGCACTTATTCAACAGAAAATCAACGAATCAACTCTTTAAAGAGAATATCCCACAGGTAATCTAGTTTCGTACATAATACGTTTTATATTTTAGACTTTAAACGATACTTAGAATAATTGTAATCTTTAATTTGTTACTATAATTGAAATTACATTGAGAACTTAGTAAAATCGTAATACTTTTGTACAGGAATACTCTTTTACGTAGAGAGAAAACGTGTACAGATTTTGAGATTTTATATTGGGTATAAACAAATCTTGAAATCAATCTTGTGAAGATGATCCGTGCTGTATAAAATGATGTTTAAGTATATTAGTAAAAATTACGTTTTTAGTTCAATCTCTGCCGTTTATTTATTCCATATAATAGTTCAAATACAATAGTTTTAATAATTAAATCAGGATATTGTCAAGCCAAAAATGCACAGTACACTTGTTCATAAAACAATTTTGTCCATCCTTATTTGTGTCAAGGGCACATGATTTTTTATTCCGTAGTATAATATACTGTATATAATATATTATGTTCGGCATTTAACATTCCAGCCTTTTATTAACATAAAAAAAAATGGTAAGTTAAAATGAAATATTAGAAAAGCTGTTATTATTATATTTCTATACCACTTGTTTTAATGTATAGTACATATAAGAATTTTTACAAATGAGGGGGGTAGGAGTTCGTAAGAAGCTTAAAAGNTACTAGCAGCCCCCCGTCTCGGCTTCGCCCGAGACTTACTAAATAAAACACCGTAGTGTGTTGACATGTAATGTGAAACATTTTAAGTTAGAAATTTTACACATATTCCTGATACATCTCAAAACAAAAATCTTCTTATTGAAAACATATTTTTTTGGAACCCATATAATTTATTTGATCAAATAATAAGGTGTAAAAATTAAAAAAAATAATTATGCTGAAAAGTACCGTGCGTTCTTTATGCCATAAAATAATCGGTGGTCATAAAAAGCCGTTGATTTACAGTTTCTCCCGTGTAATTCACGAAAACGGCTTTTTTTTAAAGCTGTTAGGATGTTAAACCCCCAAAAAATGTATGTTAAAAAAAAATTTTTTTTTCTTATATCTCACAACTTTATTACCAGAGCAACAAAGTCCTGGACCTTGAACCCTACATTTTCATTGCCACAAAAACACAAATACATTTTCTACTTATTTAAAAATCTGAAGTAGGATCTTTAAAGATTTCAGAGATTGCTGTGAGGGTACAATGAAAAGCTGATCTCTCACGTAATGGACTCTTTAGTTGTCGATTTTGACGCTGCTGTTTCAATCTCGATAAATTTTCTGCGTCAGTTTCTTGACGCCT